>JAHLJT010008446.1:60124206-60158264 GCA_031308135.1 Acheta domesticus | reverse complement strand
CCTCTTCGAATTAGCAACATAATAAGGGGTAATTTTGTTTACTGGAGTATTTTGTTATTGTAATATTGAAAAGCAATATATATAGAGAGAATGCCAAAGCAAATGAAAGGGTTCAAAAATATTCTACACTTTCGTGACAGAGTAGATGCGTTACAAAACTTCAATTAATAAACACATTATCAAGACATTTTAGATATCCAATAATGGTTACTGACACAAGTATATTTATGGCAATAATAACTATAATGACTCACCTAGATCTACAAAATATGAGACACATTTCGTAACGTGCATATTACTTGTATCAGTGGTACATTTCGGTGCATATGAATGCCACAAAGACAATTTATTACCTAATTAACGACACTTTAAGATGTAAACGTAGAGAAATCGGTACGAAATGTCCTCCAGGAATTTTCTCGAAGATTATGCGACTGTCACGGATAGGAAACTTTAATCAGATTATACGAATGGCGTAAAATCACTTATATCAGAATTAATGATCTGTTTATTCATGTTTTCCATAGTTTCTTACATTTAGTATTTTCAATTTAGTTTCATAAAACGGTGTTACTACAATCTACGAACATTTTGCTAGCCGTAATGTATCGCCAGCATGGTAAGAAAATTCCTAATTTTCAAGTAAGTGCCAATAAGGAATTTCGATTAAGAAATTAACAATCAATAACTGCTTACTTGCGAGAATTTCTAATAATGACGCATTTTCGGTTCAAAATTAATTAATCTGACATTTCGAATCGCAGGGTTTTTTAAAAAAACAACCTTAGTCCAAACAGTGAGATTTTGAGATACTAGAACTGTTGCTAGAGCTTCGTAGCCGCCATTTGCTGACTGCATTTTTGCGAAAAAAATCATCCCCTGTCCATAGTAATGAAGTCCGAAAGTTTGAGAGATTTTGATAAAAGAATCATTGTACAGAATTTTATCATATAAAAATGTCTCAAGTTTTTGAAAAAAAACACCTCACGTTTTTTCGCTCTACTGAAAAACTGTATTTTTGGACTATGGCGTTTTTTTTAAAACTTCAATTGAAAACAGCGCTCAAGAGATACAGCATCGCTAGGTATGGAAATACACCTATCGAAAGATATCAAGGACAAATAAAAAAATAATTATCACAGGTCGCCCTAAAAAAATTCATTTTGCAACAGAATTATCCCATCCTAGGCACTTTTCTAACTTTGTCATTTTCTATCTACGTAAATACCACGTACTAGAGGCCATAAACTTGTGGATGCGAAGCGCTGTCCAAAATTGTAGAAAGATGTCTTCTCTTGATGTACATCTTCACAAACTGAGCTCGGTGTTTGAGGATTAGTTCGCCAACCAAATCTGATTCGATCTGTGGAAACAAAAACAAAGGCAAACATTTGATTAGTTTCATTAGTTAAACAAGAAATACAAACTAATTCGAAAGCCAAAATTCCTACTCTCTTAACATCACATTGTTAATTGATTTCTACAATTGATTTTTTAAAGATTTTAATTAATAAATAAGGTAATAAATGATACATTATACATGCCCTATGTATAGATAATGAAATACTAGTAGCCCTTAATTTATAAAGATCTGAGATTACAATAATATTTCCAAATTTTGTTTTCTCCTCAAATTTTGCCAACAATTGCAACTAAAAGGAACATGGGCTGTTTTATACGTTATTAATCCACATCGAATCTTGAGCCAAAAGAGACCAGATTATTTCTATGCAATTGAGAATATTACTAATATTACTAAAACCATATCGCGACCTACCTAGGGGAACACTTCTACGGCTGCTATCTTGCAAATTCACGCTTCCAGGTATGAACAAAAAACATTCAATGCAACGTAAAAGGAAATCGGTAAAAAGTAAAAAAATCTTAGTGTTAAGTACTTTGTGTGAAATGTTTATTCCCGTTGAAAGAGAACGCTTATACAAAACCCAATGAAATATTTTTCACAAGCATTTGTTCCACTTTTTGGATGCATTATTCCACAAAATATACGCACATGCAGCGAGTTCTCAAAAATTGTTTTGAGTGTTCTATATCAAAAGTTCCTGTTACAAAACCTAAAACTCCATGAATCCATCAGAAGTAAGCGCTCAAAGTCATTAAGTACGAGAACAGTTTTCAGTGCAAAGTACACAGCTCCTTCTCCTCGGAAATGAAAAAGTAACTTTGTTTATCTTGAAATACCGGTCTCTCTTCGCACACTTCTCACTTTAGTGTCACGGCGCCCCCGTTCCGCGTTCAGCGCGCTTGTTCAGGATCTCAGCAATTGTTCATTTATTACTTTATTACTTATGACTTATGCACCTATTTTTTATTTTTCTCTTCATGCTTTTATTTACATTGTTTTAAATTGTAAAAAGAAAAACTTGCAAGTGGGAAGGAAACTAGAATGTGAATGATATTTTTTTCATTAATGGCCAAATTTATTTCTAGAAACTGTTGGTATTAGGTCTGGGTACAATGATATACATCACATTTTTTAAAAACAAAGTATGTTTAACATTTCATCAATATTTTAAAAATACACAATTTAATTTACTTTTGAGAACTGAAAATTAAAGACAAAGCTTGAAATAAAAGTGTTTAGTAAATGTGGAGATAGACATTTTGACCAAAGAATCAGTTACTTCTGACAGCAGACGGAAAACTTCTTAGTACATTAAGTCTATGCTAAAGACCAAGGATTCATTGGCGATGATTAATTAAGCGTGGATTGATTCGTTTTCAGAAATATAATAACGACAAAAAACATTAAAATCACACAAAAACTCACAAAACTACTAAATTCCAAGGTCGTGGAAATTCCAGAACACAATCAAGCTTTGTACTTTTACGTGTAAGGTGTAGTTACGATCACTAACAAAGCCTAATAATTCAACCACTGCATCTGTATGTAATTATACCAGAATTCAATAAAAATATATTTTATACATACAACAATATAAGCAGAATGACTTTATGCGTACTTTAGAATCATTAATATTGTATTTAAACCAAATGATGAAATACGTGCAGAGTAACTAGCTCTAAATAATTCCAAAACTATCTTTCTGAAGGCAATTTTCATGCAAGGCTATCGATAGAGCTATTTGCTGCAAACATTCAGCCGCCTGTCGAGTGGGCAACAGCGAACTCGGAACACAAAAACCGCGAGCCTCGTGCATCGTACCTCTTTCTGCACACATAATTACAATGTTTCAATAAATCTCCCAGCGGATCACCAACAAAATTGATATTCATCAACGGTTTTCATTGCCCAATTGAAGCTTACCGTGACGCCACGAGCACGTGTATAATCCCCAGATTGTAAAGTTTAACTACAACTATTCATTTCAATGGACTTAAAACTCCATGCAGTGGCGATAATGAGATTGGTTACTGCAGTAAAACGAAAATACGCGATGCGCTTACGTGTTGGCAAGCATTTCAAGCTGGTATTCTCGTTTAATCAGGATAACTGCTTTTTCATTTGCACCCGTGACGTTTAGGAAATATCCACTCCTTTTTTGGGCCAGTTTCCGGTTTCAAATAATTCCATTACTCGTTAATATTACTGCATCAACTGATAACGTTTTGCCAATAATAAATCAATTTTAAAGATAACTCTGCAAGAAGAGCTAAATCGGCGTGCAATTACAAATGATTATTTTCCTTGTGAAAATCAGCAACAGAAAAAATGAATACTACTGGATAAAAATTCTACTAGAACATTGATTATTAGAATGAAAACAAATGATGAAAAAAGAAACGTGTATTAAGAAAACAGTATCACAGAGAACAACTTTTCAATAGATGTGTGGCAATGTTGGATATATCCTGTAGGTTTGACAAGTAACTTTAAGGAATGAAATTAACATACAAGATATCATTTCAGCGTGTATTTGTAGTTCGTCTTTTAAAACAGAAAAATATTCTTTAACTAATCCTGCTATCAAGAAGCACCTTAAGCGCATTATTTACCCTCCAAAAATGAGATCCGTGTTGTAGAAATGGTTTGTTGAAATATAATATTCAACTGTAAGATATTTTCAACTGCATGTATATAATACAGTAAGGTTAGGCATATCGCTCACAAGTAGTATCCCTTAAAGTCGTTGCCCTTTCAACAAATCCCCAGATGACAAACACGCAGAATTTGTATCTCTATTATCGTTTAACTAGATGCCCGCGTTGATTGTTCGCCCTACGACTTACTTTAATTAAAGGACAAGTCAAAACCATCCTAAGGGTAAGAACATATAAAATGTAATATATTCTGTATCTATTCGAAAGATACTAACGCGAAGAATGAGCAGGATATAAGAGGATAAATGAAAAGCTCGGTGTCGAAAAAAACTCCCAATATCGGACAAAATAATACGCTAGAATCGGAGCACAGACTGAAGGAAACGCCGTCTTTCCTCGCGAGGGCCGACGACGGCGCATGGCGAGCGCTACCATGCGATTCCTGACGCGAGCGGCGCCGCGGCGCTCCATGCTCCGCCCCCCCCCCTGCCCGCCCCGCCCGCCCCCCTGCCCGCCCCGCCCCGCCCGGCCCAACCCCCCTGCCCGCCCCGCCCCGCCCCAGCCCCCTGCCCGCCCCCCCCGGCCCCGCCCCAGCCCCTGCCCGCCCCGCCTCGGCCCCTTGCCCGCCACGCTCCGCCCACCCGCTGCCGTCAGTTCCACCCCGCCCTGCCCCGCCCTGTCCTGTCCCGCCCAGCCCCGCCCTGCCTACCCCTCACCCCTGTCTCGCGCACCCTCTTCGACACGGAGCTAATAATTGCGAGCGGCATACGTCTGGCCTGCAGGACGCCGCCGCCCGGGCATCCGGGGGATCCCGAGGCTCCGCGCCCTCCCCCTCGCCGCTCTATCCCCATTCCGCCTCCGCCCCGATTCGGCGCCCGGGGCAACGGAACGCTGGGGCGTCCCGGGCGCCCGCAACACGTTCGCGGATCTGCTCTCACAAATCCAGCGACCCACACGCGTCCCCCGGGGGCGACCCCCTCTTCCCATGCCCCGCTCTCGCCTCGTCCTCGGCCTCGGCCTCGCCCTCCGCCCTCGCCCATAAATCCTGCACGGGCCCCGCTTGGTCGGCCGCCCGCCCCCCTCCGACGCCACAGCCGTCGGCGTCGATCCCGCTCATCACCAAGACGCCCCTATGCACAATCAATCCAGGCTGTTTACAGGGCCTTAATGACGGCTCGGGACGCGAGGAGGGAGGAGGAGGGCGGGGCGAAAGGGAGGGGGAAGGACCGGCCCTCCCCACACGCATCCCTCCGCTACATAAGCACAGACTCCTCGTCGACCAGCGAGCACCGAGCTATCTTGGGCAAGAACTGAAGTGACTTGCGTTGTTTCTTCCGTCTCTTCATCATACTGCCCACTTGTGGAAGACAATTTGCGGAAAATGAAAATCTGCATATTTCAAACAGTCTCCTTATCAGTTTTCATATTTTATCATGTTCTTTTAAATGTTTTCGACATAATTGAATAATCGCATATTTTTAGAAATACCTAACAAACATTTGTATTGTTTCGTTTAATGTGACATCTAAATAATTGCTTGAAACAAATTAAATGTGGAGCTTTGCTCAGTAACAAGATAAGCCACAATAGCCATAGCTAGACACCCTCTAATCGTAAAATTTAATATCTCGACTTTGGTAGAAGTGTGTCTCATCTTGTTAACGTCCCTAAACCTTCATGAATATAAACAAGTCATATCTAGTAACAAGATAAGCTACACTTTCATCAAAATCGAGATATTAACATTTACGAATGCTTGCTGTGGCTGATCTTTTTACAGCTCCAAAGCTTTCAAACTTATAATGCAAATAATTTTATTAGGAATGGGATGCTAGTTAGAAAGTAATTGTTGTAAAAGAAAAAATCTAATCGTGAATGTAATGTAATTACAATGAAGTGCTTCCTTCTGTAACTCATTTGCCTATGACATCGATCCAATTACATAGTTAAAGATTACAATGAATACATTTGAAAAGTAAATTATTATTATTATTATTATTATTATTATTATTATTACTATTATTATAAGAGGACATTTTTTATTACCCCAATGAGTTTAAAAACGAAATTGGAAAAATTTGATAGTGGATTATGTATTCAGTAGTACCTTCATTTTCCTGGTTAATGTCGGCAGGTCCAGGGGGAATCGAAACTCCGGGAGAATCGATATACGTTTTATTGGTTCGTAAGTGTTAATTGAAAGATTAACTTAGAAGAAATGTGTAGAGAACATATTTTAATACACAATGCTAGAATGAAAATATAAATATAATCAACATCAAATCAGTGCTTGCTCCAGTTTTATTTACAGAAAATATTGAATTTTTTTTATTATCATGAAGTAGCCCCCAGATAATGTAGGTTCCACTGTATACGTAAAATATCATGCGATTCCCTTCAGTAGAATGAAAGTAAATTCTAGAATTAGCAGGAGAGGATGGGCGGCGGGCAAGAATCCGCTCTAGGTGCAGCGCGCGTGCTTGCGGGGTGGGGCGGGGCCACGCCGCGGATAGCGATGACGCCGCGCTGACGCAAGAGGAGCGTCCTTTCCGGGATGCTCGCGGCGGGCGGAGCCTGCGTTAGCAGCCACCCCCGCCGCCCACGCGCCTTCCGCCCTCCCCTTCACCCCTTTACCCCCTCCGCCCACGACTCCACGTGCGCCGCCCGCGCACGCCGCCCGCGCACGCCGCTCCGGTCTCTCTTCGTTTCCGCCCCGACTCCCTCCCCGCCCCCGCCACGCTCCCGCCCCACGGCACGCACCAGCCTTCGCGGCGGTCCCACTCCACGTGCTCGCGTTTGTCCTTGGAGAGTCCCTGGCTTTGTGGTTGTCCACTTTATTCGTATTTCTCGTCCCACTTTTCCTGGTTTCTTTGGATTTACTTTAAATTTGGCCTCCCCAGTAATAATCTTCGCTTCCATCCTTCATTTGTCGAAGGTTGTCATATTTTTGCGATATAATGTTAAGTAGCTGTGAACAAAATATCTTGTGTATAAGTCTACTTTTCCTGTGGTCTAAAAGTGAACCAAAATATTTTATTTTGCAATAGACTTTCTGGTACTTTGGGAAATCATGCCGAATTTGAACACAAATTCATTTTGGTTTAATATTTGAAAAACTATTTTTAAAGAATTATAATAATTAGCAATCACATAATTAATAGACTCATCCGAAAAGCAATCATTTTTGACAACGGCATTAAAGATAAATCATTATGTTTGACTTGACTAAACCCACTCGATTTGGACTCAACTACTATTCTCTCAAAATCTCTACCGAATCTGACTTGACCATTAATTGATGAAACAAATTAAAATTTGCTACCAAGCACGTAAAATATTCATAAATCTTCTTAATAAAAACCTAGACCCGTGCGATTATATTGCACAGAGTATCAAATAGTGAACTAATTATTTTTACATTGGAGATTTCGAAACTTTGCACGTTTCTTACCATTCATGTTACGGAATGGGGAAATTCAGAAGAATTAAACCTCCAAAAGTATTAATGAAAGTTCAAAATGGCTCATTTTGTAGACTACGGGTTCCTAAACACAACCTGAAGTCTCTCTGAGAGCCCCAAAACAAGATTTTAAGGGCGTAGGACGCACCGTTTTCGAGTCTAGCAAAATGAATGCGCCAGGAATAGAGTGATGAGTGTTGCGGATTGCATGTCTACTGAATAATATCTACAAAATTATACATTTTCCCCTTAAATCTGTTTGATGCATCCGTGAGCGGTATTGCCCTACCGAGCAGTAGTACATTTAGAGGCGTTCCGTGTCTATGTCGTCTTCTAAATTGCTTAAATATTCATCTGCACAGAGCTTCCGCTGTTCGTCGATATTTACCACAGGTTACATACAATTCAAAATTCTACATCTCTGGCCACCCACACCACGAAGTAGAGACACCCGGAAGAACTGATCCCCCGTAAAATAAGTAATGCCAGGCCCAAAATGTACTCAAACCAGGTTGCGTGAATGCTCAGATTTGAATCGTCAAAACTGTATTAGTAAATCCAAAAATATTTATTTTGTAGATCATAGCGCAAAGAGCATATTTTGACATAATTGGTGTCGCAATTTGCAAGCGGGGCCCCAAGTTGCTGCTTTGCATGTGTGCCTATCTGTCTACTGGATAGCATAATCTACAAAATTGTACATTTTTCTTCTTAAAACCGTTTTCAAAGCCTCCAGGAGATAATTCCCTATGTGTTAATTCCTAGTTTCTGGGGCTCAGTTCAGTTCTGAGCTTGAGGGACCAAACTTCATTTCTGCTTTAGAAAAATAAATTCTTGTTATAATTATTATCATTTACCACACAGATTCATATTCCTAAGAGATATTGACCTCTTTACACAAGCATATGCTCGTTATGAGTGGGAGGGAGGAGATGCACTCTCCCACGACATTCCAGTGCAGACTGGGAGCGATGGATGGGAAGATCGCGCGGGGTTCATAGCCATTTGCATAGGGTGTTGATTCGGCATTCACATGCAAGTGATCAAGGCGACGAAAAAACCACTGTAGCAATCAGTAGCAAATAGAAACCACTGTAGCAATCTACCCAAGAATTCGTTTCCGGCCGGAATTACAAACACGTTGATGTTGAACTCATCAAACAAATATCTCATGGTCAGAATCGAACTTGCGGCCTCCAAATTACCGGCTTTTTTCCGCTGTTACAGGCGTTGCTTTTACATATGCCACCACCAAAGATGGCCCCCCTCAGATTAATATTGAGATCTTTTCCTGTGTGCAGCTTAAGGAAACTTAACGCAATTTGGGCGAGCGACGTTGTGTCGCAGAGGAGCGCCGTGGTGCGCCGTGGTGCTCTGAGGTGCTCTGAGGTGCGCCGTGGTGCTCTGAGGTGCGCCGTGGAGGCCCCGATCCCCTCCGCAGCCAGGTGTGCTTGCCTGGGCGACCTTCGGCAACGGCCACAGCAGCGGGCAGCGCAGCGCCCTATCGCGCAGCGTAAATTCCTATTCAAATTTCAATTAAGCGCCGCATACGAACGCGCGGGCTCCGCGCGTCCACGAGGAAGTCGGCAATTAGCACTGGCCGGCGGCGCGGCGCGATGAGGCGTGGCGCGGAGCGGGGCGGTACGGCGTGGCGTGGCGCGGCGCGGCGCGCGCGGGAAGGTGGTGCAGCCACGTTCCGCTCAATCGGAAAAGAGTGGGATTGAGAGGAGGAGGAAACTGAAGGTCACGTATTCGCAAGATTATTTACAATTGTTTACATGGCCAGTTTTTACGAGTCGGCTCGGACAGGACACCTGGCGCGATATATTGGGTTGCTGCTCAGAATTCGACCGAAGACACGTGTTGCCATTCTTTGAGAGTGATATGGAACGCATCAGGAAAACATTGGGATATCGTTGGTGATGTGCCAAAAGGGCAATGAGCCCAGCGCTCTGTACGAAGGATGAAAGGGGGGACATTATGGGGCATATACGATTGAGCACGGGGTAGCAATTTAAACCACAGACCTATGGTGTGTAGTTTAATTTCCTGCCTCGGCATCCTCGTAGGAATCTACGGAACATTCGATCAGAACAATCGGTCTCTACACTGCTCATCGAGACAGAAGCCTGCTATTCCAACAAGTTAATTCGGAGATAAGCATTAATTAATTACCTCAATAGTCACATTTTCACATAACTACACAAAGTCATTGCTCCTGTTAACGGAGAAGGACTTGAAACTTATGTAACCAGAGTGGAAAGCCCGAAGGGCAAACGCAAAGTCTAGATTCTTCAGATTGTACATTCTGAAAGTCATTTATTGCTAAGACCACTTTTTAGAAGCTTATGGCAGTTGTGGGCCAATAAAGTACTCCTTGAAGGAGAAGTGAGAATGTTCTAAGAATTCTACACTTTCCATTTTGTAAGCCGCTTTTATGATCTTTACCACTTCTTAACAGGCCTCAGAATTTATATTTTGAAAAACGATCTAATTTAAAAATGTACAGTAGTTAATAAACGATATAAAAGAACAATTTCCAGATCCATAAAAAAACTAACACAATTTCAAATCAAACATAAAACCATTATATACCTTAAATCTATGAAGGACATACAAAAACTAAAATTTGTAAAAGCCATTTATTTGAAGGGCTCCTAAATTCAGTAAACGTGAATTACTGGTTCAATACATTTCAGCAGTCACCTCTTTGGAAAGTCCCCTCTCATTGATACACTTTCTTCTCTGCCTGGAATAAACTACTTTCCTTCCTTACACAAGCGCCTTAGTTATCTAAAGTCATTTTGTCTTTCTCTCGTGACTGAAGAAACACCATGCGATCAATATTCTAAAAGAATACCTCCATGAACAAACAAGAGCACAGAGCCTCGCGGAATTCAAAAGAATCAAGAGGTGCTGCCTTAAATCAATTAAATTAAAATATTTTAAAAACTTGTTCATAATGGCTTCCATAGAGTCTATACTGACCATCATAAAAAAATTAATCTTTATTTCAACAATGATACTAATGCATTAGGCAACATTTGTACAGTATAATTTTAAAAGATTAAATGTGCAGGTAACCAAAAAAGTACTACATCTTCAAAGTCATGACCCCATCTCGATTAGGTTTTTTGTTCAGTTTCCCTGATGCACTAAGTAAATGCTGAGAAGGACCCTTGTTTTGCTTCTGGATATAAATGTATCTTCACTATGTGCAAGTTTTGTTGAGGTCTCCTTTTGATAGTTGTAGTAGGAGTAGAAAAAAAGGATGCGGATATAACTAGGAAGCGAACATTTCTAGTTTTCAAATGTTTCTGACCATGCTATGTTGGTATTTTAATTCATCATTCAACTAGTATGTAGTTAAAAGTTGGGGTAGGGATTCTGGAGCTCAAGAAAACGAACACAGATTTTAATTTCCACCGTTTCTCACATAGTTGTTTTACTGTTTTTACGAAATAACTCAAATAAAGTATTCTTAAATAAATAACCAAAGCTGGGGATAATTTACTCTTCCCTGCGCATTTGTTAAGCATAAAATGTAGATAGAGCGCAGAAAAGATTCAAGTATTTGCGAGAAAATATAATTTTTTTGTATCGAGAAGTAGCTGACAAGGATCGATTACGAAGAGTAGAAATGAGTGCTGAAATTTTCTTGAATGGATTGTATATCTGGATACTAAAAAGCGCTTATGTTGAATGAGTAAAAAGAGTAATTACATGAATAATTACATTGATTACATGAATAATGAGTAATTACAAAAATAAAATTCTTTGACATTACTGATGCTTCGTTTAAATTTATTTTGTTAGTTAACACATTTCGTGAAGTTTATTTCATAATATAGGGGAGGGGACATAAACTGGTAATAAAAATCATTCATAATAATTATTAGCGGAATATTACAATCAATTCATTCTAATATCTCTAATAAGACGTCAAATCCCCATCACCACGGAATGATAGTAATCCCTCAAACAAGACCAACAGTCAAAGGGATCCTGTATTCAAATAAATTGCCATCACCCCACCGCATACAAACGCGCACATATTCAGATATTCATATCGCGTATTCATACGAGCGGTCGCAGATGCGCGCGGTGTAGCCGGGGGCCGCGTGCGGGGGCGCCGAGTCGCGCGAGGGGGGGGACGAGAAAGGAGGGGAGGGGGTCGGCTCTCGGCGAGGAGGAGTGCAGAGGAGGGGGAGCGTTCGGCGAGCCCGCGGGCCGGACAAGCGCACTTGCTCGGAGCTTATTGCGTAAGAGACTTAGCGGCCGTCAATCAACGCACAAAAGCGAGCGAACAATGCTCGCAGCCACGCCGCTGCCACGCCGCCGCCGCCGCCGCCCGCGTCGTCCTCGCCGTCCTCACCGCGTGCGCCGTCCTAGCCGCCCTCGCCGTCATGCGCGCGGCACCTGGCGGCCCAGACGGCCATCTGGCGCTGCAAGACACGACGAGACTCGGTGCGGTGCGGTGCGGTGCGGTGCGGTGCGGTGCGGTGCGGTGCGGTGCGGTGCGGTGCGGTGCGGTGCGGTGCGGTGCGGTGCGGTGCGGTGCGGTGCAGTGCGGTGTGGTGTGGTGCGGTTGTCCGGGACGGAGTGGAGAGGGACGGGGAGCAGCGGGTCGAAGCGGAGAGGGATGGGGAACATTGGGGAGGAGCGGGGAGGGACGGGGTGACGCGTTACGGTGTGATGCGAACGGTACTGTCCCTGCCCCCGCACCGCCCAAGCGGAACAGGTGGAAGAGAAGGCAGTGCAGGAGGGGGGAGAAATGACATTATAAGCGTTGAAGAACGACATCCCCCATTAACGTTGCAGTTGAGTAAAATGTTTTATTGATGGGAATTCATCATTACGTGAAGTACATCTGCTTTATTGAAAACCCAATTAAGTAAGAAACTCATGGTTAAGCAATGATTGTTATTGTGACTCTTCGTATGAGCATTCGTAATTAGTTGAGTGTAGAAGCGCATTCGTTTGGTGCTTCAGTCTGTGGGGTATAATTTATTTAAGACAATACCCATCTGTATGCATTACAATACCCATTTTGTCAACCATTATTCGCCCTGCTATCTATAAGAGAAATGATTTAAGTGTCCGGTAACAGTAAGGTAAAAAGCCCATCTAAGAGCATTCAGTCAAGATTTGAGCATGGACTTCCGTATACTTCTAGATTTTTATATTGTTTCTGAGGTGCTGTTCCCAAATCAATGGTTGTCAAATTACGTACTCATTTTTTTTAAGTTCTTCTGGAGAAAACTTCATAAGTAATCAAATTCTTTAGAAGCAGAAAGTAATGTCAAAACAGTGCGAGGCAACACATCAACATAAACGACAGTCCAGTATTTTTCCTTATTTTCAAAATTCAACAACCTCAGAGTATGTTGATGAAAATGTTTCTACAACCGTGGATGTTAAGCCAGCGTACAATCACCATGCACACGACAGAGGTGCCATCGTTTCAATACCCTACGATTACTAGTTATTAATAGAACAAATATGCTGGAAAATTAACAGGAATTTTGAATTTTGACTTGTGAGCTAGTTCTGACTACAGAGTGTATCAGTATTTACAGAATTAACTAGTGGTGGTACAACAGCACACACTTTTTTGTATTATTTTTATCGCTTCCCTGTGCCATTTTTTAAACGTCGTTTGCTCTATCCGATGGAAAAGTTTAATCAAACAAATGTGCAGCATTTTGAGAAAATTTTTAAAAAGTTGTTAAAGATTCATGTGAAGCACCCCAAAAACCAAATATCGGTTTTCAATTCGCAAGACATCGACTTTAGTCAGATCGGGGAGGGAATATCCATTTATCCGAACGGTTAAGGTGCTAGCGTTGGCCTCGACAGACCGTCCGATAGATAGTATGGCGTCATCCAATTTTACGGTATCGACCCACAAAACGTAGTTTCTGAAAATTATTTTCTACTTATAGAAATACGATTTATCCACTTTCTCATATCAGGGATCGACAATTCGAATTTTTCCTTCCAAAAAATAGCTGTGTTTGCCGCTCCTTTACAACAGAGTCGTTCTTACTTTGTAAGTACGTAGTATGGCGAGAAAGTAAAAAATCATCACATATTCTTATAACACATATGTAGAGTGATGTTTTTCAAAAGTCAAACTTACTGAAGTCAGTAAAATAGAGTCCATTATTAACGATCTCCTGTTCTGCGATTCCACGATTACGTTTACATTCTTCTTTTCAATAATACGATTTCCATTTTATTTATTTTCGAATGTCATTTAAAATAGATTTAATCGTCTTTTACATTACCTATGGGTCGTGGGTGAGAGGCGCAACATTTTACCAAGTAAAATTCGTTGTACTGTTGAATGTTTACAGGTTCTGTGTCCAGCTGTTTGTACCTGTTCATACGGGATGGAACAATGTAAAACGAATGAACAATGAGTCATACCAAGAAAATTGTTGTATGTCCATATTTAACGCAAAATGACCCTTTACCATCTTGTAACCATCTTTTAACGGATAAAGAAGTTGAAACAGGAGTAAATCTGTTACCATTTTAAACTTTGAAGGACAAATGTTATTTAAGAATAAATTTTCTCTCATTGAAAATCACTTCAATATCTTGTTCAATATCAAAGTTTGCCAAACAACGAGAATCGTTTCATGTAGAATTTTTCTTATCATCTGTTATTAAAGAAAACAAATACATTTTCAGGCACAATTAAAAAAAACAGGCGCGGTTATATCTCCATCAATCCGCAAATTACGTTTTTTAAGCGACATGGCACATATACTATACTTCATGGATCTTTTTTGAAGTCAAAACTATAAGTTCAATGCTTTTCCCTAATATCATGTCTTTAACCTCCTATTAAAGTCATGATACAATTCTTCAATACAATATCATATCATTCTTACAATAAAGCAACTGATGTATTTGTACTTTTCCCCATATATTATTACTTTTTTGATAATCTGTTTCTTCGCTTCATTTACTTGTGAAATACATTAGCAAGAGACGTCATTTCAATTTCACTTAAAAATTTCATGTGATTGCTTCCACACTGTCATTACTGAAAAAAAACAATTCTTTAATTATGTATGTGTAAAAATGTCTTCATTCAGTAATAACTTATCTCTCATTACTCAATAATTATATTACTCCCTGAATAACTATTATTATATAATCAAAAATACACTAATGAGAACTGTTTGGTTCCAGAAGTTCCAGAAAGTTTACAATACATTGCTTTTCCCTTTCTACGTATCTTCTGCGTCTTCCATATTCTCTATTAACTTCACTACGGTTGCCTTGTCACCCACTGGCCTCGCAGGTGTGCATGCGTGGTAGCAAAGGTCGAACAATTGCACGCCCCCAATCAGATTATCATCACTCAAACGTTGATGTTCGTGTCACGCAGTAGTTTCAGAAATGTGCGGTTGCCTCCACCGGAGCGAGACAATTGTCAGAATACTAAATCTATCTCTGAGGAGAAAATTTTATCTTCTCTGCAATGTTTTATGTGTTTCTTATCTGAGCTGAGAAATGGGAATAAAGTCGGTAACATTCGAAATGAGAACTGGCATCGTAAAAGGAGATATATCAGTAGAATTCTGCCCATCAAATGGGGTCATCTGCGTTGCAAACTGTATTGTTCTTCATTCACGCCACTCGCCCATCTGGTTCTGTGCTTGCCCCTAGTGTCAAGCGGAGCTAATCTAAACATACTACATCAATTGTTCTAAAAGGAGCGTATTAGTAATTTTCAAATGACACACCGGACATTTTTATGACAAGAAAACAAAAAATATTTTTAAAGCAGATTTTGTAAAAAATACGTTTACATTAAATAATGTCTGAGTTAACTCATTGTAAAGGTATTAATTCCTTCTTGGAAAGTCATTGATGTAGTTCATATTTTTTACAACGCATATCGTGGTCTCAGAATGTCAAGGTTCTATACGGCCTTGAGAAAATTCCCAGGAGTACATTTTGAATGTTTAGATGTTTAATAATGATAAACAATATGCTCACTTTGTTCACAGAAGATTTTTTACAAGTTCCATTTGAAAACGGTTCTAATATTTTATATGTTTGACAATAGAGTACACGTTGGAACACTATTTTCGCAAAAAATGTGAGATGGAGACTTGATCTTTTGAGGCCACGATAACCGTTTTTTCTAAATTGTAACAAGGGGAGAGAGACAATCAAGGTGACACAAGAGTCCGAAATTTAGAATGTACTTACGAAGTTACTGATAGTGACTGATGTTCATGAATGTAGACGAGAAGACTATAAGAGAAACAAGAGAAGAGCTCGAACGAGAGCATATAAGATCGAAGCGACGGCTGATATTATATCCAGAATTGCAACGACGCAAAGTAGACAATGTAACCTCTGCTGCAGAGCTTTTTGCAACGTGAAAAAATACTACTTTCACCTTCATCGATGGCACCACTACTACTAACAATGCACCACTAGCAACGCATTGCTTGTGTCTTCGCGCCTATTTTCACTTCTTCATACTACCTCCTCCTTGACGGTGCCACCATTACTAGTAATAATTCACTTCTAGTACTTGTGTCTCCACGCCCATTTTCACTTCCGCCGTTTCCCTCCCCTTTACCGTCCTCCCATGCGCTTTCCCTGCCTACCGCGTCTCTACCTCCACCCGGGAAGGTAATGGCAATGCGGAGACAGCAGGAAGTGGGCCGCCGCAGAAGGGGCGGGGGCGGAAGGAGGTGCGGCGCCCCACCAGGCACAGCGGAGGGCAGGGCAGGGCATCAATTAGCATGACGGCGCGCGAGTGCCGGCGGCGGCGCCCCCTCGGGAGTGGCGGGGGTCGGCGATCGCCGCCGGCTACTCAACCCTTTGACGGGTGTTGATGAAATGCACTTAACCTGATCGGTCGCTTGCGTGTGCGCGCAGGGGGGAACGCGCGGACGAAGGGGGGCGGGGCAGTCGAACGAGTGACTGCTTGCGTGGTACGCGACCCCCGGCGATGTTATAAAAATACTCGAAGTCACTTGGCCTCCCGTAGAATGTCTCGCCCGTGTCCTCCTGTCTAGCTCATCCCATCCCCGTTCTACCCGTCACAACTCCCATCTCACGTCGCCATATTCCATTTACGGGCCTACCAAACATCTCCGCCCGGCCCGCCCGACCCCACCACTCATACCATTCCAGTCCCACAACCCATCCTAAACTAACCCATCGTGGTTTATCACTCATACAATCCTACATCCCATCCCGTCATTTATCCCATTCTGTCCCATCCCCAATCTCATTCCGTCCGTCACCCATCCCATTCCATCGCGTCACTAATCCATTCTGTCCCGTCACCCATCCCATTCCGTTCCGTCACCCATCTCTTTCCGTCCCGTCACCCATCCGATTCCGTCCCTCACCCATCCGATTCCGTCCCTCACCCATCCCATTCCGTCCCTCACCCATCCCATTCCGTCCCGTCACCCCTCCCATTCCGTCCCGTCACCCCTCCCATTCCATCCCGTCACCCCTCCCATTCCGTCCCGTCACCCATCCCATTCCGTCCCGTCACCCATCCCATTCCGTCCCGTCACCCATCCCATTCCGTCCCGTCACCCATCCCATTCCGTCCCGTCACCCATCCCATTCCGTCTCGTCACCCATCCCATTCCTTCCCGTCACCCATCCCATTCCGTCCCGTCACCCATCCTATTCCGTCCCGTCACACATCCGATTCCGTCCCTTAACCCTTGCCATTCTCACGCCATCTTCTATCCCATTCCGTCCCATCCCCCATTCCATTTCTACCCTGCCACTAATCCTATTCCCACCCTACCCACCCGCCCATTCGTCCCGTTCCGCTGCACTGCCCCGTCCGCCGCTTTGTGCCTCCTCTCAGCGCGCTCGCTCATTCTCTGGGGCGGCGCGCTTTGAAGAACGGACGCCCTCCGCTTCAAAGAACTCGCCATTTCTCCAACGTAATACTCCATTGAAACCACGTCCAAAGTATAATATTTAACATGTAGCACGTACGGATTCATTTCCAGAGTTCGTGGGCGAGGCTCGTTCGTAAATACTTCTGTGTAGACAGAAGATGCAATTTCTTTTGAGATTACGAAATCTGAGCAATTGGTTCTTTCAGTCTACAGCAACCTCGGTCAGGTAACAAACTCGACGTTTTCTGACGTGAGATAGCCGGCTACTACACTATTCAAGCAGGACTGTGGGCAATCATCTCCAAGTAAACTCACGCGTAATTCCCGTGTTTCTAGGTTGTCGGTAAATCAAAAACGTAATAACGGGACGAGGCGTCAACTAATAACGGAAATGAATGAACGCTTTCGTTCCAAGCGTCAACGCTCGAATCTCGAGGACTGCTAATTTGGTGAACAAACATTGACAAAAGGCGCCGTGGATGTGAAATGAAATTGAAACTCTCTTGGCGGAGCCGAAAACAATGAAGGAAACGGAGGCAGTGAGAGCAGGCGTGCTGGGAGAGAAGCGACGCCCAGCGGACGTAATTGGCGCCAAGGAGTGATAGCCAGGCCTCTCGAAGCAGGAGCTGAGAGGGAGACGAGGAAAGAGACTGCGCAGGGCAACATTTTAAGTCTGCTCCAATGAAGAGGTTAAAAAAATTGGGAACTAATATCGTGCTCAATTCTAATGATCGGTTGACGTGAGAATATATTTGTTTCATTTACGAGTTACGCCATTATTTTCTTTGGTTCTTAAGTAACATCGAAATCAAAAGCTATGTTTAAGACATCTCCATCACCGAACCTTATCTTTTTCCACTATTTTCAATGGTCTCCCTACCTTGGACATTAGTTCCTAGAGTTATATCTGACGCCTCGAGCATTCTACCACCAATTAGTTCCACGTATCATGACCTCTGTGAACACGAAGATAATCGATTTATGTGATTTTCTTCTATTAGATATCAGAATCAAAGTTTATTCCAAAGTCTGGGTCCATTTTATTTACATGTATGAGTGATATAAAAAAATTGCTTATAATTTCGATCATTTAGTAGAAGAAATAAGTATGAAAAATAGAATTGTAGCATTCCTTTAGAATCGTTTCAGTTTCTGTAGTTGTGTAACGAAGAAAAGCTCATGCAGGAGGAGTTAGCTAGTTAGTGAAGCGAAAGCGTCATGTTCGCCATGTGTCTCTCTTAATCCTCAAGCATGGAAATTAAATTACGCCTAAGTATGGGGGGATACCGTTAGCTACCCGGCAAAGTCAGACAATCTATGCCAAATGCTCAGAATAAGTGTTTAAAGATCAAGATGAGCTTCTAATTAAAAACATTCTACTAAAAATGAAGCCAATTTATAGAGCAATCTAAGGTACAAAATATGCTTTGAAACTTTTAATTGCAATATTATCGAATAGTATTTTAGCAGTGAAATGTATTTTCTAAACCACGTTTTTCATTAACGAAAAGACAAATTAATTAAATAGTATTAATTATAGCAGCAATTAAATAGTATATTTTAGAAAGTGCATAGTTCACTTTCTTGAAAACTGATATTTTGAAAAAAATATCCTCTTTTGGAACTACATTGGGACTACTCTTTTTTGACATTTGGAAATATTTTTTCTTTAAGTTAAAGTTTGATTTTATGTCTCCTAAAAAAGCGGGGAAATGGCGTGTGCCCTTTCTAAAATAGTAAAATTGGAATTGATTAATGTCAGACACAAACGACATGAATATCTTACCAGTTATTTGTATAGTAATTTTCCTTTGGAATAAGTTATAGGTAAGTTATGGTTTCACGGGTTTTTGTAAAATTGAAATCTTCATGTTAAATAGTGAATAACAAACATTTATATACGGGCGTTTATATCTGAATCTGCAAGAATTGTGAACAAGCAAATTCATATATTTTCTTTTGCATTCACTATTAATGTACACCTACATCTTAATCCCACATTCTACGAAAATTTTAATATCACTATGGTTACAAATTCCCAATAAGTATATATGCAAAGAGTAAGACACATTCTGTGGAAAGAAAGAAATTTGAATTCTATGTCTGATCTGTTTTCTTAATATCATCAAAATGATTTGAAGTGAACTCGACAGAAATGTTTTCGAAAAACAGAGTAATTAAAGAAAATATAAATTCATTTAGTCAGAAAAAAAACAGGTTGAAGTTGTGCTTTATGAATGTGGACTATATAAGGATGAAGTAAATTTCTTTTTTGACATTTAATGTCATATCAAAATTGCTAGTTCCTCAAATAATTAATAAATAATTTAGTAAATTAATTTCTTTAGCCGATTGTACACTATGGGTACATTTCATTTCCCTTTCAATTTCTTACATCTTCTCAGCGCTAAAGTGGCGAATCTCTCTTCAACATGACACAACGCAGCTAATCCACGCGTCCAGCTCCACGGTTCACGAAACCCAGCAGAGGTAACAGACGGTCAGAAGCTGCGTCAGCGCAGGGGGACTGACAGTAAATCTGACGGAGACGTAACAAACGGTCGGCGGGCTGTGGGCAGGCGCAAGGGTGCGTCGGTTATCAGTCACGTGAGCGATACGCACGCGACCGCCTGGCTCCCCGGACGGACGTCTAAAAGGGACACGCCGTACCACCCCCACGCACACACCTACGCTCATAGTCCTCTCTCCCTGGCCGCCGCCCCCACATTCATCGCCTCCACACCTACACTCCTCTCGCAATACAGCCGAGAACCACACCCACGCCAACATTCACGCCCACATCCACACTTCTGTCACAGTTCTCGCAGCCCGGCCACCTCCGTGTCGCCGCCTCCGCGTGCATCGTCTCCACACCCACACTACTTTCGCAATACACACCCACGTCCACGCCCACATTCACACTATTCTCGCAGTCCTCGCGCCCTGGCCACCTCCACGCCGGCGCCCCCGTGTCCATCGCCTCCAAACCAGCCGCCCCCACTCACAAGCCGTGTCCGCCACCCACAGACATTCCGCCCCCGCTTCCCCTGCCAACCTCACCACTCCCATTCCCACCCTCACCGTGCCTTCCATCCCCACACCTGTCACTTCCACATCCGTCGCCCGCGTCACCCTCATGTCTGCACGCCTTCTTTCCACGTGCGCCGGCTCCTTGCACTCGTTTCTTCGCACTCAATGCCTCACGTCTGCCAGCTCGTGTACGCCGCGCCGTCCCTCCCAACGAAGCCGTACTATTCCGTATTTTTACCATACAACCCAATGCTACGCCGGTAGATCAACGAATACAAAATACTTATAAACACAACTTCCACGGAATATTTTTAAACACGGGGAAAATAAATGAGATAATGTTACATTTTGCAACAATATATTCAAAAATTACTCCAAACATTTCACATCAGCATAATATTGACTTTTTGTTCTAATGAATAAGCACTGGCTGATCCAGGGAGGGCCGTGGAGGCTATGGCTCCCCCAAAAGGCCTAGAGTTTTCGTTTACCTTCCTTTACTTGACAAAAATAATTTAAATAATTAATGATCGAATTATGTAAATATTTAAACAATAATATTGTATAGTAAATACATAAATAACGTACAAAATAAGAACAAATATGTTTATAGCTTAACAAACATCTATAGCTTAACAAACATCCCCCCCCCAAAAAAATGATCGACTCGATCTGCCCCTGCGAATAAGCATATTGCGAATAATCTAGTTTCTCCCCATTCCCTCCGTGGTCCCCGCTATGACCTTCCACCCCGCACTCACATGCGACTCGCCGCCAGCCTGCGGCAGCGGCAGCCGTTGCGCCGTGGGCGAGGCGGGGCGGGGGCGAGGCGGGGACAGGAGCGGTGGCGGGGGTGGGGCACGGAAACACCTGTTGCGTGTGCAGGCACCTTGGGCCCAAGGTACGTGCGACTTGCAGCGACAGGCGTTGGCCACGTCTCGAGCCCAAGAACCAACAAAGTAATGCCAAGAAAGCTCTGAACCGAAAAAAGGTATAATCAAGCATTACAATTTGTTCCTAATGATTTTTTAAGGGGATTCTCATTTTAACTATATCTTTATTTTTAAAATAAAGAATTAATGCGAACTATGTTTGCCGATTGAGAGTAGTGATAAAATTCAATATGAGATAAGCCGAGCGATATTTAGGCTGATAAAATACTACATAATGATTATATCACAAGAGGGCTATTTTATATCAAGTTATGTTATATACTTAACTTTTACATAATATTTATAAACACAGAGTAAAGAAAAGAGATAATGGCACTATATTTTCCAACAAGTTCTTCAAGAAGTTTTATAAAATCATTGTAATATTGACTTCTTGTTGTAATGAATAAGTATATTATGAATAATGTGGATTCTCATGACAAAATATTTTAAGTCAATAATCGATATTACAAAATATTTTAAAAATCTTGTAATATGATGAATTGTTTCTAATACAATTCTTGGTTTCCACTGAACAACCGGCAAAGCAATGGGTTGTGTGCTAAAACTACGGAAACTTCACTCAGATGAGTTCATTTGTACGTGGTATACAGCCATTATAACTTATATCAGTTCCTTTTCACTTACAATTTAAAATCAGAAACATGTAATGTACGAAAGTTGATTGTTTTTACCTAAATTCTAAAGATGAATAATGTAATTAAGCATATAAGAATTTCTGTTGTATAATTAGACTCGTGAAGAACAGGAAACGTACTCCTCGAAACTTCGAGGGATAGTAATGATTCAGAAAATTAAAAAAACAAAACATGTCAATAAATGTCCAAATCTAAATTATGGCTTTTTATTAACCTTTTGGTTTACAAACGTATAGTATAACCTATCTAAAATAAAACTGGACAGAGAAATCTAAATAAATATACACTTTATTCAGCTTGAGTTACCGTGAAAAAAATGGCTTGCAACCAACGCCAGTCTAGTAACAAAATTGCTTAAATTCAATTGAAAAGTCTGGAAAAACCATGACTTCCATTAGCCACATTGTGACCCCTCAAGTAGCATTCAAGGAGAAACATCAAGTGGAATATGCTGTAATTGCGCCTCAGCTACTCTTAATGCTTTTTGTAAGAATAACAAGAAAAAAGTCACATAGTCACTGAAATGAAAGAATTCTTACAGCATTCAATTTGGATGTTCAAGTGATCGGTTCGTGGAAATAGTCAACATCTTCTGACATGGGGACGACATTTACGTGCGTATTATGGCAAGTGATGATGATGACGATGGTTATTGTGGGTGGTGGTATATTTTGATAATGATTAAGCCTATCAAGCCTGTATTGGTATTTAAGGAGCGGTTTAGAAACAATGTATGATATTTCTATAAGCTGATAACATTCTTTCGACTACTGAGTGACACATGACCCGAAGACGAGACCTACGAATGCACGCTGTATGACCGAAACAAGACACTGCAAAACAAGTGACGCGCAGCCTCTTAACCAAAGCTCCGGCATCATTGAGTCCATTAGTAGCCACGCAAAGAGAGCTGTCAGCGCCCAGAGCCGGTGGAACCGGAGAGGAGACCGCAGGGGACAGCGCCGCGAGTCACCCGGAGGGGGGTTGGAGGAAGGGGGGAGGGGGCAGGGACCGAGGACGGCGCTGCGCGGGGAGGCGAGAGGGCGCCGCAAGGGCACTGCACGGGCCCCCGTGGCTCTTCCGGAAGCAGGGAACACCGGGACAGCTGCCGCGGGATCGATGGGGAGCCGGACCGGCGCGGCGTACGCGCGGCCCCGGGCGACGAGGGCGGATGAGGACGGGCGAAGGCGGGGAGGGCGCCACGAGGGCGTGACGAGGGCGTGACGTGGGGACGCGAGCGACGCGGAGCGAGTCGTGTCGCGGCTGGGCGTGGCGGGAGAGAAGGGGAGGGGAGGGCGTCGCGGTGCGCGGGGACCGTGGGGCGGCAGCGACCAGACGCCAGCTGTCACCGCACAACGGGGGGTGGGGGGAAGGGGCGTCGGCGATATTTATCGAGTTAACCGCGGGGCCACCGCGAGCCCGCGGGTCGTCGCGCCGCTCCGCGCTGCTCGCCGCTGCGTCGCAGTGTTTTCCGGCGCGGATTAAATACGGACCTGTTTAACAGCACCGAGCGAATTGTTAGGCCCAACGACGGGATTTCGAAATGCCAGAGCACTCGCGGTGCTGTGCCAACACAGCGTATTTGCCGAGGAATTATGTCAAAGCAGCACTTCTCCATTGGCGTTTCCAATTAACTGTCCGCGTACTCGGCTGCGTCAACACCTGGCCGCAGCTGTCCGGTGCGGCGGGCAGAGGTGCGGATGCCTGTTGACAGCCAGTCCGCGATCCGGTTTTCGATTTGACTGAATTTGGAAGTGCGAAGTCCTCGATTTCTCCAGGTGTCGTCTCCGGCGTTCTCGTCGATGTGACTCACGATCGTACTTTCTGGAATTCGGACTTTCGTGCCGATGTTCTGAAAGGACGTCGGTGTCCTAAACACAAAGGCTCATCGTAAAAGCAGCGTCGCCTCAGGACGTTTCGAGGTGCACGATTCCAGGCCGTCAGGAACGCTCAACACGACGACACTATGGAAATTGAGGGCGTCGCTGTAGTCGGGAAGACAGGAATGTCTAAGTGGTCGACTGAGGTGACAACGGAGCTTATCGAATAGAACACAGCACGTTCACTGAAGAGCAGAACGGTGAGGAATTGATCTGTTAATACCCGAGTGCAATGACCAACACATCTTGTGTTTTGTAGATGCTAAGAAAGAAATACTGCCAATGGACCCAGATTATTGAATTCCGAATATCATGAAAAATGTAAACAATACAAACGTAGGTAGAGAAACGGAAATATATGGTAATAAAATATTCTGATTTATATCATTCACCGCGTAGAATGAAATATATCGAATGTAACGGTAATGCCTTTGCTGCCCGGTCACGAAGAGAACGTGAATCGATGATCGGGAGCGAAAGAGCAGGTAAAAATCGCAGGACACAACACTAACGTAGAAGTCGTCGGAAAGAGCAAGATAACCAAAACTAGAGACTTCCTTGCCATGGCGATGTTTTCACAACGGAGGGCCGCAACGTCCCTGCCCTTGGACTGGATACGCGCGGGCGGCCGCACCGGAGGGCGGGAAAGGTGCGGCGACACACTTGGCGGCGGGGGCGGCCCTAGCGAGGAGGCGGCGGACCCCCCACCGAGATCAAGAAGCAGCGCGGCCGCCGCCGAAACCCGACCACCCCCGCGCGCCGAGCCGGCGATATTTGTCGAGAGGTGCGCGGCGCGCCGAGGAGCGGCCGCGGGTCGCCGCGGGTGGGGCGGAGCCGCGTTCCTCACGCGCGCCGCCGCCGCCGCCGCCGCTGCTCGCCGATCGCCCGGCCGCCTCCATTAGCTGCGCCGAACGCGGCCACGGCCAATATTTGTCCACCGGGCGCGCCATTAAGCGAGCCCGGAGCGACCGCCCGCCCCCGGACGCCCGCGGGCGACACGGCGGCGACGGCAGTGGCGGCGGAGGCGGCGGAGGTTGTGGTGGTGAGGGCGGCGGAGGTTGTGGCGGCGGCGGCGGTGATGGCGGCTGAGGTTGTGGCGGCAGTGACAGGCGTGGCTTGCCGGGGGATGGAAGTGATGGTGGCTGTGCCGGAGGTAGTGGCAGGGGCGGCGGCGAGGTTGCGGCGGCGGTAATGGCGGCAGAGGGTAGTGGCGGCAGGCGTGGCTCGCAGGGACTGGCAGTGGTGGTGGTTGTGGTTGTGGCAGAGGTGGAGGTGGAGGCGAAGGCGACGACATCGGCTGCGACGATGACGACGATGGCGATGATCACGACGACACGTCGGCGGGTAGTGGGGGGCTGGGGCGGGGACGGAGCAGCTGCGGCGCGCGGACGCGTGACTGCGCCTCTCCTCCACCCAAGGCCTTCTCCGCCGTCGCGGCCTCACCGCCTTGCCCGCAAGGGCCCTTATATGGGAAGAGCGTGAGTTCGAGTCTCCGGTTCGGTTCCACCGCGCAGAGCTCCGGCGTCAGCGTGAGCTGGCAGCGCGCGCTAGGCGAGGCGAGGCGTGGCGAACGCCGGCCGGGAGGGGAGCGGGGCGAGCGGGGCGGGCTGGCCGAGCAGGCACCCCATTCATCTGTGGCGGCCGGAGGCGTCGCTGTTTGGGCAGTGCCCGTCGCTGGCCGGGCGCCGCCGCCGCCCCGTGCCCTACACCCCCGCGCCGCCGTCGCGCCGTTTCTGCGGCGCCGGGGTGAGCAAACAGCTTCCGTCCGCGTAGGGCACACAACGCCGGCCGCGGGCCGTATTTATCAATGTTCCTGTGCCGCGCATTAGGATAAAGCAAGGGCATTATTTACAGCGGCCGGCTTATCGGGGGCCCCGCCGCGAGGAACGCGCAAATGTTTGCGCGCACGCGCGTCAGGTGAGAGGCAGAAGCGGTGACGGCGAGGGCGTGGGCGAGGCCGGGGGAGGGCGAGGGCGAAGTCGACAGGAGCGGCAGCCGAGAGCAGCGACGAAGTCGCAGGAGGCGGCGGCGGCGGCGGCGGGGGGTGGAGATTCCCAGCGACGGAGGCGCGCCATCCGATTGGCCATGCGGCCGGTGGCGCAGCTCGAGGAGCGCCGCCGGGCGGTTACCCGACCCTCCGCGATGCATCATCATCCGTCAGCGGCGACAGCGGCGGAGGCGGAGGCGGCCGGTCGCAGGCGGGAGAGCCCCGCTGCGCCGCCGGAGGGTAGCGGCTGCCGGGTGCTGGCGACCTCCGCGTCGTTGCTTTCCCGCTCACCCGCCGCCACCGCCGCCGCCGCCGCCGCCCCGCCGCCCCCGACGCGCGCCTGCCCGCCGACGATAACCGCGGCCCAGCCGCTGTTTGGACAGCGCCGCCGATAATGTCAGGCGGGGGAGCGCGGCGCCGCGGCGTGGCTTGGCGCGGACCCGACGTCCGCGCGGGTGTCCCGCCCGGTTTCGCCACGATACAGCGCAGCGGCGTCCGTGGGCGCGAGCGCGTGGTGGGCGCGATGCGGCGCCCGTGTCGTTGCGGCGGCGGCGGCGGGGGTGGCGATGGCGGCGCAGCCGTGGCGTAAGTCTCGAGTTGCGCTCCGCTTGGGCAAACGGGCGTTACGCAACACCCGTCGCGAAGGCCACCGTCACCGCCACTGCCGTCGTGGTGGTTGTCGCGATGGTGGCGGAGGGACGCGCGCTCGGCGGAGCGGCCGCGCAGCGCCAAGTGAAAAACGGAATATTTGCGGGCTTCGACGATCGCGCAACGGCTGGGTCCCGCGGGACGGCGACCGGCGCGGCAGCGGCGGCGGCGGCGGCGGCGGCGACGGCCATGGGGGCGGCGGGGCGGCGACAGGTGCGGCGCGCGGCTCCCACGTCGCCGCCGCCACCGCTGCGGGCGCGTGCAACAGGTCGCGCGCGCCTAATTTGGGGCTTCGGGACGCGCGCGGCGAGGCGCTGCGTAGCGCGGCGTGGTGTGGCGTGCCGTGGCGTGGCGTGGCGCGGAGCGTGGGGTGGGCGGGCGACGTGGGCCGTGGCGGCGTGGCGTTTTTCTCATTGTACGTGGCGGCGCGCGCCAGCGGCGCCACCGCCACCGCCGCCGCCGCCGCAGCTGCTGCTGCTGCTGCTTTCGTTCGGCACGCGGTGCGCCGCTAATCCGCGCGCAAGCCGCCGACGCCCTCATTACACGCGGTGCGACGCGGCGCCCGAGGAGGCGGCGGCGCCAGGGGAGGACGGAGCGTGGGAGAACGGGCCGCCGGCCACTGGAACGGATTTTGAAACTGGCCTTTCACAGCTGATCGAGAGAGCGGAGGGGCTGATATCGAATGGAAAACGGCTGATGACGGAAACCGCAATGGCAAGGGGAACGTCAAAAAGAACGGTGACGTGGTAGAGTGACAGTAAGCGTAATTAGGAAAACAACTTTAATACAGTGCAGATGAGCTTATTTGGCGGTCGATAATGTATAGGGTTAATGCCACATTGTGTTACGCGTGCGTTTTATATAAGGTTTTCTCTAGGCTGAGATAATTAATCTCCAGATTCCGACATTTCTCGGATCACATCGTAACTTACCACGTTCTATCATACTTGAGGGAGTTTCGATTCAATTCGAGATCAGTTGCACGGCAGGTTTCTCAACGATACTCGTTAAGATGTTTCCAACCGAGAAATTCATGCAAAGCTAGAAAACATATTGTTTAATAGAAAACTCGATGTCTTGTATAAAATACGGCTTCATGGATTCTAGAAATGGAATTAACATCTATGAATTTAATTATTTATTACATTTTACAAGGGCGAAATTTGCAAACAGCAAAAATTGCATAAAAATGCCGAAAAAGACTACCGCATAAGTAGTAACGACGGATTGATGAACTCGTATACTAGAATGTGTATCTATTTTGAAGAAAAAACAGGTATCACGAAATAAATAAAAAAAGCGTTGATTATAAAAGTTAATGCATTTTGTTTGCGCGTTACTAATAACTTAGTCGTTTACGTTTTCTTCATTTTCAACTGCTAATATTCCTTTCATTCCACGAGGTTCTATTCACTCTTTAAATTTATATTTCTGAAATATTACTTTATCAATTTGTATGTGGCGAACTATCAGCTCTTATATGTTGTATTGATGGTTTTCTTCAACAATTAACAATATGAACATTCTTGTTGGAAACTAAATACTGTACTCGACACATGGTGAAAAGAAATACATTCGGTGCAAGTGCGTAAATGTTCAATTTGATCAACCGAACGACGAAAAATAATTCAATGAAGCATTCGGAATTAAATATTGCATCGTTGTATGTTATACGCGAATCTCAAAATCGGTGTTACAGAAATTTCAAACATCACCAGAGAGTCTGTTTCCATCTTCAACGTCCAACACTGCAGAGAATCTCGCATGCCTGTATTACGGAAGTGTCTATATACGCATGTTTGGAAGAGGAAATCCTAAATAAATGTGTGCACAGACTATCGCGTGTTTGTGTGTCAAGGAACATTTGCCTAAGCATGACCTATATGCAACACATTTTTCCATGGATATTCGCATCCACTAGATTCATCTTTCACACTGCTTTCAAGCTGTTTTTGGGTGTTTGCTTCAAATGCAACGTATTGTTAGGGAGTATAATGTTCCTTTGAAAGAGTGGGATTCTCTGCGAGAAACATGTTCAACATAACGTTGTAAATAAATATTCCTTTAGGAAGGACAAACTGTAAACCTTGTTTACAAAATATTTTCTCAAAGTGTTGTCAATTTTGGTAACGAATCGTCACATCAGATATGGATATTGAACTTCAAATAAATTATTTTCTAATTGATGCGCAGAGATCAAAACGGGAAAAGGACAATCATTTCGGGTGTATGTATGTCATTAGTGTATCGTTAATCTTCACGCGATTCCGCATCTGTTGATGGTAAATGGGTCTTGTGCTCTAACTTTTTATTCTTTAAACCAATGTTGAAATGTTATTTCGTGTAATAGAAGGACGTGTCGCAGGCAAGTATACATACAGCATTGAAAATTTTTTCAAGTTGAACAATGCACACATAATGCATTTCTTGACTACCAAAAACATGTAGGGATATTTTTAAGAGATGTGAAAGGAAGCCAAAGTGATGTTGCACAATACAAGATAAATTTGAATAAAATGTTAAGTCTAAATGCAACTAAGTTTCCCCCAGTAGCGGTGCAAAAGTGAAATATCAATTTTCTCTGGCTAAGGCTGTGAGAGTACCCAATTTTGAAAATACGCACGCATGGATTTAACTTCTCCGAAACCTGAAAAACTACACGATGACTCAAGCATGATTACGGTTAAACCTTCGTAGTTTTGTGAGTACCTTTACACTATTCTATAGTTGTATGTCCTAATAAAGTAGCTGGTAAAAAGCGAAATTAATCTGGAAGTGAAGCTTGAAAACAGTGATCAAGAGTGACATATTCCTTCCAGAACAAAATGTACGAACGTATTGTGTGTGTGAAAACAAATAAGGTTGTTTAATAAGCAAAATGGAGTCAAGTCGGAGATCCCAGAGCTCAAGAAACCGTAAACGTCTTGCATTTCTCCCCATAGTTCGTTACACATATTTTAAGAGTTTTTTTTACTATAAATAAATCAATAAAACAGAAGGTATTATCCCTACAATGTTACAAGGCAGAATACTGAATGTTTACTGATTACACAAGTATTAGTAATAAGTATTAAAAGTAGTTCCATAAATCAGCAAAATTATTGTCTACTGGTCGGCACATTAAAACTAGAAATAAAATGTTTAGGTCCAAGTCACAAGAACTTCATATTCGTGTATATAAGTCACATTAATATTCATTCACACCGTTTCGGACCTTGGCATTCGGGTCCTCAGTAGGTGACTAAATTTAAAGTTCATAAGGTTGATATGCGTAATAGTTCATCTCTGAGTATTCTGTGCTGAGCATCCAGGTGGCTATACATCAGTGGCGGCGCGTGCCACAGGGGGTTCACAAGAATTAAAATCTTAAAACTCAGGGACGCCAAAAGTCTACAATAATGTAAGCAACAACAAAAATATCACTTCAAAAATACTTATAATATTGATTATAAAAGATATACTTATAATGAAAATAAATTATTTTTGGAAGGCAAATAAAAGCGTTTGAACATACCTTCTTTTTTCACTCATTGTACTTCATTCACATGTATATTCGATCACACAAGGTACTAAGATTCTCGAATTTTATATTATAAATGGAGTACTGTTACCGTTCTTCATAACTCGATTCGAATGTGAAAACAAACACACATGTACACATTCGCGTTACCGGAACAACGTTCATAACTCACATCCCGGGATAGCACGAATTCTCTCACATTCAGTCGATCAGTCCAAACCAGCACTGGCCCACACTGCCTACCGATCAGCGGAAGAGATTTTTAAATATTTTTCACAGCAAACAGACTTGGAAACCCTTGAATAAACTATGAAGTGAAGAAACTTTCAAATATAAAGAAGATATTTCTTCAGTACATCAAAATCGCATTTCTTTAATTATTTAATTCTATTTCATATCTTTCTTTGAATATAATACAGAAAAATAATGTTTTATAAAACACAGAATATGGTACTTAGTTGGCATGAGTTCGGCGAAGAAAGCATGGGATTCCCCTGAGTTCTCTCTCTTGGTATTTCTTGACGAAGAAGCCTTTGTGGCGGTCATAGAGTTTCGGCACCTTTCGGTGGTCTTCGGATCATGAGCTGGCGCGGTGACCAGCGCACGAGCCATATATTCGCTGCATCTTTCCCTCTTGCCGCCTGCCTCTCCTTGCCCACATTTCACGGCGTTCGGGGGTTCTCTAACACGCTGTGAACCTCCTGGCTCGCTGCGCGGAGGCATGAGGCGGCGCTGACGCGGCGCATTAGGCCTTCGCGCTGTCAACTGAATATTTGATAGAATTCTTACATGAAGAGCCCCACTAAAGACAACAAAAATACTTATTAACTCTTCATTCGGGAGAAATAAGAAATTCTTATCTCATGGAATTTTATGGGGGTTCACTGAACCACTGAACCCCCTGCACGGGACGCCACTGCTATACATATAAAACATTACTCATAAAATGAGTAACAGTCAATGAATATTAAAACATCGTGAAGTTAGGTGGTCACACCGGTAAAGTGCGGGATGTATCGGATGAGAAGTGTCAGTAGTGCATAGATGGTCAGAGAAAGCTGCACACTCCCGCAAACCTGCTTCCGGAAGTGAGGGAGATGCGGATGCACAGCGATATCGTCGCCTTGAGAAAGAGGTCGCAGCGAATCATACATCATAATCATACTCCAGAACAGTTTTCAAAACAATTCGTCCACTGTTGGTGTCTATTAAGATCATATTCAATCTTTCATGTGGAACTGATGTACCTTCTCGCCTTCTTTTTCGTCATAAATCTAAGCTTTATGCAGATTGTCATCGGTGGTATTGATGGAACTTCTGGAGGAGAGAATGACCACAATGTTGGGTTCAGGGATGAGTCGCGTTTCTGTCCGGGAGCTAAATATGATCGTGTGTGAGTTCGATGTCAGTCTGGTGAACGGCACCATCTACAAGGTGTGCAACAGCAATATGCGTTAGCAACTTCCAGAAATTGATCCAGAGAGCTATATTCTACAGTGCCTGATTACTTCTGGAGTTATTTCGGTCACCTTAACGAGTATACGAAACATGCACAATGTCTTTCAACCATTCTGCAACCATTCTGTTTCTATACAATTAGAAACAATACTGACGCCAAAAAGAAAAATATTGTTTTTAACAATGATATACAATGCATATACAATACAATTTACATTTGTATTATACAATTTTAAAAAGACTTAATTTCTCTAAAGTAAAATACTTCAGCTTCTGTGTCGATGACGTCCCCCCTCTGAATAAAATGTTCTTCCAATTTTCCTGATCCATGAGCAAATGTTGAGACGGAGCCTTATTTTGCTTCTGGTTATAAACTGTGGCTTCACTATGCGCAATTTGCTGATCTCTCGTGTTGGTAGTTGAGGTAGGAGTAGAGCAGGGGATACCCTATGTTCCTAATTCGTTAGCAATAGTAAAAATTAAAACTGTAGTTTGTTTATCTATGCAAATAAGTTTTCTATAAGAGCAGAAAACCTAGTTTTAAAATGTCCGTAAGCTCGCTTCCTTGGTACCTTTATTCAACGTTCAACTATTTATGGTTAAAAGGTGGAGAAGAAATTCTGGAACTCAAGAAAACATGTATTTCTCCCCCATACGTCACAGTTTTTTACAGTTATTTCACAAAATAAATAAAGTATTTTCAGGATCAGGAGAATGTGCTGATTCAGCAGAACAACATCCGTACGTATTCTCCTTACGCGACCTAACATTCTCTTCAACATTTTAGTCGATTTCCTGTTGAGCAACACCACCAGATCTTCACTCATTGAGCATTTGCGGGACATGGTTGGACGTCATCTGGCCCAATGTCTTTCTCCATCAAAGAATCTTGTCCAAATGCGTTTTCCAGCAGCTATGATCTGGAAATTTCATTCCTTCTACTAATTATTGACATAGTATCCAACCAATAATTACAGTCACCGTTATCTCTTCCCCTCCTCCCAACATGTTCACATCATGGAATCGTCCGACTAATATACATACTTATCCTATGTGAATCCATCACGTTTTGCTACGGAACGCAATAAATAACAAGCATCAAACATCCTTTTCCAGCGGGATATTGATAATACTTTAAGGTACTGCAGCTGATGAGATCATTCTCCTCCTCGAAAGTGAGCGGCGATGACAAGTGCACCACGCTAGGGAAAAGCGCTTGGACGCCACGAGGACGACAGGCGACGCGAGGGCGACGCGAGGACTTCGGGAGTTGGGCGGCGCGCTGTCCACCCCGGAGGGCGCTCCCCGCGGAGTGCACCTCCTCCCGCCTCTTCCCACCTCTCTCTCCCGGAGCCGTTTAATAACACTACAGCCTCGGGGCTCCCCTCGGGGAAAACAAACCGCGCTCTGAGTCAGCGAACCAGCTCAAGCGACCGACAGACGGGCGGACTCGCGGGCAAGCGAACACGCGGGCAAGCGAACACGCGGGCAAGCGAACTCGCGGGCAAGCGAACACGCGGGCAAGCAAACAGGAACGAGCGATCATGTGGACAAGCGAACACGCGAGCAAGCTACCACGCGAGGAAAGAAGCGGACACGCGAAACAACCGGAATTCGCGAACAACCGGACACGCAAACAACCGAACAACCGGACTCGCGAACCGGACACGTGAACACGCACACAAACCGAACACATGGAAAAGCGAACACGCGGGCAAGCAAATACAAGGGCTCACAAATAGACTATGAGTATATTTCGTTTATATGTATACTCGAGGGAACCTAATTTGGTAACAATTTAATCTGAAAATTACCATTTAAACAAATACATAAAAAACAAAAAATAAAAGCAGAAACCAGAAAAAAGTTTTTAAGAGGAGAAATATATTTGAGATCCAGTTTTTAGATTGATTTTTTGTGTTTTATATTTTTTAATTATTTTTTAATAATTTATTAATAAAAATCTATTTTTAATTTATTGGAAATTTAAGTAAATTCTTGAAATAAAATGTAAGAGTGAAAATATATCTCTCCCCCCACAAATCATCGATTAACGTTGAACAAATTTTAATTGCTTTAATGTATGTATTCACTATTTCTTATTTTTAAATTCTGGTAATAAAGCGTTACTCATTGAAATAAGAAAAAATTATTACTTTGTGAATTCGAAACAAGGTTTGTTTTGATTTCTCAAGGACAGCATGGAATGAAATTTGTCTATTCGAACTTGTTCCGAATTCTCTACTTGTTTAATTGAATTAGTCCTCCATTGCAACTTGAACATTTCAGTTTTTTTCTTTCAATTCTACTATACCTAAATAAAGCGTAAGCATTCACAGAAATGTATTTGATTTTCGATGCGTGTGTCGGAACAGTTGCATTGATATGAGATTGCATTTCATTCCCCGTCCCCGCTCCTCTTCCATTGTCATTCTTATCTCTAAGAATAAGCATTGATAACTGTGTATTATTTTGTTCTTCTAAGAAACGTAGCGAAATTCTAAATTGCAGAGGTAAGGGGTTTCTAAGTGCAAACATCAGAGATAGAAC
>JAHLJT010008446.1:60099878-60123206 GCA_031308135.1 Acheta domesticus | reverse complement strand
AAAGAATCTCTTAAAAACAGACAAGAGAGGAGTCAAAAAACAAAGAGAGGGAGAAGGAAAGACAGAGATGAAGAGAGAGAGAGAGAGGGAGAAGAAAGGTAGAGATCAAGAGAGAGAGAAATAAAGTCATAAGGAGAGAGGTGGCAGGAGGAAAAATGCGAGGGAAGCAGGGAAGAGAGTAGAATGAGGACAAGAAGTGGAGAGAGAAGACAGGATAAGGAAGAGAAGACAGGAAAATATATCATTCAAATTCAACAGGTGTTTCTTTATTAATTCTTTGTGAGTATTTATAAAATCCGCAAGATGAAGCAAGAATAAAGAATCAAAATGACTTCAAAACATTGGCTACAAAGCATATCATTATGTAAATGATATTTTAATAAGCCTAAAGAAATAATACACTAGTATAACTTATCAGTATTTTATAAGGATTATATTACCAGTATTTAATAGCATATTTCCAATATTGAAACTGCAAATAATATATGCTCATAACAATTAAGAGCCATGGATCTTTTATGTCGAGATCAATTCTTACTCGAGATAAATTATTAATTCACAATCCCTTCCTAAATTGGATTGATTACATTGCAAAACCTTATATTTGCATATATCTCTTTATGTCAACCATCTTATCATTTTATAAGGTCGTCCATGCGAAGAGTTCAGATAAAAGCTAGTGAGCATGTTTATTTTCCCTGTCACTGAGTATTGTTCTTCGCATTACTTCTGACAATCAAATAAATGACCACTGAGATATAAGCAATGCTTGTAAACATGTATCGAAACACGACAGAAGATATTATTTCAAATATTTGACTACAGACCATAGAAAATTTCTGATATACCACGGAACTAAAAGTATCTGATATTTGAATTGTCAACCCACAATGATTTCGTTATTTGCGGGCATTTAAAAAATAAACATGAGCCTATATTTGCATCTGCGTATGCATGAGGCAGTCTGAAGAAAGTACTTACTCTGCATTTTATTCGAATGAATAAGTTTAAGCAAGTCATCAACACTCCATAGAAAATTCTGAGTACACTGTTAAGTGTGCCTAAAATATTTTAAGGATGTGTACACAGTATTAACTCCTTGTGAACTTTAACAACAGGTGAAACGATTGTTGTGTGATTTGTTCACACATTGTAGATAACTATCCTACGTCATCCGCGATTATGTTTGAAACAGATATATAAATAATTAAATCAGGTTCCAGGAGTATATAAGAATGTTTAGATACTACGTATACATAATACTCCACATTTTCCTTCAGCGAAATCATCTTTCAAATAGAAAATAAGAATGACGAACTTCCAATATGTGCAATTCAGTACAATGAACCGTAGACACACGTACAGACCTTCAATCTGTATGGAAGCAATTGAAAAATTAATCAACCGTAATAACATTTCCACAAAAAGTATACAAGCCAGCTAGTATACATGAATTCCCAGAAACATCAACGACACCAGTAATTTCATTCCCGAAAAAACTGCTCGAATTCCCACATAAGGAAAGTAGCGAAACAAATCCTACAGAGTCCGTTCCGCTCCCGGGCGAAACCAAACCAAATCTCCCGCAGCCGTTATTTTTCTACGTTAATAAGCAAATTCTTGGTGGAGCCACCGCAGCAGCGGCAGGCGCCGGCGGCCAAACCGCGGCCCATCGCTGTGGCCAGAGCGCGCGGCCGGAGTAGCCCGGGGCGCCTGCCAGCGCAGAGCGAACGAACCGCGAGGCACCGCACGCCCTGCATCGCCGCCCGCCCACGCCCACGTCAGCGCCCGCGCCCACGCCCTGCGCCACCCCACCCCGCTCCGCCCGCGCCAGCGCCAGCGTTCGGCAAGCCGCAATCAACACCTGAGCGGAGGCGTGGGCAAGGACCGCCCCAGGCGCCGTTGCCGCACAGCGCCCTCCCTGAGCTCCTCCCCGCCCCGCCCCCACCCCGTCGCTCTCACGCCGCTCGCCCGCGCTCGCGCGCGCTTCTTGCGCGGGCTAACGAAATTAAAACCATTCGCTCACACAATCTGATTAACCGGCTCACTGAAGAACCGGTTAAAAGGCTGGCCGCGTCCCTCTTAATTATCGAGAGAATGCAAACTGAGCGCTTGAGTTAATCGACTCCGCTTCATTTGCTGTCTTCCGACGGCGATAACGAATTTGCCCGGCGCCCCGCCGCCGCCGCCGTCCTCACCGCCGCCGCCCCCGCCGCCGCTGCCGCCGCCCGCGATTACGATGCTTCATTTAATCGCTGCCGCGCCCGTCCCCGCTCCCACCCCTCGCCTGCCCCTGGTCGCCGACCCTGCCGCCACCCCCGCATTCGCCGCGCGAGGCGCCGCCACGGCGTCACTCCGTCCCGAATCCGTAATGCCCCCGGCGCCGCACCGTGGTCCGCCATAGACATGGCTGGCCCCCACGAACGTGCTCCACCTACAACAGCAGCCGCACACACCATTTACTATGCACTGTGATCACCCAATGTCTGGGCACTGTCAAGTATTCGTTCCAAGACATGGATTTCTTGTAATAAAAATTGACTTATTACGCAACAAATAACTGTTGAAAGATAATGAATTTTGTATTTAATAACCTGTGTATAGTATCATATAGCTAAAATTCTGTAAAACTTGCCCTCTTTCCTGCCTCCATTCGAGAAGGTAAAATAATCAAAACTAAAAGGAGAAGGTATAATTGATCTGACTTGGTTCTCAGAAGACTTTTTGTGTCCAAAGCACGATTTCACTTTGCTTTAAGGCTATCACGTGAGCACTCCAAAAAGTATTACTGTATTAGTTTTCGTATGATTCAGGTAATTAAAACAATATTAGCTAACCATATTTGTAATAATATAAGCAATAACGAGAATAGTTAAAATGATTCCTTTTCTATCCAATACATACACGTTACTTTTAGAGCAAAAATGAATTAAACTTAGAAATACGAGAAGGAATAATCATTTCGGGTATTTGATATTCTCCGAAATGCAATGGGCCTGAAATAAATTAATAGATTTTTTCAATAATTGTTTCAATGAAGTATATTTCTTACTATTTTCAATTAGACGATCCTTGTCTGAACCTCCTCGCCACACTTACAATAACATGGGAACCGACATTTAACACTGAAAAATTACTTTATTGTTTTATTGTTTCAGGAAGTCTATAAAACCCCCTGATGATACACAAAATCATTATTGCTCATTAATTTTCTCGAAACGCAATATCTTCAATCTTTATGTCTTGAATCTATTGAAAAATTAAAAGTAGTTTGATGACCTCATATTCGGTGTCAAGAGCAACGTAATTAACGAATAAAACTCACCCACAATTTACAGTATGTAATTCAGTGTGCAATTCGTGATATTTGTGCAATGTGAAATGCATTCAGAGAAAAAATATAGCTTCCGCCTTCAAGCTAATTGTGCACTTTACGCAACTGCGCACCGAAATCTTACCAGCCCTCCAATCTGGTGGCACTCCACAAACATATACGAATGAGCCGATTTCCTCCTAAAAGAAAACGTCTCCATTTCTTTGTCATTAAATTAAATGACTAGCTCCTAACCAAATATTTAGCTTTAATTCATCAGCAGCGTGAGCTGTCGCAATTCACGCATGCTGACACTGATGAGCTACATAAATAAAGCAAACTCGTTGCATCACAAAGCTGCGCGCTACCACACGCATGGCCACGAGGCGGACACGAGGGTTGCCAGAGGAACATCAACCCAACCCGGGATTCGAACCGGGCCCCGGGCCGGGAAGCCGCCCTCCCCGCGGACAAAGAGATTCTGCACACACGCTGATGAGGTCTCATTTGGCGGCTGGGAGGGCGAGAACAGGTCGAGCGGTCGCTGGGCAGGGGCGGGGAGGGGAGGGGAGGGGAGGGCGGAGCGGGAACCGGGAGGACGAGGCAGGGGAGGGGCGTCCGCGAAGCTCCAAACGCACCGATCGTCCCACCGACGCCTCCGCGCCAATTGCGACGTTATCTACGAGCTAATGTTGACGCTCTGTGCGACGCTGAAATTTTCACGCCTTCGCCCAGCGATTGCCTAATTGTTGAGGCTCTCCCGGCGCGGTCCGCAATTTGGCGCCACCTCATTCTCCCGCCGCGCCGGCCGGGAGGGCACGGCAAACAACACGATCCAATTTTGATGACGTTCTCAGAAGTTAAGTTGAGGGGAAAACATTTTCTTGCAGTGTGTTAGGGGATTACACTTCCAATTTGACTCATTAATGTTGGAGGGGGAACAGAAGAGTAAAATGTAACTAACTGAACATTTCAATGCAAATTAGAATCGATAGTAAATATATCTTTTCATTTTTAAGTTAGATACAAATTGAACTCTCGTCAAGAAATTAGTCAGTAATGAAAAAAGACATACTGTGTAAGTAAAAAAACACTATTCAGTATTCCAATACTCAACACAATATGCTTCATCGGTGGTTCATTGAAGTCTCCCGAATTCGACAGAATTGCATAGTCATCTAATACTGATAGGCAATTAAATGTCCACAAGGTATTATACGGTCTTATCAATTCGACGACTTAAGAATTACTTATACTATTTTAAGTATGAGACATTTTCTGCTTCATTTGCCAAAAAAAAGTATTTTTGTAATTTTGCCTTGTAATTCTTGTAAGCTAATGATCATTGCCATAAATATTTAAGTATTTTTTAAAGAAATATGTACATTATAGAAAGACAGAATATGATGACATGCGATATGTATACTACTTATAGAGCTTTCACGCATGGTTTAGTAATATATCACTACAATTTAAAGCAATGCCAAACATTCTTAGAAATTCAATTTCTTAGAAACTTAAAATCTGTACAGAACAAATAGCACAATATGACAAAGAGTCATTGCAAATGATTACAAAATAATGCGAGTCATACAGACCCTAGTAAAAGTAGGGGAAATTTCCGAATTTAGACCGTCGCCTACATGACACCACACATACTTCTTTGTATAAAATCATTTGGGTCATAAAAGTTGGCATCAATTCTTGCGGGTGCTCTAATTCAATTTTTAGTCAATTTTCAGTGAAGCGCAGTCATTTTAATGAGCAGGATTAGCGTTAGAGTGTTTTCGTAGACTGTGTTTATTTTTGTGCTGTACATCGTGAGCCACTACGTGCAGAGTGACTTAGTAATCTCAGTTTTTATTCTACACAAAATGTATTTTCATTACCTTTGGAATACGCATCGTAAGACTAACGTTGCTCTTGAAGAAGCGTGCAACGTAAACAATATTTTATATTTGGACGAGTTAACAAACTTGGACCACTGAAGGTTACCTGGACTGACCAACTTCGGACGCTGGTAAGCATATTATATTTTTCTTTCACGTCACCAGAAAGTAATGGAATGGATTGTGTGTAAACAACGGAGCTAGTTGTAGCAACATTGGGCAAAAAGGTGATGGAATTTTGTTTCCAGGTTATTCTGTTTATAAACACAAGAAACAAAGAGAGTAAAATGTTTTACAAGAGCAATGGCAATGTTTCATAAAGCGTCAGAGATTTTTTTATTTTAATAAATATAACGGAGATTATTTACGAACCACCAACAAGCGACTACGACAATCAAAAAGTAATACAAGAGATTTCAAGAGTAAAAATTAAAAAATTAAATTTCTGTTCACATGATGACAAAGAACATCGCGATGATGTTGAAAATACGTAGTTCCTTATACGATGTGTAGTGTAGCGTCGCGAGGTGGCGCACGTGCCGTTTCGCTGGAAAGCCCGGCCTTAAGCCGGATGGGGGATGGGGGTGGAATGCGGCGGCGCCTCGCCGGCGCGCGCCGGGCAGGAAATCCCAGCCTCAAAATAGCCAGGACAACTGAGCGTGCCTGAGTGCGAGTCCATTGATGAAGGCTGCTCTCTGCTGAGGGCTGGCTTGCGAGCCGAATGACGCCCGCCGCTGGTAGAGTGGGGGACGAGCCGTGGGGTATTTATTGCGGCGCCGACATGCGCTCGGGGGATACGCTAGTGAGTCGAAAGACGGGAGGTATCTCCGTGCAACCTTGCACGTTTGGCATCCGGCCATGTAACATCTAGTTACGGGGACTAATGTCCGACAGCTCGCACTTCGCGCAGCTTCTCATGCTCTCGAGCAGAGGCACTGGGCTCAGCCTAGGGACGGTCGCGGGGTTTCGCGGCTTAGAGAATAGAAAGGTTGCCTAAGGTTTTCAATTTTGTAACATCATCTTGTAATTTATTACTGTAAATATACTGTACATACTATTCAGAATCTGTCGTCTGTGCTTTTCATGTCCAGTACGCCACAGACTCGGAACCTTTCTTTTCTAAAACTGGTGGCAGCGGTTATCGTAAATTCACGCCGGGCTACCGCAGTTTCTTGTCTAAAACTGGTAGCAGCGGTTATTGTAAACTCACGCCGGAGTGCCGCAGTTTTTTTTCTAAAACTGGTAGCAGCGGTTATTGTAAACTCACGCCGGAGTGCCACAGTTTTTTGTCTAAAACTGGAATAGTACGCGTAAAGACAGTGTACCGCAGTTAAAGGTGCACACGCGTCGTAATTACGTGGCGCCGGCAGAGTCGTGCACGCCACGAGAAACCGAAAGTGCGGTAATTCGGTACGGTAGTTTCGGGGCGGTACAATCCGACTCGGAACCTTTCTTTTCTAAAACTTGGAACTGGAATTGATATTGGTACTGGAACTGGAATTGATATTGGTACTGGAACTGGAATTGGTATTGGTACTGGAACTGGAGCTGGAACTGGTACTGGAACTGGAGCTGGTATTGGTACTGGCACTGGAAGGAGACATCCCGGACGGACCAGAACGAGAGGAAGGAAGGAGGCCAGAACACCGGATCCAGAAGGCGCTGGCGCTCACGCGACACCGAGGTCAACTGAACGTAAGTGTGTTTTTTGTACTGGCCGGGGATCAATTCAGGCAAAATGTCTTTCTTAGCGGGTTATAGGAAAGAGGTGCTTGTTAGGGTCGCGACGGAGATGGGGGAAACGTTGGAAGGGAACGAGACGATAGTTAGATTAAAATCTATCATCACGGGAAGCGAGCAGTACGATGAAATATTCGTGAAACAACTTGCTGATCAGGAGAAAGAACAGGTCGCAGAAGCACGCGAACTTGAATTAAAAGAGCAGGAAAGATTACGCGAACTCGAGGAAAAAGAGCGAGAAAGGCAGGAAAAAGAGCAAGAACGGCAGTACGAACTCGAACAACGGCAGTACGAACTCGAACGGCTGAAATTAGCTAATCAGGCTACCTCGCGCGAATCTTTAGGTAGTAGAGATTCGGGAAACAGAAGTAGTATCCGTATCAGCCATGTAATGGATAAGTTCAAAGGCGAAGGTGAGGATATTACCTTGTTTTTAAGTGTATTTGAGGCGCATGCTCGTCAGCTCGACATTGCGCCGGTAGAATGGGTCAGTCAATTAATGGGATTGCTTCCCAATGAAATAAATACATGGTTAGTTGTAGGATCAGATTCTTCAGAGCAGGATTATAATCAAATCAAAACGCAGCTTTTGGATATGTACAAATTCACGCCTGAAAAATGTCGTCAGATGTTTTGCAGTCATGCAAAGGGTGCGAAAACTACATGGAATGTTTATGCTCGCGAACTGACGAACTATTGCCAGAAATGGATTTCAGGGTTGAAAGTTGAAACTTATGATCAATTATTAGATTTGATTGTCACCGATCAGATGAAACGGAAGGTGCCGGCGGACATACGTGCCCATTTCGTAGATGTTTGGGGCGAGGTTTCGCAGTCCCAAGATCTGGCGCGTAGGCTGGACACCTACGAAAACAATAGGTCTAGTGCGTATAGGAAAGATTTTTTCTAAGGTTAATCACAAGGAGCCTGTGGGGGAACAAAAGTGGAAAAAGGTGACGGAGAGCGTGCCCTCCACTTCTAAGCCCGCAGCGCCCAAGGCAGATAGGAACGCGGAATTCGACAAGCCGCAGGAACGCACGTGCTTATTTATGTAAAAAACCGGGGCACATTAAGAAATACTGCCCTCAGCTCAAATCAAGCGAGAAAATGTGTCACGTTGTCGACACCAGTGCGCAGGAATTGTTGCTTCCTCACACGTTTTTCGGCACGGTTTGCGGAAATCCTATTTCTTTCTTACGAGATTCTGGGGCGACGGTTGATCTGATCAACAGCAAATACGTCAGGGCCGAATCAATATACCGGCGAATCCGTATGGGTTAAACAGCCCTTGGACGAGGCGCCGAAAAATCTACCGGTAGCTAAGGTAGAAATTGTAGGCCCGTTCGGTAAGCTTGTTACCGAAGCCGCAGTCGCGAAAAATTGCGACTTAGAATATTACATTCTGAGTAATCGATCTGCCACGCTTCTCTCGGAAATCAGGCAAGGGTTTTTAGAACCGCAGTTTCTTTGTGCGGTGCGAACCCGTGCCCAGACGGCGGCCGGGCAGGGCGACGGGGTGGGGCCGGAGGCGATGGCGGCGGCGCCAGGCAACGCGCCGGCCGCCGAGCGCCCTGGTGACGCACCGGTTGCGGTCATGAACGAGGCTTTGGGGGAAGGAGCGGTCGAGCTAGGCGTGGTCGTAGGAACAAGTCGTGCGCGCGACGCACCCCAAAAACCTGCGTCGGACGCGAAAGCTCCCGACGAGGAAACTTGTGTCTTGTTAGGCGAGGTAAATGACCCGGGCAATGTTTTTGAAAACAACGCGGAATTTGAAGTAGATTCCGGGAGCGTTGCATTGTCCCGTTTAGACCCGTCCGAATTTGCAAAAGCTCAGAGACAGGATGAAGAGCTCTTACCGCTATTCGAGCTAGCCGAAGGCCCAGAAACGGAACGGCGCGATTATTTTATAGAACGCGGCCTTTTGTTCCGGAAACGGCAGAGCAAGCGCGGTGAGCAATTCTCCATGCTTGTGACTCCGCGGGTGTATCGTGGCACCATATTGAAGCTTTGCCATGAAGTCACCCACGGTCATTTAGGTGTCACAAAAAGTAAAGACGCGATGGCCAAGTATTTCTTCTGGCCGAACTGTTACAAAGATATGGAAAATTACGTACGTAGCTGCGATAGTTGCCAGCGCGTAGGTAATGGCGGCGAGAAGCTTCGCGCGCCTTTAAAAATTGTACCTATAACGGGTGAGGCGTTTGAGAAAGTAAATGTAGATGCTTGTGGCCCTTTTCCCGAGTCTGAGTCTGGAAACAAGTTCATACTAACTGCAATGTGTTTAGCAACAAAATATCCCGAGGCTATTCCCATACGTGATCTGACGACGGTCACGGTCATTGAAGCTTTATTAGATCTGTTCAGTCGGATTGGATTTCCGCGAGAGCTTCAAACAGATCAGGGAACTTGTTTTACTAGCACTCTGATGGCGGAATTCGCCGAGAGATTTTGCATTAGATTAATTAGAAGTTCGCCTTATCATCCGCAATCTAATGCCGTAGAACGGATGCACAGAACCATGAACCGGTTGATGAAGGTTCTTTGTTTAGAGATGGGGACTGACTGGGAGTGCCAGCTTCCTGCAATTATGTTCGCGTTACGCACGAGTGTGCACGAATCGATAGGTTTTTCTCCAGCCGAGTTAGTCTATGGGAAAAATCTCCGCACACCCATGACGCTGCTTTACGAAAAGCTTGCGGGTGCTGCAGAAAGCGAAGAGAGCACGGTGGTTGAGCACGTGTTCAAGTTGATTAATAGACTGAAGCGTTCGCGTGAACTTGCCCATACCAAAATGGCGGAAGAACAACGCAAGCGTAAGGTGTGGTACGACCGCAAGGCGATCTCGCGCAGTTTTGAAATAGGCGCGAAGGTGCTGGTTTTGGCGCCTAACAGAACGCGGAAACTCGCGGTGCAGTGGGTCGGGCCAGGCGAAGTTCGGGAGAAAATGTCCGAACACAATTACGTAGTTCAGATGCCGGGGCGGAAAGAACCACGCGTGTATCACATCAACATGATGAAAAAGTATCACCAACGTACTGAATACGTGAACTTTCTCGGTTCTGCGACGGTCACTGCCGCAGGCGAGGAAGACGCGTTAGACCGCTACGCGTTAAGATTAGATTCCGACGACTTTGACGCGGAAGAAATGCTAAACGATACTAAGGTTGAACCCGAGTTCCGCGAAGCACTTAAAAATGTCATTTGTAAATACAGGTGTATTTTTAGTGAGAAACCTGGTCTTACAGATGTAACGACCATGGACATTGAATTAACTGACACTGATAAAGTAGTCCGAAGTGCACCCTACCGCATGTCGCCGAGACAAACTAAGATATTGCGGGAAGAGGTGGACAAAATGCTTCGCGACAACATCATTGTGGAGGCGGAGAGTGATTATACGTCTCCTATGATCCTGATCGAGGCCCCGGGCAAGTCTCCACGGCCCTGCATAGATTTTAGGCGCCTCAACGAGATTATTAAAACAGATTACTTTCCGTTACCCAATCTCGAAGAACGGATTGAACAGGTAGCTGCAGCTAAAATCATTAGTGTGTTAGATTTAAGTAAGTGTTTCTGGCAGATAGGTCTTACGGATAGGGCGCAGAGATATTCGGCGTTCGTGACCAGTTTCGGCACGTATCGACCGCTTAGGTTACCCTTCGGGATAAAGAACGGCCCTTATCAATGCTGTAAAATCATGGGCACTTTGCTAAAAAACTGCCAAGAATTCGCGGTACCGTACCTTGATGACATCGCGGTTTTCAGTAACACTTGGCAAGAACACATTCGGCACCTAGATACGGTCTTTAGTATATTGAAATCCGCCAAATTGACAGTGCAGCCGCGCAAGTGCTTGTTTGCGCGGGCTAATGTAAAATATCTTGGTTACGTCGTCGGTAACGGGAAATTGCGGCCGGCCGAAGCCAAGATACAAGCAATCCAGAACTTTCCCAGACCAGAATCAAAGAAACAAGTGCGTTCTTTGCTCGGTTTGGTAGGATATTATCGACGCTTGATACCCGGGTTTGCGGAGAAAGCGGCGGCACTGACAGATGCGCTGCGGGGACGCGAGCGCCAGGGTAAAGTCGTCTGGACAGAGGCATGTGAAAAGTCTTTCAATGAGTTGCGACAAGCTCTTAGCGAAAAAACAGCGGTATATGCTCCTGATTATAGCAAGGAATTTCGAGTTCAGGCAGATGCATCTCAGAGAGGCTTAGGCGTGGTTCTCTACCAAGTAAATGACGAGGGAGTAGAACAACCAGTTGTTTTTCTAAGCCGTAAATTAAGTGATACAGAAACTCATTATGGCACCTCAGAACTTGAGTGTTTGGCTCTTATTTGGGGGTTGGATAAACTTAAGATTTATCTCGACGGGCAGGCCACAATTCAGGTCGAAACCGACCACAACCCGTTGGTCTGGTTGCGTAATACGTCTGGCAAAAACCCCAGATTATTACGCTGGTCCCTTTTAATTCAGCACCTCGATTTACGCATCATGCACAAAAAGGGCTCAGAAAATGTTAATGCAGATGCGCTTAGTCGCATGTTTGATTGTGTGAATTGATCCACAGGCGAGTGTAGGGAACACACACGTTCATGACATGTATAAATGTCGGTGAAATTCTATGTAAATAATTTTATAAAATTCAAGGGTAAAATTGTTTTGTTATTGTGATCATTTTTATATGTAGATACATACATGTGTCAATAAATTCAGTTAAGAACGGCACATGATGTATATAACGAATTCCACAATTATTATGTAATACTTCAATGCAACGTAAATGTTTTGTATTTTATATTTCAGGTTTTCATGTAATGCAAGAGGCGTCAAGAATTATCATGTAATATTTCAATGTAAAGTAAATGTTTTGTATTTCAGGATTTTATGTAGTTCAAGATGCGTCAAGAATATTTATGTATGTAAATAGATGTAAGGTTTAAATGTAAATGGCAACATAGTTAGGAAAAAACGGGGGGACAGCCCACAGATTTATTTCACAAATTTTGACTAGATAGGGTTTTGATATTATTATGTTCATGTAAAAAATTATGATGTAATGTCTCAGGACCAGGTACTTTAGCTAGCAGAATTTTTTTCCTGGGCATATTTTGCTGCGAAAAAAAATTCTCACCCCCGGCATGGGAGGGTCTGTAGCGTCGCGAGGTGGCGCACGTGCCGTTTCGCTGGAAAGCCCGGCCTTAAGCCGGATGGGGGATGGGGGTGGAATGCGGCGGCGCCTCGCCGGCGCGCGCCGGGCAGGAAATCCCAGCCTCAAAATAGCCAGGACAAACTGAGCGTGCCTGAGTGCGAGTCCATTGATGAAGGCTGCTCTCTGCTGAGGGCTGGCTTGCGAGCCGAATGACGCCCGCCGCTGGTAGAGTGGGGGACGAGCCGTGGGGTATTTATTGCGGCGCCGACATGCGCTCGGGGGATACGCTAGTGAGTCGAAAGACGGGAGGTATCTCCGTGCAACCTTGCACGTTTGGCATCCGGCCATGTAACATCTAGTTACGGGGACTAATGTCCGACAGCTCGCACTTCGCGCAGCTTCTCATGCTCTCGAGCAGAGGCACTGGGCTCAGCCTAGGGACGGTCGCGGGGTTTCGCGGCTTAGAGAATAGAAAGGTTGCCTAAGGTTTTCAATTTTGTAACATCATCTTGTAATTTATTACTGTAAATATACTGTACATACTATTCAGAATCTGTCGTCTGTGCTTTTCATGTCCAGTACGCCACAGTAGGAAGGGAAAGAAAGAAGGTAACGGTGATTAAGAACACCTAGGAAATTCATGTTAGGCAACAGGTATCTCAATTTGGACATCTGTTCCACACTTTCAGTTTTTTCGACTCTTCTTTATCAGAAACAATGAAATTAAAATATTATATTTTAGAATGAATGAATGTAGATTATAGATTGCCTTGGTAAATATTTCTTATTGAATCTTTATTGAGAGCATTGTAATAAAAAGTAAAAATTCAGTCCAAGTTGGAACAGTTTCCCACGTTTTCCACTAAGGTAATAACATTTTCAAAATTCTCTTTAGAGAATTCAAGAAATGATTACGAAATTAGAATTCTGTACATTAGAAAACTTACTAGAACAAAGGTACCAGAAAATGATTCTTTTATATAAAAATAATCATTTTCATGTTCAATAAGTTATTTAATATACTATATGCCGTTTAACATGTACAATCGTTTCAGATAAATGAGACCCGAAAGTTTACTTGTAACTAGGCCTCTCATTGAAGGACATGTATACAAGAAATGTAGCTACGTGTAATATGTTTATCGTCATGACTTCGCAAAAGCGGACAAATGTTCGCAAATGAAATATTTTCTTTTCCAGAACGTTCAATTTGTATTTATCTGCAAGTCTAGAACGATAAATGATCACGACTAAATACAGTATGTAGGTTTCGCAACACGTCCATGAACACGGAGAGCAGGAGGCTAGTAATACTCCTAGTACTTACCGCCTCCCGTCGCATCGCCAGTGGACGCGCTCAGCCAGAGCCGACGCGGCGCGGGCGGTGACGCCGCTTCATCCTCCACCCCCGCACCGCGCCTCGCCCCGCCTCTCCACTCCTCGCCACGCCACGCCGTACCGCGCCGCACCGAACCGGGGCGAGCGGTCGGGGCGCGCTCACACGCAGCGTAGAAAAGCCAGCCGTTTGCGCGCGCCTGTTTGATCTGAAATCTCCGCGGAAAATAAAAATTGAAAAGCTGTGTTTGCAGTGAGCGTGGCGGCACCGCTTGCGCCTCCTCCCTGCCCCGCCCGCCCCCGCCCCTCCATCGTCCCGGCCTCGTCCGCGGCCCGCGCCCCCGTCCCTCCCCGCCCCGCCCGCCCCGCAGCGCCCCGCACACACAGCCCGGCTGGCTGGCCGAGGCGAGCGAACGCGCGTGCGGCAGGGAGGGGCCGTGACGGGGCGGCCGGCCGTGTCAGCACGTCTGATGGCGCCCTGGGACACACAATTACGCTAGATTATGTCAAATACTCTTCGTAATTGGAACGGGATACCCAATTCACTCCCAATTAGCCCACGCAATCCTTGTCTTTCCCAGAGTGTTGACAGGGGCAGCGGAGGCGGGGACGGGGGACGGGGGACGGAATTGGCGGTGGTGGTGGTGGCGGCGGCGGCGGGCATGGAGAAGGACGGGGGCGTGGCGGTAGCGCGCGGTCCCGGCTTCGAGCGTTGGTGCCCGCCCGGGAAGCAAATGCGAGGCTGACGAATACGCTCGCGCCATTGCAGAAGCCTCGGCTAATTACTTCGCAAAACAGGTGCCAAAGGTCGCGTCGACACGGAGGCAATTGGTGAACTTAGCACACGGAAGGCCTGCAGTTCGAGTATGGGTCGCATGGATCGTGTCATCTGTTTTCATTGTTCCGTCCAACTCCGCTCTCTCTTTCTTTCCCTGGGCTGGCCTGATACATTATTTTATCGAACAGTTTCCCCTGTTTTCCCTTACCATAATAAGTTACTTTTGACAAGGGTCATTTACTACAGAAAAATATTGATCTCCGTGATTCTATATATTACCTATACGAAGAAATATATATGTAGTACGTATTTGTCATTTAGGGTCGGATTAATCCGACTTTTGCCAGCTAGCGTTGTTCCCAGGCCTCAAGGAATAAAAGTATCTATTCAAACATGCGTCTGTCTTGGACGAGCCTATTCTGATCTCTCAAGTGTATGAAATCACGAGACTATACTGCAGGGGAAAGTATTACAAAAATGAACATGTACGTTTACCACAGCCTGGCGGTAATCAAGAAGTCTACATAAAAGTCTCTCTATCATAAGGATCTCTAAAATACAGCAATCAAAAAGTTGAAAAATAAAAACTGCATGTTGATAGGATATCTGTAGAATGGGATATTCTCACATGCATAATGTTTTCATTATATTAAAATTCTTTAGTCTCGTAGGAAATTTATGAGAATTCTTTAGTCTCGTATGAATTTTACTGTAGTGCGTTAGAATTTCGGGAGGTGGCGTTGTTCCTCTTCGGCTAGAACGTGAGATCCGGTGCCAACCTACACGTTTGCTTACGGGAGGAATTCCTCCTCAAGATATACCCGTCACTTATATACCGCCCCAGCTGGAACAAGCTCTAGATTCTCAACATGCGAGCAAGTGTATGTATCTAAGAAGAGAGGAGGGTCACGGATGAGGAAGCAAAGATTGCGCGCAGTCCTCGACTCGACCGTACTGCTCCGGCATCCGCCTGGTATTGATCAGAAACGCCACAGAAAACAACTGATCAGAGAGCTGACCGTTAGAATTATCCTCCATACATTGACTGATTTTAACCTAGCTATCTAGCTTGTGTCGTATACCTGACATCGACGTGAATCGAACCCAAGGAACTCCCAGTCCGACACGCAGCAATGGCAACTGTTCTTGTTCTGAGTCATAAAAACCGACCCTCTCGCCATTAAATGTAGTTAGCGCGACAGGAATAATTCTATTGCGCGATACATGACTCTAAGATATTGATCCTTCAACAACGTAGTTAATATGCGTGGAAATAGAAAATTCCTTGCCCAGCAATCTGAAATCCATGAAGCAAATGTGAAATCCATGAACACGGTGCTTGGCGAAGGGGTCACCTCTAAGTACCAGGGCACCAATTCTGTCCGCCTTTTGCCAACGACACTGGCATTAGCTGGTTGCTAGAGAGAAAACAACACTCTGCTGCAGCCGTGACGATTGTACCTTTCCGAACAATCCATCGTTCCCCCTTCTGGATCGAAGAGGAATTCAGATCCTTTGTGTTGGGTGTTGTGTAGATTCCTCGATCCAACAACAAATAGCTTCAGGAATATCTGATGAGCCGATGCGGTGGAAAGACCATCCAGCGTCCCGAAGCGACTACTCGCGAATGCAATCAGTTCCTCGAAAATATTGTCTTTTTTTCCGAGGCATGGTGCACTTGTAATCTAACGATGTAATAACAGGCATTGTAACCCATATATTCTCGGGGATAAGCCCTTCCTGGGTCTGCCATATGAACGTTGGGCGTGAATATTAAATCGATCTACACTGATGATGCGAAATTTACCAGCTAAATTTAAATAATTTTCGTCGCTTTCGGTTTTATGCAACTTTTTTTACGACAAATATAACTACGGAAGGGGGTATAGTGCTGCCAAGACTGCTGAGCTGTAAATCATTGGAGTTGGTGGCCCATACGGTGGAAGTAAAAACTCAAATGGCTTTAGGTAAGAAATGCGTGAATGACGTCAATCTTTCTTGCACGTTATATGCACTCGTAATGGCACTTTTATAATTCACAGTCCGTTTTAAATGCCAATAAACGTGCATTCTTTTACGCTGCAGACATGAGCTGGTTGTAAAATGCTGTCTCGATAACACGTCTCTCATTGAGAGTCACGACACACTCCTGAGAATAAAACTCAAATGACTTTCGAGACAAGCAAGAAATGCGATCGTAAACCTCAATCTTCCGTACTGTTTCACAGCGCACATTGTATGCTTAATGGGATCCTGACCAACCGGCAAAGGCACTCTTCAGATACGAGTGACAAAGAGCCTAGCGGGCTAGCTCTAGCTTTCCAATTCTGGTTAGGATGCAAATTCCAATCATTTGTAGAAATTCTGTATTCACTGCAGTGTTAAGGGCTCTCTTTTTTCCCTTGCATTATTTACACTATAGTTGCATAATCATTTTCACCATTCTCTTTATGCAGTGCAGCGGAGTGTAGTGCTGTGTATTATTATTATTATTTTATTAATTGATATATTTAGCATATTTTGTTAATCACTGCCAAGGATTAGTACAAAATTGCAGATAAATAAATATTATCTTAGCATTATAATAAAACAATTTAGGTGAGAATAATCGTATAAAATATATTCATAAATAAATAAATAAGCAACTTGCAAAGTGTAGAATACAGGATAAGCAAAGAGAAAATTAAAATCAGAATAAATGAAATGATTCCAATGTCAGCCTTTCAACGATTCTTAATTTCGTCAGGAAATAGTAGCTGCGAATTAAATATTCTTTTTTAGAGTCGGTTAAGCATAACAACACTCGATGAATATAAAGATGATTGGGAAAAAATGCATATTTATTTTTTACATTAATAGGTATATCGATAAATAACGTTTCTTCAGCGTAAATTATAAACAATTACTGTCATGAATTCTTTGTACGTTAAAAATTTAAAACAAAACAAATATACAGAAAATAAAATATAAAACTTTTCACTGCACAAACAAATACTTAATAAACAATGCCCTTCAAGTTTTTACGAGTCTGCATACATTAAAGCAAGCAAAATGATTATCCATTCCACCTAAAACTTTAAATAGAGAATATATATTTTTTTTCAAAGAACATTAATAGTTGTGACATATACAATCCCTTGGTTATTTCTGGTGATCATGAATCGTCTTTCTTAACATTACTTCAATGCAGACAAATCGATTTTAAATTAATTTCGCTTTCTTCACGGAAAGCAACTTCGTTTGGTTCACCTAATGTTTCAAAAACTCAATTGGACAACTACAGAACTTGCCCAAATAATAAAAACAGAAATTAATATCATCCATTCTCTAGACATCTGCTGACTCTTGCCTTTCTTCTTTCCATCTAACACACGACTTATTCGCAGAAGCACATGTGTCGTTAGTGTTTTATCCCAAAGAGAGGTTGCATTATTGCAAACGTTTTTAACGTAAGAAATATCCGGGGGTACTAAGAACCTTCTTTTTGCCTTGAATTTCGAAGCAACAATCCGCAGAACGAACTAAAATATTCAGAATAAGAGCGTCTTTTTTCTATGAACAACTAGTTCAGTTCCTTGGACCATTAGCGGTACACCCACCGTTGGAAGCCCGGCTTACCCCAGCTAGGTTCTTTACACGCCTCAGTCTCCACGCAGCTTTCACAATCATAAAAAGTTCTGTGCAGGGGAGTGAGGTCATGACCGAAGGGGACACGGAGGGGGGCACGAAGGGGGCAAAATATTGTGCACACATCGTGATCCTTTCCATAACTTCTCCAGCGTCAGGTTTCAACTGACTTAAGGTAGTAAGTATGTTGAAACGTTGTCCATCCATGAATTCGAATACCAGGTAATAATCCTTACAATGCCATTCACCGTTGTTAGTAAATCAGTGATAATCTAAAATGAAATTTCTTTGAAAAATACGAAAATAATTTAATGACCTTCCTACAAAACTGTTGTTCATAAAATGAGCCGCTCAGTTCAGCGGTGCGTAAGGAGAGATTCCCTTACACATTTAGCCTATCGGCCATTACAAAGAAAACAAACTAAATATCAATCTGGAATTTGACGTATCAGAGAAAGCAAACATAAATATGAATTGATAAATATGCTTTCCTATCCTTATTGTAATATTAATGTCGATATATTTACGAGTAAAATCCTAGACTTGAGGGGTTAAAAGGAAAGTTGCTGGCGGATGTTGATATTGAGTGTTATATTTCAATTAAAGTATCAATATGCACTACCAACTTTCTCTTTTAAACTCCTTATAATTTTAGAATATGTCAATATTAAGACAATACTTAGAGATTTGTGAAGTCCATCACCGTCCATCGTACATAATCGTCATTTAAATTTAATTATACTATGAACATGAATATAATATGAAGTATGAAGTATTTACTTTGAAAGTAATGACATAAATGTATTTATTAAATTAAATTTCAAATAATTTGCACATTCACGAGAAACAAAAGCAATATTGGTGTACCTACTCTCATTACTATCACAAATTTTAGAACAACAAATGTGGAGATACTGAACGTCCTAAACGCTATGGTCAATGCCCTCTTAGAAATCTCCACGACCGCCTGATTTCATCCGTTTCCTTTGTTTCAGGACGCCGAAGTCACCCAATCTCCACGGCGTCCCATCGACAACCGGAGGGTCAGGGGGTTCCCCGGGAGTAGATCTGCCGGCTGCTTGAACTTCCGGAGCCCAACGCAAATTTCCGGTCCCGCATCTGCTTATATCCAACGAGACTGCCCCAACCTCGGCTTCTTTCGGAAATGAATAACGGATGTTTGTTTTTCCTAAGGTTTCCATTCACCAAGAAGCCAATTTCGAAGACTTGGCTATCATCTGCAGATCTGGTGCAAGAAGGGTAACATTGGTGAAATGACTGACGTTGGTAAAACGACATTAAACTCAGTTATTTGTATTTATACAACGTGAACAACATAGTATTCTTTTTTAATGTTATTATTTATGTCTGTTAAAATAATTTAATTATTGAAGTAAGAATAATTGAATATTGTATTGTATATAAAGAAGAATATATTGTGTGTTCAACTATACTTTCTTCAGTATTTGTATGAAATTCTTTCCGATTGTTAATCTTGACTTTTCGAGAGCAGATAATGAATTAATATTATCTTTCCAGATTACATTGTGCTTATATTTTGTTTCTATTTCCATTTTCATTAATAGCGACAAGAGCCGCCAAATTCTCTTCTCCTTTAAATTTGAACATAATCAAGATTGCTACTATCCTTGAGATATTCTTATATTTACATGGGAATAATTTTGGGAAAAAAAGGCTGTCTTTGGCGAAGACGTAGGTCTCCGCAGTAAGTCATGCACTTGATGTCGGTTGTGCGGGAATGAGGCATCTTGGTTGGTTTGGCAAGAAACGAAATGTCAGCCTTGAAGAAGGCCCAAATATTGGAACATTATCCAAGACAGGGTTTCGTCGAAAACGCCAGATCAACACTTGTCTTTTATATTTCCCCTTAATTTCAACTTTCCCCATCTATCCGTTTGACTCTTATTATTATAAACGCAAGTTTGTTCTTCCGTAAAGACATTAAGGCGCCGCCAAATAAAGGAAATAATCAAAACAGCCATTTTTAGATACTTTTGCGTTTGCTGTCAATAGTATGTCAATCAGCCACAACAGTAATAATAAAAAAAGGCATTTTAATAATAACAGCAACAGTAATAATCAAAAAGGTATTTCTGCATGTTTGCTGTCAGAATAGTATGTCAGTCAGTCACAAGAGTAATAATAATAATAATAATAATAATAATAATAATAATAATAATAATAATAATAATAAAAGGCATTGTTTGGTATTTCTGCGTGTTTACTGTCGCAATAATATCAGTCAATCAGACATAACAGAAATAATCGAAAAAGCTATTTTTAGGCAATTCTGCATGTTTGCTGTCACAACAGTTTCAGTCAATCAGTCATAATAGTAATTATAAAAAAGCCATTTTTATGTCTTTCTTCGTGTTGCGGAGCTGTTCTGCCAACGGGAGCACGCGCCAGCGCCAAGCCGCGCCGCGCGAGTCGCCGCGAGGGTGCGGGCAAGCGATTGGGGTGGGTGGGCGCGCAAATCGCGGCCGGGAGGCCACCTGCCGCGTAAGCCGCGCGGCGCGTGCGCCCTCACGCCGCCATTGTGCGCCGCTCGCGTCCACCCTCGCCAGCGTCACCCTCGCCGCCGCCACCGCTCCCGCCACACCCCCGCCCCCGCCACCACCACCGCCGCCGCTGCTGCCGCTGCCGCCGCTGCCGTCGCCGCCACCTCGCGCTGCTCGGAGCTTCGCACGCACTCGCGCCGGCTTCTCTGCCGCCTTCGTCGCTCTCGATCCCGCCCCAACCACAGTGCCCCGCCGGTGACACCCCCGCTACTTCAGCGTTCCTCGAACTGCCGCCTATTTTCCCATCCACTGCACAGCCGTTGTCCCCCCGCGTCTTCAACTTTCTCCAATCTGCCGCCGGTGGTCCCTTCCTGTCCCTCCGTTGTCGCTCGGCGTCTTTCACGTTCTCCAATCTGCCGCCGGTTTTCCCTTCTTCTGCCCCGCCATAGAGGAAAGATACATCCTTAGTCTATGGCCCCGCCGTTGTCCACCCACGTCCTCAACGTTCTCCAATCTGCCGCCGGTTGTCTCACCTGTCCCGCAATTGTCGCCCCGCGTCTTCAAACTTTCTCCAATCTGCTGCCGGTTTTCCCAACTTCCGCTTGCACACGCGAGCGACCAGCGCCGGGACAGTGCGCATTGCCGTGCATGCACTTGCCACTTAATTGTACGCGTCGGCGCCACCATAGCCCATCATAGCAAGCCACTTCATCTACTACGCTTCCCCCGCAGAACGTCAAGACTTTGTCGACCACAACTCACGCATTTTTTCGCATTCGCATATCTCATTATCACCATCCTCATCATTAATACAAACGCACGCAACCCAAAAAGCGATCTATCTTCACTGTTCCATCACACCTCCCGCTGTGCATATGGGTGTCGCTCCCGTGAGCGAACACTGTCATTCTCATTACTCGAGCACCGTTCCCACCGCTACTTCAGCCACTGCCGTGCACTTTCACTGGCTGGGCCACCCTGCAGGCCGCCACCCTTGGAGTCACTCGGGGCTCCCTCCCCTCCCTCTCCCCTCCCCGCCACACCCCCCAGCCAAGCGCCCGGGGACGGAGCACGCGGCGCGCCAACACCCAAGGTACACAAAGTGTTTCAAAATGAATTACTATGAAGTTGCGCTGCTCGGAAAATAAACGATACGAGCGGAAGACTTCGTTTAGCGGCAAATAAATGCATCTCCGTAATTATCTAGCTCGTTATGCAGCGACGAATGCACCTCACAAGCGTCAAATGTAATCTTGTATACACACGCATAATGTTAATATTTAGTTAAAGGTGAAGATAGGAGAAAGGAGATACGAATGCGGGTTACGCTGATAGCTACGATGCACAAACGTGTAGAAAAGGGAGTGCGTGATGTATGCGCGACCTAACGACCATACGAGAGTGTGCATACCTGTCGGGCGCTCATCTAGATGCAAGATTACTTTGCAAGGGGACATTAATCGATCGCTGTTCAGAGCAAATTCTCTCTCAAATGAACAAATTAACTCAGGATTATTAAAAATGAATTTTTATATACGCTATTCTTTTTCTTGTTTTCTCATACTGGGGAATGTCTGATGAACGTATATTTGCTTCGCTTGCTCGACAAGTGTATCTACTCTCACACTTATTTACGAATCTTAATTATACCCTTTTCGTTCAATTAAGCATTATAATTAAATTCCATGAATAGCCAAACTCTTAACAAATAGAAATTAAATCAACATCATTGCATGACTATGTGAACATTGGAATAATCATTAATTCCCTGAAAGGCGTCATTTGTATACCTCCTATCATTGTCATTCAGAAACGTAGCTACTGAATATCGAATCACTAACATGAAGACAAAATACACTTAATCATTATATGCAAGCAAATGAACTTTTTTTTACATTTCAAATTCTTTATTACGAAGTGGAATGTGATTAAAATGACTTTAGATATGACCATGTGATATATAATTATGAATATGTTGATTTGATGAAGTATTGAGAAAAATAATGACAAGATTAGATCAATACCTTCTGTTACTTCATCTCTCTGGCTACGTAATCTAGAAATAAAATTAATAGTTTTTTGTTTCTTGAATGCGTAGTAGAGAGAGTATTATGAAATGCTGCAAAACATTGATATCGATATTTTGACGGAAATAGACATTTTGAAGGTCCCTGATATTGAAAACTTGTTTTTTTAACGTTCGACCGTCCTCACGTGAATCCGTCCGCCGGTCAGAGCGAGACGAACACATGGATTTTTACAAAAATAGATATTCCCCCATCGACCTGCGGACGCGGCCCTTTGAGTTTAAAATGGATCGTTTCATGTGGGACGATTCGTTACTATACAGAAAGCCCCTAAGACATTTTTAAAATGTTCTAAAAATGTCTCCAATTTTTGTATTTGAAATACAGCAGAGTGCACTTACAAAAGTGGTGCAGGTAAGATTTTCATAAAAATCTCTTAATTTTGAAAATTGAAAAAAAAAATATTCGGACCCATCTACATTTCTGAAAATATATATTTTTCTTAATGAAGTTTTTTTTTTTAAATTAGATACTTATGTAATATTCAGTACATTTTTTTCTAGAATAAGCATACGCAAATTTTCGCGTCATTTTAAGTGGAATTGTGACATTAAAAAACGTAATGTTTTCAAAAATAAACTGACAATTTTTCCACAAATGCGTGAAAAATATTTTCTCAAAAAACGGTTGTAAATGTTTGCTTCAAAATTTTTGTGAATCAGATCTGCAATTGAATTTCAATAAACTTATTTCTTAGTTTCCTCTATTCTATCAGGGTGATAGTTGCCCATGGATGCGCTGCCAAGTTCACCGAAGCTTCATTCTCTGTATCACTACCTACGTGCAGAACTCCGATTTCCTGACACTGCCCCTCCTCCCACTTCCGTTGTCTCTCTTTGGCTTCCCACCACGCCAACATGTGTGAAAATAGGGGATGCGCTTTG
>JAHLJT010008446.1:59959878-60094878 GCA_031308135.1 Acheta domesticus | reverse complement strand
TTAGAAAATTCGTTTAGCTCATTGAGAAGACCTTTGCTGTACTCAAAAGATTGAAATTGGCCGCTACCGCACCTACTTTTTTTTTATACACGCAAGAAGAAAAAAGATAAACATAATCAAAGATAAAAACGAAACGTAAGAACTGTTCGACACAAGGATTATTTTAAGAAGTTAAAGCACTCATGTTATCGAATTGTAGACTTTACATGTGTATTTCTATTGTATTGTATGTCTATTGTACCCATTTCAGTTGTAAATCACGTTACGTGTGGATGTAAATTAAAAATCAATAAACGTTAAAATACATAATTGCAGTTGGTATTATCTTCAAAACTTTTTAGCAATATGAGATTTTTATTTTGTTTTCATCCTCTTTGAAACTAAATCAAGAAGAGTGTTTAGGATAAAAATGTGCATAAATTAACCCATATTAAATAAGCCCATGATCTTTAATTTGTCCAAAACACTTGAAGTAATCATATAAATTCAAAATACCTCATGTATCACTTGGTTTCAGATAATAGACCGGTAATCTATTAACAAAATAAATGCTTAAGTTCGAAGGGAGGCGTTTTTTTTCCATTAGTCAATTTTTTATTTCAGCAGGCCTACATAAAAATAAGTGAAATTATTTTTATTAAAAAAAATTAATATAGCCATTCAAAATTCATTGCTTCTTGACGAACATTGTGGCTTTAGCCCTCCCCACATCGCCGCAAGCAGTATCAAGAGCACTACAGATTTAATATATTATTATTATTATTATTATTATTATTATTATTATTATTATTATTATTATTATTATTATTATTATATTTTCCTCAGCTATTTTCGCTGGCAAAAATGTTCACTTTCCCCAGAGTTGTTTTGGAATAGGTTCGGTCACAGAAAAAGAAGTTCATCTTATATTAGGACTTAAGAACATAAATTTTCTTATGATATGGGCTATTTGTAATAGAACTGCGCGCTGTCTCACGTTCAGAACATTTTTCGGTAGTTCAAGTTCTGGTAAGTTTTTTAGGAAGCTTTACTGACAAGGCCTTCCGCCCCGATTTCACGAGTAGGTATGTTTTTGGTAACATTTAATTTCCAAATATGTCTTAGTTCATAGGATAAGTTTTCGTATTTCGATTTTTTTATTTCTTTCTGTTTGATGTTGTGAGATAATGGAATTGCGATGTCTATTATTACTCCTTTTTTCTTTTTATTCTGTAAGGAGAATATCTATCCTATTGTGATCGATAGTACGGTCAGTTAGAACTGGTCTATCCCAGTACAAAAGAGTGGAACTTGATTCCAGGAATGAAGTAAGAATGTACTTATAGAATGGCGGTGTCGATTCATCCAGTTAATTATGCTGTATTGCGATTGCTCTGTGCACGATTTTTCGCAACTTGATTATGCCTTCCCAAGTAAGCACTGTCCTGAGAGGGAAGAGGGAGCTGTGACGTGTTCTATAGTTTCCTACATCTATCCACCACATCTTCTTTCAGACAATGCTTTCGATAGTTTTCTTGTCTTGATAACTCTGTCTTGAACGGCCATTATAAAACTCTCAGGATATATTTGTTTCCCTAAAAGCCACGTCCACCGAAGAACGTCTCTCTACGTCATCTTGAAACAAGAGGTTATTATTATTATTATTATTATTATTATTATTATTATTATTATTATTATTTGTAATGTGCTGCGGCGATTTTAAGTACTGATAGAATGGACGAATTGAGCAGATCACATGATGCGTCAAACTACTTAGTACTAGGATAGTAGCAACGTGATCAAATATGCTTCATACGAACAAAACCTATCAGAATATGTCAATTTCAATACATCTATAAGCACTTTGCCTCATTAAAAAAACTTTAGCAAAAAAGGGCTCATCTTGGGCAAAACAAGATGGTCTCGTATGAAGTCGATTAGGTTTTTTTAAGGTGAAAGTTGCCAACTCGCACTCGAACGCCGTCCTTCCCGTCTGGGAATTCTGAATTGGCGCGCAATATTTGCAGCAACCTCCGGCCGGAATGCGCCGCGTCACACGAGGGTGTGCGTGGCTTCGTGTTGGTTCAGGTGACGGCGAGGCAAGGTACGGCGCGGTGTGGCCGGAGGGAGGGGGTAGTGTGGCGCGGCACGGCATTACGCGGTCGCAGTAGGGACGTGACATCGATGTTTCTATGAAAATATCGATGTTTTTCATATCGATTTATTGGAGCCGATTTTTTAATATCGGTACTTTTTGTTCAGTTTTGTCGTTCTGGATGTTTTATTTACAAACGAAAAGGATACCGTAATAAAAACAATGATTTTTCACGTATCAATAAATTTACGTTATTTCAGATGAAAGTGAACTGAGACTTTCGTATAAAAGAAGGAGAGTTGTGCCTTGCTAGATATATGGCCACCTATTATAGTTGGAACATCGATATCAATGTTTTAATAACATCGATGTTTTTGTAAAAACGATAAATGTAGACTATTATTTTTGTACGAGTCAACTTCATAATAAACGTCTTGTTAATTGTTATTTTTATTTTATTTTGCCTGATAAATCTTAATAATAAATATTAATAGCCACGCTTCTTATATTAACACCGCACGAATAATATTGTTACATGGTACTAACACAATTTTACAAACATCAATATTTAAGAACATCCATGACTTTGGGGCGATGTTTTATTAACATACGTGTTTTAATGTTGAACATCGATGTTTTTGAAATATCGATGTTCAAACTTCAAAGATAAATGTGTAAGGGCCATCGAATCAGAGGCGTATCTAGGTATTCAGTCGCCCATGGCAAGCATAGAATTTGCGCCCCCTGTGGAGACGCTTGAAATTAAGATTTTTATGTTTTCAGGGGTATACTGTAAATAGCGCCCCTTGTGAGTAGAGCCCATGGCACGTGCCATGTCTGCCATACCGTAGATACGCCACTGCATCGAATACACGAGGCGTGGGCCGGAGCCGGAGTGCGCGGCGGACGGGTGTGGAAACGACGGCTGAATTCAGAAACGCATGCGCGAAATGGGACCTATCGTTCCGCTCGCTGCCTCCGCCGAGGCCATTTTGGAACGCGCGCGACGTCGAGGGCCTGACTCCTCCGACTCCGAAGCAGCTGCGGAGAAGAGCGTTCGAGAATTCACTCTGGGGCAATGGTGTAACAAATGACGAGCGCGGCGGATCATGCTTTCACATTCCTACCAAGAAGACGACCTTACGCTATACATCGTGAAACCAAATATAATTAATGTTCTTTTGGATGATTGCTTGGTATTGCTCATGGATAAAGCGTGTAATATTGTAGAGGATTCTAAAGGAACGTCAGTTCAAAGAATTCAAGATAGAATTGAAAATGAAATAAAAATTCAGGACGATAAGGAACATTTTAATAATTTACCGATAGGCATAATACACGATAATTTACCTATTATCGTCTGAGATGGATTACACCGTTGGCACTGCATTACATGAATTCAACGGTAGGGTTTTCGAAGAGTAGCATTCAAACCTGAAAAAAAGTATATTTTGTGAAATAACGTAATACTTATGACTTCTCTACGTCACATCTTTGCCACAATCAATATCATACACTGTTAGCGGAACGTAACAAATCGGAATAATATTAAGGTGAGGATAAGAAAAGGAAGAGGAAGGAAAGATTGCGCCCGGTCCATGGCCCGTCTACTGCTTCGCCTAGTGTTGATCGGAGAAACCACAAGAAACTAGATCAGAGCAGCCGACCGCTAGGATCGTCCTCCAGGCAGAAGCTGAATTCGACCTAGCTATGTAACTAGCGTCGAAAATCCTGACATGGTGGGGACTCGAACCCCAGGACCTCCCAGCCAGGTGCACTGCAGTGACATCGATTGATGCCCTGAGAGACCTAAGCCAGTAGTAATATTCAACAAGAGCATTCCCAAGAGGTTAAAAAATGATCAGACCTATTTGCCTCATTGTCATCAACTCCTCTCAAAAATATTGAACTTCAATAAGAAACTTTATGAAAGACAGACATTACAAGTGGAAGGTTCTTGGGAGAGGATTCATTACATTAACACCTACTAGTAGTAAATCAAATTATGGAAAAAAATTAACTCCCTCATTTTAGAAAAGATTTTAATTTAAGAATTAAATTAAATTAACGAATAATATATTGTTATTTATATATGCCTAAATTATAAATTGCACTATTAACATTTCAAAAGAAAAAATCAATTTTGTTCAGTATACCGCCGGAAGTCAGGCCGAAAACCTATGCAAAATAGCCATATACCATCTCACTGTTCATTACGTGTTCCTGTCATTACAAATAATAAATTTTACACTTTAAATAGTGCACAAAGATAGCCGTTTAAAATTCCGCCAGTGAGAGAAGACTCCATCCAGTGAAACTATGTATACGTAAAAGATATCCACTCTTCAAAGTGAAGATAAATATTTGAAATGGCTTTTATAAATGTTTCGTTTATGTAAATGATTAACTGTGTGAGGGGTTGTCTGGATGAGGGGTGACCCGGGGGGCCAGTGGGACATTTGGGTGATGCAGTGTGTGGATGAGAAGACAGAACCACGCGGAATGTCGCAGAGAAATGAAAAGAAGAAAAAAGAAGGGGAAGGCAACGGGATGATGCTAAGATGAGCGGTATGATGCAGAGAAAAGTGGGATGATGCAGAGAGAAACGGGGTGATGCAAAAGGAGCGGGGTGATGCAGAAATTTGCGAGGTGATGCAGAGACGAACGGGGTACTGCAGACAGCAGCGGGGAGATGGCAGAGCATCGGGGTGATGCGAAGAGGAGCGGGTGATGAAAGCAACGGGGAGATGTGGAGTGCTGCGAGGTGTTGTAGAGTGAAGGGGCAGCGGGAGACGCGGGGAGACGCGGGGAGACGCGGGGAGACGCGGGGAGACGCGGGGAGACGCGGGGAGAAGCGGGGGGACGTGTAGAACCGCGGAGAGTCGCGAGTAGCAGCAAGAAGTGGCGGGAAAACACGGTGTGGCCCGGGAATGCGGGGGAGGAGCGGGGTGGAGGGGCGGCGCGAAGGGGCGGTGTATTTACGCTGCAGATATTGACACAACTTACGGTAATGTCAATGTTCATTCTTATTAGGTGAAGAAACGGGCTTTTCTCATTGAGGAACTGCGGCACAACGTTGCACCGGGAGTCTGGGGCGCGTGGCCCGCGTTCGCCGCTTGCGCCCACGTGGCTGCCTGCGGGCGAAAGGTCTGTCTGCACGCCGCCACCGGGCCTCGAATCGGGTCCGGTGACAGGAATGTCGACACGAGCTAGATAGCTGTAGGTCGAGTTCAGTCGCTGTCTGGAGGAGAATTTTAGTGGTCGGCTGCTCTGATCGGTAGTTTTCCGTGGTTTCTCGGATCTACACCAGGCGAATGACGAAGCAGTGCCCTAAAAACGGGCCACGTACCGCGCGCGTTCTTTCCTTCCTCTTCCTTGTCCTATTCTCACCCCTTACTTACACACACTTATTCTTACATACACTACACTATCACACATGCAGGGAGACCTCTCAGGAGCTTAGAGCTTGTCCCGGCTGGGGCGGTACCCCGCTGGTGAGAGATAGCTGGGTGAGGAAAACTTCCCTGGACGACGGTAGGTCGGCGCCGGATCACACCATCCAGCGGGGGGAGGAATAGCTGCCACCTCCAGAGGAAAAACATGCACGATACTTAGGGGACTAATAACCTTAGCTGTTGACGCGCCCGGAATCACTAATAAATCAATCAATCGAACCTAGTCTGTTGGGTCTGCTTTTTGGGAGTTCATTATAGAAGCAATTTTGTTAGTGGGATTTTAAGGCGACCCAGAGCCAGCTGGGCTCCAAAACGCAAATTTTAAATTAAAAAATTAAACGTAAGTTGAATGTAACAGAAACTTCCGAAAAGGAATTATGGTATATGTTATTAAAATAATATTACGCATGGTTTCCAGAAATTCTAGTTTTCTAGGCGTGTCGAATTGAAAGTCGCAGCAAAAGTACATCAAATTATATATTTTCAAAAATACTAAATCTGTGTTTAAATAAATATAACTTTTCGAATACGTATGTTTTAAAGTTCTTTTAAATGTAACATATAAGATTATATTGTAACTTATCTATCTCCTGCATTTTTGGTTACATATTACCGAAGATCCAGTGTAGGTTGAGAAGATATAATCATTCGTTTTATTTTGAAATGATATTAAAAAGCGCATTTAGCAAATGTAGAGAGTTAATCATCACCTGATTCCCATCACCTTATTCACGCAATAATTAAAGTGCTTTTTTAATCCCGTTAGGTTGAAAGTTCTACCACAGCAACATATCATGAAAAATGACTTCCAGATAAATTCTTACCTACTTGAATAAATCAATATTTTCTTCTACTTATAAGATTGGTTTCATTATTGAATTACAACTCAAAGTGATGACAACATAAAGTTTTGATTTTCTATTGGCAATAGAAATTTCCTACGAAACGCCTAGCACTTTCCTATCATTCCATAACTTTAAGAAGTTTTCAAATCCTTTGTAATATTGTGTTTCTATTTATCAGGAAACAATTTTTATTTTGAAAAATCGGCTGCTTTAAGGTTTTTGAAGCAACAGATACACCGTCGACTTGTGAGAGAAACACAGTGAGTCAATATTTTCTAGTTTTGAGTTATGAGCTATTTTTAATGAATTTTACTGAACATTGATCCAGTAACATTTTTGTTGAAGTAAGTTTTATTTTCTGAAATGTATGAAGTACCCCATTATGTTTTCAAGGAGAGAGTGAAGTTTTTTTAAAATATTAAGTCTTTACTAAATGTTTCGTTTGGAAGACGACGAACCTTTACCAGGCTGTACGTAAAATACATTTTGTAAACCATAACAGCATAAACATTACGTGCTTAAGACTTCGCCATTCTATAAAAAACGTCAACTACTCCCATACAATCTCAAGGAACAATCACAGATTATAATCGTAAGTCAGTCGAAATTTAATCACACTAGGTAAAATGTCGCTATCTTCGCAAGTGGGAATGCGTATTAAATATTAAACAATCGAATTATATATTATTTAAAATCTTATGTAAGACAGGGGATTAACAAAACTTTTTTCACTCGTAAGAATTATGTTTCTTGCGTTATTGCATTCGAGATCACACCTTCGTTCCACGCGAATTACTCTCAAATCAAATCTTTTGTTATATAAAACACAATAGTGTTTGGCAGTGACACGATTGTGGAAACCATAGAGAAATAAAAATACAGTAATATTACAACGAAGGCATAATTAAAGGGAGAATGGAAACATCAGAGAATGTAAAATTGCCCACGAATGATATCTAAGTTCCCATAATAACAATTCATTAATTATTTCCGATCACATCAAAACATCAACAAGAGGGAATTTTTCTCTGCAAGTAATAGTTGTTAACATGAATTTTGATATGTGACGGATTTCTGCACAGAATTGAACTGAATCTATCATCTGTATCACTGTCATTGACACTGAAATTGACAAATCCTACTACTTATTGGACCATTGCCTACTAATGTACGTTATATTATATTCGAAAATCTTCATGTATTACACTGCTTTTGAAATTGTGCATATCATTGATCGTTAAAATTTTCTGTTTAGAAGAGAATAGAAAGAAAAAAATATTCTAATTAGGTTCCAAATTTACGTGTATTTCGCATGTGTGCGCCCACATCTACGAAGAAAATTCATCTCTACATCATATACTATATCATTACTTTTTTAACATTCAACAAAGAATCCCAAGAGTTCTCAGCTTAAATTAAATACAACGATCACAATGAACGTGCTCAGTACGTAAAAATATTAAAATATTTTTATTTTTACCGTAATAAAAACACTATCATATCATTGTAATTATATTGTATTAAATTACGGTTTCTTCCAAATATCCGCCGGTCAACGTACGTCTTGTAGAATCGGTAGACGCATTCCATTAGTCTCGAAGGAAGGATCTTGAAAAACAAAACTGAATCATATTACCATACTAATGTATCGCCTCTGATTCCCGATATTTTATATGCATTAAAGCGTTTCGCAATACATCTTTCCATTGGCAGCCAGTGCTAACTTGTGATGTTACGTATGCATCATCCACTTTCTTGAGCAAACACCCGAACTCCTCTTCTCGGACCACCGGTGAATGGTCTTAAGAGCAGGTCTCTCAGACGTGGGAGAATAAGGAGGTCCGAAGCAGGCCCTACGCGGCGGAGAGAACACGTAGGCAGAAACGGTCGGTGGCGTCGCGTCGGAGAGGGAGACGGAGACGGAGAGGGAGACGGAGACGGAGACGGAGACGGAGACGGAGAGGGAGACGGAGACGGAGAGGGAGAGGGAGACGGAGAGGGAGACGGAGAGGGAGAGGGAGACGGAGACGGAGACGGAGAGGGAGAGGGAGAGGGAGACGGAGAGGGAGAGGGAGAGGGAGAGGGAGACGGAGAGGGAGAGGGGGAGGGAGACGGAGAAGAAGGCGGAACGGCGTGGGCGGCGCCATCGCCGGACACGGGCCGGGCGCACAGCGGGAACGCGAGCGCAAGAAATATGGACGACGCGACCATGACGCGACACCACGCCACGCGGCTGGAATGAAGATAAACTGGACGTAAGCACGGCGACCCTCAGGGCAGCAAAGCAGTAGGCGAAGGGCTGAAGGAGAAAACGGACGACGTGGAGAACTGGGAGAATGAGGAAACTGCCCATTAAAGTGGCGCGACTATGTTAGAAGGTGACATTGTGAATGAGGAAGGGAAATAAGATTCAAAGAGCTTGAGAAGTAAATGAAGAAATATTGCAGACATGAGAAATATGGCGTCCATGAAAACGGTGAAAGCATTCGAGGACGTAAAAAGTGAATGAATACCAATCAACACGGTGATATGTTATCAACATAAAATAAAGTTCTTTTAAAAACATTTCGTACGATAATTATTACGTACGTACGTATTTCTATTTACGTGGAACAAAGGGCTGCAGATCAAAATAGTTTAAAAGAAAACAAGAGCCTTCGAAAAGGGGAGAATAAAAAAGAAAAAGATATTAAATAGATAAATCCAAATAATACTGCCATGAAAACTGTCCAAAATAAAGAGACAAGAACTTAAAATATAAGCACAAAAATGTAAGAGAAGAATGTCATTAGAACAGAAGACGTAAAAGTTAACTTCAACGAAATTGACCGATGAAGCAAGATGTTGAAAAGTGAAAATAAATAAAATACTGTATTAAGAGCAAAAGATCGAGTAAAAATCGTAAAACAGAAAAGACAATATAACAGAATGACAATTTAAGAGACAATTTAAGGTCCGGGAGGTAGGACGCGACGGCGGACGGGCACCATGGAGCAAAGCAGCACGTCTCGTGAAAACGCCGCCGCTGCCGCCACGCTGCACGTGAAGAGCGAGGCGGCGCGGCGGCGGCAGCGGCGGCGGTAGGGGCTGTCGGCCGTGGCTCCGGGTATTGATCCACGGACGCTCCGTCGCCGTCGCCTCCGCCTCTGCCGCCTCTCGCGACTTGAGGCGAGGCGAGCGAGGCGAGGCGAGACAAGGCAAGCGCGAGAGCGGGGATGGTGCGGGAGCGGGGACCACCTCGGGCGCGTGGCGTGGAGTGGAACATGCGCGCGGCGGAGCTGCTGCAGCCTGCTCGCCCCCGCCCGAAAACTCCAGACCCAAATCTGGGAGCCGACCGTCTCCATCCCCGCCCCTCACTCGGCCCCGTTCCTGCCTCTGCCCGTCGCCGAACTCGACGCCGAAACTGCCGTCTGTGACGATATCTCTCCGCCATTCTCTACCGCATCACCTCCAGAATCGTAGTCACTAGTCTTCTCCCGCTCTGCTTCCGTCTCCACCTCCCCGCTACGGTCGGGCTGCACCCCCACTCGCTTTGCCGTGGCCTTCGCCTCGCCTTCCCCGTTTCTACCGCCTCTCTTGTTCTGGCCGCCGGCGTTCCGTCGTCCCCGCCCCCGCTCGAGGCCGTCGAGGCGAAGTTGGAGGCAAAGGTGACGGAGGAAACGGAGGAGGTGGAGGCGGAGAAGGCAGTCGCTCTCACCGAGCGCTCTAACCCGTTTGCTCGCGGCCGGCAACAGAACGCGTTGCTCTGCGCCGCGCCCCGCCCACTCCAACCCGCTCCAGCCCGGCAGAGCGGAGCCCAGCCCGGCCCAACCCGGCCTGGTTCGGCTCGGCCCGCGTTTTCCGCGTGGATGTCCGCCAACGCTGCGGGTAATTCTCCATAATTTCCTCGCAAAACGCGCGCCGGCGACACTGAGCGGGGATACTCTAGCCAGTCTTTTTTTATTCCGGGAACGTAATTATTTCTGGGAGAGTAACGATTAATCGACTCCCGACCCGCGGCGTGGAACAGGAGAGTCACAACGTGGCCCGTTCTCATCGCAAGGAGGATTTTCGTTGCCGAGCTCTCGAAGTGAAGCTGACGAAGTAAAATGACAGTATATTTTCGAAAAGTCTACATTCGGACGACGTACAAAGTACTTATGAAGCCATCTTCCAAATTATTAAAAATTACTGGAATAAATCGTTACTAAATTGTTCAAATTGAAAACCAATATTGTCGCGTCAAATAATGTAACATCATTTCAAGAACAAACGATCTCTCGAGATTGGGTACCTATCTGTTTCTTTTTCTCATTCTTTCCCTCTATCTCTCGAGAGAGGATTATCCATCACGGAATCTTTTATATTCTGCCTTTCAGGTTGCGTAGTGCTACTGTCTCTAAAACTTAATTTTCAGTTTTTATTTCTTATCTCAATCTTTATCAATCCATCCCCATGAGTTCACATCCTCACATGTGATCTCTTCGCATGGAAGTGATTTTATTCTACTTTTTCTTAACCTTCTTCTTCGGATAGTACTTCTCCAATGTTTAGTTTCCCCTACTCTTGCGATCGGTCCCGTACCCGTTCCCACTTCAGGCCTTAGGAATTCCGGATCTCACAGTTTTTTTGGCGTCGAAGTTACCTACACGCTGTTCCAATTTTCCCTCATTCTTTTCCTTCTCATTTCTTTTCTACATTCCTCTCCTTCAGCTTCTCTTTCCACTTGTCTCTCTCACATTCACTGTAAGTTGCCCGATCCCTCTATATTCACCAGTTTGACCCACACTCGCCTTCCTATCCCTTGAATTCAAGTTTATTACAGCTCACATGCAGTTTTCTTTCTCTCAATTTCAGCCTTTCTCTTGTACGTATATATATATATGGTCTTCTGCCCGTCTCCATCCGCTCGTGTCTCCCCACTCCTCTTCACGTCCTCCTCAACCCAGGAAGAGAGCCGTAACTTTTTTAATTTGACCGAGGAGGAATGGGAGACCGCATCTGCGTAACCCTGTAATAGGCTATTAGTTTAGCGCATTACCCTAATGATGTATGCGCGCGGACAGCGGGGGCAGCGCGAGTGAGGGGAGCGAGAGGGGAAGGGGGAAGGGAGCGGAGGGCAGTGCGAGGCGGGGCGGGGCGGAGCGGGAGTGTGAGGCGAGGGGGAGTGGGCTGGTTGCTAACGGCGGGGCAACGCGGGGGCTGCGTAGGAGAGCACACGAGGCATTTTCCCGAGGCAACGCGATGCGATGGCACGAGACGTGACGTGACGTAACGTAACGCTGACACGCACAGTGCCCTCCAGTGTCGCATGATGGATGACGTGATATAAAAGCCAGCCTCCTTGTTAAGCAGTGATGACGTGATAGGACTCCGATAAGTAAAAATGCGTTACTGGTTGATGTTTCGGTTAATGAGAGGGTACTCATTTACGTTTTCGACTTTGAATTTCCAATAAAAGCTGAGATTCGAGAGTATTAAAGGAATAAAATTTAAAATGGAAGGAGCAATGCGCTTTGAGCTTTTAGCATTGCGCTTGAGCATTAAAAGTTTGAGTAAAACATGTTCTTATTTGTGATTATCGTTCTGTAGTTTGTGATTATCGTATACGCTACCTCCCGCATCAGGTAGTGAAGACTTTTAGGTCACGCTTATCTTTGTATGTTTTCTTTATGATTCTGTTGACCAGTTAACACTATAGGGAGTATAGTTCTACTACGTTCCGCACACGATTTCTAATTTACCTAAGATTTCGATAATTGAATGTATTCATTTTAAGTAATGTTTCGTGCTCTGAAAAATGAGCTACAACCATTACATATACTTACAGAACATCAAAACAAGTTTTGGTTCGAAATGTTATCAAAAATAGATAAGCAAGTATAATTCACCTTTAATATCAAAAATAGTTGACAATATGGTGAAATTATTAAAATAGGAAGTTTAGTCAGAAAGAAATAGTTTTAGATACATCAATTATTTTAGGAATAGTATTTCTTGAATTACATGAAAACTAAGAGACCTCAAAAGATGTGATCTTATGAAATTAATTCTTCATTAAAATATTATATATTAATTCTTCTATACACGAGCACATTATTACTGATATATGATTATATTAATGAGAATTGCACTTGAATTCCAGACTTCCTTAACTTATGTGATAACTTCTTATAAAATCATGGTTACTTATTAACCATTATTTACAAAAATTTGCCATTTTCATGATTATGTTCGCGGTATGATCGAATCTTCTAAATAATCAGTTAAAGTAATGGAAAATAATCATGCTAAAAACTAAATAAAAATGTAAATACATGCTTCAGCTGTGAAAGTGTACCGGTTCTTGCACAATCTTAAGAAATTTTACCCCTGAAACTAGTAATTTTTAATAATTGTTATGTCTGTCATCTTGAAGACTGGAAGTTACAAATGACCTATTTTTGTAAGCTTAGTCACCTAAAATTCAAAATGGTGTTTGAACTCATCGCATTATGATGCGTATTAGCAGTAGTGAATATATATTCAACATATTTTCTCACATGGCGATCAATTTAAGTAATATTCATTGAGGGACAATACATCCGCAATAAAATATACAAAGACACACAGTTATCTTGAAACTAGAAAGCAGGAAATACGGTCCTACCTTCAAAGGAGGGGGAGCAGTCAAAATGATGATTCAAGAAACTGTTTTTTATTGATTTATTTTCTGAAACCTGAGTATTATGGGTGTCTGAGAGTATATTTCGGGTTTATAAAATAGTTTTACTCAATAAATGTCATTTTCTTTATTAACTTGGTATTACATTTCAAACAACTACTTTCTTCGTATCACCACCTTCGCTATGAACTATTTTGTCTCATTTCGAATGTGTCGTTTGACTTATTGTGTTTGCAATTGATAATAATAACTGTCACATTTACATCAATTTGCAAATAAATCATCAATCAATCAAAAATCCAATTCATTAATATATTTGTGTTTACATTATGTCTGTATCGTATCTGGAACAAGTAAGAGTCGAATAGGAGAAAATGTTTAATTCTGAATAGTCGCATTCAAGGTTGTTTCTTTATAGCTAGTCAATGATGTTTAAAAATATATTCACGATAATTTCATGACCACTACTTTAATGTTTTAGAAGCAAGCTTATTTTTTTGAATTTACAAATGAAAAAATACGTATGATATTATTTTTCATTATAGGGTAGGAGACATGATTCTTTGGTCTCGTGTAATTCACAAATTTAATATACTTAGTTCTCTTCACTTGTTCTATTATAGATAAGAATTTCTCAAGAAAGTCCAAGGCATCTTGGGAACGTCGAAGTCAGAGGAAGAACAATAGAAAGCTCTTAAGCCATGGTTCACATGGACTCACTCACGTCTTGCATGACAAAGCGTCAAGGCAAAGTACACTTCTCGATTTCTCATCTTCAATCGCCCTTTCCGACACTCCGTCTCTCGCCTATATTTGAGAGAGAGAGAGAGACGTGCAGCATGGAAATTGAGAAATTTTGAAATGGCTGAAAAAGGAAAGGCGACTTTGGTTCGATGTTCGCTTGAAAACGAAATTCATATATACAAATACGCCGATGCTATTCCTTTGCCACCTCGACGCGCCGTACGCAGCCGCCTCGACCGTCACCACCATCGCCGCCGCCGCAGCGCGCTGGTCAGAAAACACTGCCGCCATATTGACACAGAGCAAACCAAAGACACAGCAGGCAGCGCGGCGCGGCGCTGAACGGGACGGCGCAGGATGGAGCGAGGGACAAGTGAGAGAAGGGGACACCATGGGCAACAGCCACGATGGTGAAGGTGGTGATAGAGATGATGGAGGAGGAGAAGGTGCTGGTAATAGTGGTGATAATGGTGGTAATTGGGTGACTATGGTGATGAATGTAGTGATAGTGGTGGCTGCGGAAGCTACCGTGAAATCGTTGTCAATAGAAAGAAGGTGATGAAAAAAAGCTTCATGGTGGATAATGCATTTCAGGTGTAGTCAAGAATTTTGCAGATTCATTTCGAAACGCAATCATGAGCGTTAGAAGTAAGAACGACAGAAAAAATGGTGATCATGTCACTGAAGCTGTTGTTACATTTGCGTCCTGACGGCAAGGAGAAGCGACTGAAATGGAGGCTGCGATGGAGGCGGCGGAGGAGGCAGGGGAAGCAGAGGTAGAGGCAGAGGAAGAGGTAGAGGCGACGACAGCCGCGTTCAGACAACGGCGCTGGCTGCGCGAGCAGAGCGCGAGAGTGTTTGGCCTTCGCTGGCGTTGCTACGTGCGTCGCTAGGGCTGTCACGTGGGGTGGCAGCGTATCGGTCCCCTTCGTCCGCCCACCCGACCGAACGACCGTTCGCCCCGCCAGCCCACTCGCCCATCCACTTGCTCGTTCGCCTGCACGCCCATACGCTCGCCGCGCTGCCACCCCCGGCCCCCGCCCACCCGCCCAAACGCCCACCCACCCACGCCGCGCCCGCCGCTCACGCTCGCCTGCTCGTGCGCCCGAGACAGCGCTATGGACTGGCGGCCGCGTCGCTCATTTCGCCCGCTGTGGAAAAAATTACCCGAGACGGGAAGCGGCGCCTCTTTGCGTAAGAGCCGCGGCGCCGCTACAGCAGTCGTCGTCATCGTCGTCGTCGTCGTTATCGCCGCCATGCTGGAACCGCCGCCGCCGCCGCGTGGAACCGGTTAGCTCGACGGATGGAAGAGGAGGAGGACGAGGAGGAGGAGGTAGTAAGCGGAGAACGTGAAGGCACGTCCCCCCTCCTAGCGGCGTACCCTTCCAGGAGGGGACGCAGTTGCGCGCCCTTGCGTCGGGGACGTGGGGGACGCCAACCGGAGATTCGACGACGGCGGCGGCGGCGACGATTCTCCCCGCTCCGCCCCTCCCCGCCCCGCCCCTCGACCCGGCGCCGCCGCCGCCGCCGCCTCCGCCGCCGCCGCCGCTCTCTCCCGGCGGGCGGGCGGGGGGCAGATTCTGGTCCCGGCCGAAGTTCACCTCGACGGTCGAAGTTTCCCGCGAGGCGCGTTTCTTATCTCTCCGCTCACGCGCCTTCTGCCTCTGGTACTGCATTCAGAAGAAATGCTTTGACTTAAGCGAAGCAAAAGCACGCCATAGGTATCACGTTGAATGTGGTTTAGCCTACGCTACCGTTTTCTTCTTCCGTTTTCAACAGCAAATAGACAAATCACATTAAATATGAAACGATGCAAAAATAATTTGTAATACGGTTTGTGCGGCTGTATTTAGAACACGTTTATCTAAAAACTCTTTCATAAAGACCATTCTTAGTTTTATTGTTCATTTTTTTACATCTAAATTTACTGTAATTATTACGTGGATTGTAACAAATTTTCAAACTTTCCTAATAAATCACATTTTAAACATCGTTTATTTTCTTCGAATATGACTCGCAGGATACCGATTTTTTAATTATTTGTTCTTTTATTTATTCTCTCAATTATCTTGCTTAGACGCTTGATTATGAATGAATACAATAATACACTTTCATTAACTTCCGCTCTGTGAATTCTGGACTATTACTGGGTAGCAAAACATACTTTTACATCTCTTGAATTTTCTTTTGGTAATGAATGGTTGAAAAGCGCATTTTCGTCTTTGAAAAGGACAAATATTCTCCCATTTTATCACCTGATGACATACTGTTAAGAGTTCATTCAAAAGCCTAAAGAACGGAAGACGTCTGTTTGAGGGAGTGACTGAAGGGGTTGAAGTCACTTCGTTTACACAGTAAATAATGGAGATATGGCAAACAATCAAGGCTTATTTTTGTTGAACTTCTGCTGTTGCGCAGGGCTACGCGGATTGACGTATTTGCTTCCAAACCAAAACTTGTATAAAACACATATTTATTTAATTTATCGATACTGTTACATAAATAACGGTGAATACACTTATTAGCCCTTGCCATCATAATATGTGGGCTCTGCTGCTAAAACATGAAATATTCGCCATGGCAGAACCTGAATTTGGATTGATGGTGTGCTCCGCTCAAAATCAGTGAGGTGTTCACCGTATGGTTCTACTTGTATCTGACGAAGAATGGTTTGGCGGAAAAATTGAAAACTTCTTGTCCTGCAGTGAAACTGGAATCAAGAATGAAAAACACAGGTTTTACAGGGCGATCAAGAATGCTCTCGACGGTAAAAATTGATAATGATGATGACAACTACCGCAAGAACGAATCAGAGACGAGAGGGCGACAACAACAAATGGAACAATAAAGAAAGCAATAACTAACATCAGAATGGCTTTAACATGTACGAAAACAATATTTTAAAAAATGAAAATCAATGTTAAAAAGGTGGATACGATGAGCAGAAAATCGCATTGCAGAGTTAAAATGTGAAAGAACCAAATGGAAAGAATTAGCCACGAAACCAGGAAAATCGATCCAAACATAGGAGTGCGCACAAGGGGGCCATACATCCCCTGAAATTTTGAAAGCAGTCCCATAATCTTACATAAAACATTTTATTTCCGGACATGTGATCAATTCCTGATTTTTACACTTTTTAAGCGGGCAATTTGGGTAATTGATATCCATTAGGGGAAGAATCTCTCCAAACCATCTGGCGACTCTGTAAACGATTAAGCATGAAATCTTTATTCTTTAATTGTATCATCACATTTATAATTTCGTTCTCCCTGTAGTAGGTTGTAGTTATTTACTAGAAACATATTCCATACATTACAATTTATATATCAGATTATATTTAAAATTATATACTTATAAATTATATCACACAAAACAAACTATGTGTGAATAAAATATTTTAATGGAAAAAGGGCCCCGCTCTTCGCAGAGCGACGCGGACGGCGACAACCGAGTGTTTTCGACGAAGGTGGAGGCGGCGGAGAAAGCAATGGGGGGAGCGTGGACTCAAGATTGCGGGGGAGGGCACAGGCGGCGGCACGACGAAAGCGCGGCGCACGAGAATGCAAGTCTGGATCGATCAACGGGTCGCAACGCCACGATGGATGTCGTGGCCACGAGCCCCGCGTAGCTGCGTCGTTCGCGGTGCCACCAGTGCCTCGTCCATTGTCATGAACGCCCCACGCCCCCAGGCAAGCAATTAACATTAAATAAGAATAACAATCTTTTAAAATATAATTTATAATGTTTGTAATGTGTACCATATCTAGTGGCAGATTCAGGGGGGAGGAAGGTCTAGAGTTTTCGTTTGTTACCTTCTTTTCTTTGGCAAAAGTGATTTAAATATTTATTTATTTTAGAATTGTGTAATTATTTAAAAAAATCTTGTTTAGTATCATATACACTACAAAAATAACACAATAACAAGTATGTTTATTATTTAATAATGATCTGCAATGCACCCCTCCCAAAAAAATGATCAGCTAGATCCGCCCCTAACCATTTATACGTGTCAAAAAATTGCCCATTGGAATACTAAATAAGTATATGTGTATTCCGTAAGTGGTCACATAACCTGACATGTCTTGTTCGTTTCGCCCAACTTTAAAAGTTAAATATGCTTAATACCGGAGACAAAAATCCATTATTACTATTCAATGGCACATGTCTCTTGATTTATCTGAATTTTAAACACAACTATAATCATATTTTGGATAAAGTTCATGAAAATTTATTTTCGTTGCATTGTTTTATCAAAATTTGGATTTCTCATATTTTATATTGCGCGGCCAGCAAAATTGAAGCACATCACATAATTTGTCAGTCTGTTTGGCAATATGGCATATGTCTACGTTCCAGTTTTGATGCTGTACAAATTCAGAAATTTTTACTTAAGTTGAAAAGCAAAATGTTTATTTACTTCTCACATTACTTTAGCATTTATATAAACGAGTAGCAAGCATTCTTGAGTGTTCGATTTTACTGAAAATGACATGAATATTACAAAATAATAAGACAGGAAAAGTGATGCTGTACGCAATTATTTTGTAAAATGCCATATCAATTATTAACCACTGACAATAAAGTTCTGTATTTTATATAGAGGACAATTTAAAAAGTAACTATATCTAAGTATAAAATAAAAAAGGAGTCGGAATCATGGGAAATTTATTCTTTCATTCTTTTGTTATTAGTCACATTTGATATTTTTAATTAATATTATACCAGTTATATGCTGACAGAATACTGAAGAATGACGTTTGCCATTTACGTCGGTAACTTGAAACACTTTGCTACAAGAAAGAGTTCCCTTTCGATGTTTGGATTAGAACTGTCGTACTCTGCTCTGGATCCTCTTTTGTATAAAAATGTTTGACAGTTCTTCAGCAAACGTATACTCAATGGATTACACAGGCATGCTGTTAGAGGGTGCAGATAAACAAGAAGCGTTTCTGCTTTATTTAACAACAAATATTTATTTTGAATGAAGCTGATTGCTCATTGGGTACAAGGTTGCGCATGCATTGTCTATCTAGTAAATAATGCAAGGTGTTCCGCGTTCTTCTTTTGCAAACCGAGTGATACTTAAAATAAGCACAAACACGAGATATTTTTGAATCTTGTAGGCTCTAAATCTTTGGATCGCGTGACTACAACAATAAAGTGAGTGTCACTCTAGCCTTCATTTCAAACATTGCGAAAAGAACAAGAACGGAAATGTATCCAACGCGCAGTGACTCGTCGATTTCATATTTGGATCTGCAGGAACTTTAGGCCCCCAGGGCAGAGCGTGAACTCACATATGCATAAGCGCTGACGTCGACTGCTTCAGAAACTGAGGTATTACATTGTGTGCTGTTTGAGCCCTGAGCAGCTCTTAGCGGTGAACACAAACGGAATGAAGATATCTCACGTTTAATATTTTGACCCAACAGTACAGTGTTTCTGAACTAACTATGTGTTTGTACATCTGGTAGACAATGTATGTTTGTGTATTTCGCGGCTTGAGCTGTCCCTTTCAAAGTTGACCAATCAATAGTACCTAAAAGTTATATTTTTACATCGTAGTACCATCTAGTCTGTTAGGACAAATACCTATATTGTCAGAACTAATACCCATTGTTTCTCTTCTAGAGAGAAAGACATAAATGTTATCTCTTATCATAAATCAATTTTAGTGTATTGAAATGGTTACAATCACATTCATTCAAGAAAAAAATTGTTATTCTTATAGTAGAGATGGCGCCCACCTTAGTTTATTTTGGATCACAAGACTGACACAACTTATCAGTCGAAAATTCAAGTACATGCGCGTTAATAATATTCAGGTACAAGTGTTATGTGAAACTGATCACTTGGAAATATTTTGCAGAAAATAAAATATGATTCAGTGACTGACTCTAAAAGGTACGTAGCAGTTAATATGGTCGTAATCGACACCAGTTTTTAGAGAAAACATTGTTTGTTATCTCCATAGTTCCTAAGTTATTGAATGTTGCATGTAATCATGACGTGAGCAGTTCTCTAAATGGTTGGCGAAACCGGGTACAATGAAGAGCTATGGATGTACTTGACTGTTCCGTTAGGAAATTCAGTGGAAATGTTCGTCACTTTTGGATATTACAATGGTATATATTTCGCAACGTAAGACAAATAAATAGACGAGGTTTCCATTGGCTGTTGGAAAATTTCTTTAGGTACATCCCGTGTCAAATATTACCTCTTAAAAGCAAATGTGTTTGATCACTTTAGCGTTTCTTTCAAAACCCTCACTCATTATTTAAGTTCTAATATTAAAACAACTATTTTTTATTGTTCAATTTCTGATTGAAAGACAAACAAAAACCAAAATAACGCGAAGGCAATATATAATAAAACAATATTACTGTGTGCGACTACGAAACATAGCTGTAATTTTTAGGTCCCATCCCAAATGTAGCGATTCTTTCTAAAATTCTTGAAACCCGCAAGAAATAGATAAAGTCCAAAATTAGGATTTCAAGCCGTCACCAGCTAATTTCCTACGCATCATACTTTCATGCTGTGAACCCTTCCATAACATTTCCTTAAAGATAACTGCGAAAATGCTTCATAAAACATTTCCCCCGAAAAAGATAAATATACTTTAAAAAATAAATTATTCACTACAATGAAAATTATTTACTCTGTCTTTGGAAATCAAATATATTTATCGCACAGATATTAAAATAGTAAGGAAATCATGAAATATTAAAAGTGAATGTACATTTATCTACGAAAAATTGTTCGATTCCCAAGGATTTATTCAACCTCGGAGTACAGTTCCAAAGGATAGTTAATTCACCCTCATAGCAAAAAAAAAACATTTTTTCATTTACAACTTTCAAGAATATTATAACTTCAAAACCGATGTTTAAATCTTAACAATACAACATTGAAAAACAAATTGAGGATTAAGTAAATAAAGAGTCGAACATTTTTTCTGAGATGCAAACGAGGCTAGTTTATTAGAGCTAGTACGAGAGCAGATCGTCTCATAAACCCAATCGCCGACTGCGCGAAAATTCTATATAAATAACGAGATATAGCCTCCCGTTCTCGCTTCTCGTGTTTGTCTAACGGCCGAGCTTCATCTTCTTCGAGCCATCCGTCAAAGCCTCCCGGAAGTTGAGGCAAAATGGAGGTCACCGACAAGCTCGTGGCGCGATCGCATCCCACGGACCGAGTTGGGTCGTGTTCGGCGGGCTTGGGACGGGCCGGCGGCGGGCGCCACACGAGGCTCAGGGCTCCATGGCGCGGCGCGGGGCGTCGGCAGCTGCAGTCGCGCCCGCCACCCCACCAACCGCCCGCGTGCGCCCGCCGGCCCCAAAGACGGCACTCGGAAAGCTTCACAGCCCGCCACGCAAAGCCTTGACCCCGCCACGCCACGCCGAACCCTCCACGCACTCCGCACGCATCCGCGGACGAGCCACGGCCGCCAAAAGAAGGGGGCGCCAGAAAGAAAGGGGGTCGGCGACACACGGGGGACGGAGAGCGCCGCCGCGAGCGGGGGTTCGAGCGGCCCCCGGGGAGCGGGTACCGACGGGAACCCCGCGACGAGCGAAGGCTGGCCCGAATTTACAACAAGCGTTAACCAACTGCCAACGACGGCTAACCGCGTAGAAATGAATAACATCGACGTTAAATTACAACGCAAATGCACGCGCTCGACCCTGGCAGCCGCACCGCCAATTCGAATACAGAAGACACAGCGTGGCCTCATTATGGGAGCTCGGCAAATTGGCACTCGCGAAATAATGACAGTCATTACTGTTTGCGGTACACGTTGGCGGCAATAAAACCCACTGACGGTAAACAATTTTACACTCGTGCTGGGAGAGGTTTTTTTTTTCGGAAAATTTACCTCGGTGCAATATCGGTTTTGTAATGTCACCCACGGCAGTTTCACGATGCAGAGTGGATGTCAGAATTGGTTTGTACGCAGGTGGCAGGTGAATAGATTCCACTATTCACCTCAAGTTGTTCGGCCAATTTGCTTTGCATAATAACTTGATAACTTTCCCTGTTTTTAAACATTACCGTGGAAATGCAGACTACAGTTTGCACAGAAACCATTCATTCGCCGAGACACACACTTGAGATTACGTGAGAACGTCGACTTGCGCGTTCTGGTTTTGAATCAAACAAGACAATAGCAAAAATTGTTCTATATTTGTACATTAAGAAGAATCTGATTGTATGACAAATGAATGTTAATAGGTAAATGTTATAATTTTGAATTATCAACTTTTAAACATTTCAACATTTGTATTCTTAACAATTTTGACAAATTTGTTTCACCCTCAACATTGTTTGGCTCGAAGCACGAGAATCTCCAACACAAATAACGTATTGGTAATAATAACATTAATAATAATTATTATTAATATAATCCACGTCCTTTGAGAGATTCGAAAGTAGTATTACTAATTAATATTTTAAAAATTATATTGATTTATAAAGCGTTAAGGGCGATAAAGTACATTAATTTATGTGGAAACATCTCCGTTTACACGTGCCCATATAAACAGACTATTAAAGACATCAGTGAAGTATGCTCAGAATCGTGTTGACTTGGTTAAGTGCAATGTACACTGTTGACAAACTTACTTATCGCCATGGAATACCGAACATTCATGAGGAAAATTAGGAGATATGACGGTGATAAATACGCGTTTTGATAAGAATTCAAAGATTATTCGTCTGAATGAAAGGTTTCAGAGTAATCAAAAGAAATAACATCAACACCTCATTTACCTTTTTACCCAAATACGGTGATAAACTTCGCTTGAGGAAACATCGCCGAAATAGGTCTACGAATAAAAAGTACAACCGATCCAAAAATCTAGTTTTCCTCTCAGTCTAGCTTACTGTGCACTGAAGACGTGACTTTACATTACTTTACTTTAGAATTCATACCTCATTCTTATCTAAAGAACTAAAAGAATATGAATAGTGTGTAGGGATCTCTGAATTTATAATACTTGCAATTAGTAATTACGGAGAAAAATTTGTACTACTGTAAACTGAAAACGACGTTAAGTTATGAGTACAACATAACGGTTGTTCACAAATCGTTTGTAACGAAAGGAGTGCAGGTGAAAATGTCTCTTGAAACTGTCCACATGCTATTCTTGCAATGACATGACGTACTTTTAGGACTCTTTAAAATCATTCCAATTACGTTTGAGTTACCTAATATTTACCAAATAATGGCAAATTTGAATAAAGGGTTTTTATCAACCGAAAAATAACTTTTAGAAAGACATTACATTTTATCATTAGACACATTTAATATTAACGTCTTTCAATGTTAAAATGACTGAATGTAAAATTGTCATTGAAAAATTAAAAAAAGCTTCTAACAATTTAATACCAACAATAAATGATCCAATCCATACTACAAAAAAATGTTTAAACATTCAAATTTGTTTAGAAACACTTGCAAAATGTTAAAGGTATGAACATATATAGTGAAAGTAGCGTTCAGAAATAAAATTTGAAGGAATATAGACGAAAAAACGAATGAGCCAATGTCGACACTATCATCCCATATAGTGAAAAGCTCTCCCTTCAAAACTTGCCCTCAACAACACAATATATCGTAATTCATACACAACGTCACTTATCTCAGTTCTTGGCAAAAATTAATATAGTGCATTATTGGATGCGCCTTCTTAGGCTAATACTAGTATATCTATTAAGTTCGTTCTTTTCATTTTCTCAACAAATGGAGTTCTGGTGTCGTGGAGGTAAACACCATATATCTCAAAATATTCGCGTATTTATATTTTCGCGTATTTCGCGTATTAATTTTCTCAAAATATTCGCATATTTAAACATTATATATCTCATGTATCTAAGTCGGTTGTCCACTGGGAGCTATTCGGTGACGTGAATCACATATCAGGGTTCAGGAAAATGTTTCTTCTGGAATTTTGGATACGTCGTGGGTCTACCAGCAATTACAGATAATTAAAAACTGTTTTTTCAGGTCTACTGAAAAGTAGGTGGTATTGCAGTGTAAACAACGATATAGTCATTCTTCTGACAATTTGTTTTAACACAATATTTGAGCGGACATCCTTTTCCTGAGATGGTGAAATAGGCCCTGTAATAATTCACATGTTGTTCTTATATATTGATGTTCTTATATATCAATATATATATTGATGCTTCTTTTACCAGACTGACAAAAAATTTACGCAAACGTCGTTTACATACCTTTTGTCGTAAAAGAGAAGGGGAAACAAACTTCATTTAAATAACACCCATTGCCAGTTTTTTGAATTAACAATTTTTGGCGGGAGCCATTTTGTCCCATCTTTTACAGTCAGACCCGTAATACGACTGTCAGAGACCATGGACATTTGGATTGTCAGAGAAACAGACAAAGTACGGTAGGACCTTCATGTAGAACATGCAGAGAGAATAACTGAGGTAAAAACCATTACAACGAATGTAACCAAATCTAATTGTAAGACTCCAATCCAACATCATGTGATCCTGCGAATCGCAGACAATGGCGTAAGCCAATTGACTACTCCGGTCGGCAAACACATGGGACTCATGGAGGCGCAATCACTAAATACGATCCTCGGGGGCTGTTATCAGCGTCGGGAGGAAGGGGCGGCTCGTCACCGCGGCGGCGGCAGAAGGCGCGCGGCGCGGGGCGCGGAGTGCGCGGGGCGCGGCGGCGGGGGCGAGCGACGGGCAGACAACGGGCGGCGAGGGCGCGGCGCCGGCGGAGCAGGTTAGGCCTAGGCGCGGCACCTCGAGACGCGGGAAGCGACGACGGAAGCGGCTGCAATCTAATCGACAGGGCGCAAAGCAAACGGCGAAGACAGCTCGATAAGGCAGCGAGGCACGCCGCTCCGCCCCTCCTCTCCCCTCCCCGCTCCGCCCGCGCCCTTCCCCGCCTCGCTTCACCCCGCCGCGCGCGCGCCCCGACGTCGACGTTCTACTCGGCTCCCCGCCGCACCCCGTCCCGCGACCCCGAGCTCTGCGCCGCCGCGCCGCGCCGCGCCGCACCGCGCCGCGCGCGCCGCCAGAAGCAGCGCAACTGAGTTAATATTTATTTGTCGAAAGAAAAGATATTGTTTTGCGCGGGCAAACATTTGATGTTCACTTTATTTGTTAAACTGCATCGGAAACTCATTCATTACCTCAGCCGGCGCGTCGGCTACTCAATTTGACGAGAAACCGGCTTTTTACACATTGTAATATGTAATTTAGTACAAACGTTATGTTGATGAGGTAAATATTATTTCAAGTCAGTTTGTTTTCTAAATACAAAACTTTATGAATGAAAATATCACTCACTACAGCACACTCCACGTATATTTTATCAAAACCAACAGCAAATAGTTGGTCAAAGAGCGCGCGCGCGGCCACGGCCCCGACTCCGGTCGCACCCACGGCGCCACCGCCACCGCCCCCGCCCCCGCCCCCGCCGCCGCCACCTTCGGCACCGGCAACCGTCACCGCCGCCGCCGCCGCCGGGCCCCGAATCGATGGCAAGCTGATCCGCTCGTGGAAGCGGTGGCGGTGGATGAGGCGAGGGACGGGGCGAGCGAGGAGGCACCGGGAGCGGGGGTGGGGACGCAGACATGGCTGCCGAGACCCTGGCGTCGGCGTCGGCGTCGCGGCGCGGCGCCGTCCGCGTCGCCACTGGATTTCCCAAACGCTTCCCTCGCGGCCGCCGCGTGGCCTAGGGCAGCGGATTCCGTCGTCGCCGCTTTCTTCCCGGAGAAGCTCCGTTCATTCGTTTCCACGTTTATATCGGGGTGGCGAGTCGGCTCGTGCATGGCCAGTGCGGCGGGTTTTGCTTGATTGTAACAATGAGGGAAACGGATGAATCTTAGGTTTACTAATTGCGATTTAGAAACCCTTCATTGCGAAGACAGATTGTGCCTCAAGAAGATTGAGCCTCATGAGTGATGATCTAATGAGTGGATGTAATCGACAGTGAAGACGGAATGAACGATAATGGAGAAATGAAAGGTAAGAGAAGCAGGAAGACCCCATGAAAACCTGTAAAGAGCTCGGGGATTGGCCGGGGATTAAACTTGAACCCCAGCCGAGAAATATGCAAATAGATCTTAGGCGCGCCATGTCTGCTTTAGGCGCTAAAATATTTTCCTCAAAGGGAAAGAAATTTCTGAACTTGAACAAAAGACAAGGTCAATAATAAAATTTAGCATGTGCACAGGAGTTTCTTTTTCCGGTTTGTCAACTTGTCAGAGAAATATTTCACATTCTTATTTAACGCATTTATTTATATTCCACATACGATCGATTCTACAAGTGACGTTTAGTGATATTCTTGTGGGAAAAAGAATTTGGGGGTATTTGTTAACTTATAATTGGGAGGAGGGGCACAACACAAATTCGAACTAAGTCCTCTTTATTCAGAATCATCGCTGAATCCCCTTTTCCGTTACCACGGGTGCACTTCATCTTCTGAGTATTTATCAGGTTGAGCAGTACGAGAGGTCTTATCCGTACAGACGAAGTACTTCCCTGACCGATAAGTGGAAGATTTACACATGTTAGCAGAACCGCTTCGCATGAAGGGAGATTACCTTAATGCAAACAGTGATATCCTTCCTTCAAAACAATGAGTTGTGTTGTTAGCGAGGATACAAAATGAGATGAATCTTCCCACTAATAATTGATGTTGAATAAATCATTCGGTCGCACGTATTTTTGAATCTGTAAAACTATCTTTCTTATAAAGTAATTAAATAACATTGGAGCCATTTTTCTTAATAAAATATGGGGGAAATATAGAGTACTTGGAACGTCAGAAGCTGATCGTGGCTTCATTACTTGATTGGTGCAGATTTTTACAAAAATATGAGCAACAAACACTATGACAGTGATTATATAATTTATTTGTGTTTTAATGTAGCAGCCACATGCTACAAAAATCTATAATTTCAACAGAATCTTCCATCCACGCTATTGTATCAACAATCAGAATATTCAAGGGTATCTTCAAGTCATATGATATCCAAATGCATTTTAATAATCTTAAATTTCATTTAGAAACTATAAAAATCGCATAGTGCGTTCTTCTAAGTTAACGAAACAATGTGCTTTTTCTGGTCTTCCAGACTTCACTCTGTTCTGAACAGCAGGCGGACCAGTGAAGGAAACAAAACAATATTTCATTAAATAAGGCAAAGATAATTTAATATTATTTCTGTGAGAGATTTCTTAAGATTATCGTGTCGGCATTACAATAAAGTTAAAACGCTAAAATTTTTGAGTCCACAAATCACTAAACAAGAAAAGTAATCACTGCCTCATGTAAAATAAATCTTAAAAAATACTACTTTTTGTGGGGAAAATATATAAAAGACTATTACTCAACTAAAAAGATTGATTTGAGAATCGCACTACTCTAATAATTAACATGTTTATAGACATGACAATTTTTAGATAATATTACGTATTTTCATGCTAGGAAACACTATATCACCAGGAGAATCAGCAACCAATCAGTCTTACAGCCAAAATAAGTAATAGGTTTTGCATGAACCTATTTTTATGGCAGAAATGGCATAATTCCGCTCCGGGTAAAACCAATTTTGTTGACACCCCAGACACAAATTTCATATGCATTTTTCTTAAAGTTGACAATAATTTCAGAATATTCATCAAAGATAATATAAAACATCGTGAAAATGAGTTCACTTTAAATCATATTTAATCTCAAAAGGCGTAAACAGGATAATTCGAATATCTGTTGTCCCTTGGAAAACAATGTTTTTCTGTTTACTAAATGTTTATGTTAGCTAATATAATTTATATAAATGTTGATCTTCAGTGAGTAGAAAGAAGACATCGGTTTTGTCACAGTTGATATTAATGATTTTTAGCAATTCTCTGTATTTTTTCTGTTATCCTGAACACACGCACCATACCTCGTACCGTATAGCCCTCACGCCACTTTCGAAAAACGCGCACACAACTCAAATGTCAACAAAAAAAGCCTTTCAAAAAATTCAAAACCCATTACCGAGTCCGCGTGTTTCTCGAAGCTCGCAGGCGTGGAGGACGAGGCTCAAGCGAAAGGGCGTGTGTGGTGGCGGGGGGGCAGAACGCGGGGGAAACGCTATCGCGCGTCTGCCTGTACGAGAAGCACGCGCGCGCGGGAAGTAGGTCACGCTCCGCCCCATCCCACGGCTCCCGCCTCTTCCCCACCCACGCCTACACCTACACCACGCCAGTCGGAAGCCTATTTTTCCGGACAGCTCCTGCCGCGTACACAGTACTATCGGGCGATCGGCGGCGGCAGTGGCGGCGGCGGCGAAGGCAACGGGCACGCCTCCAGACGTCAAAGCCGGAAAAACAAAACGCGGACGGTGGATGTGCGTGCACGGACGACTATGCCGCCGCGTTGTCGTCGGTCGAACGCCGGGCGACGCGACAGCAAGGGCCGACAGCGGCGATGGCGGTGGCGGCGGCGGCGGCGCCGTGCTGAGGGCCATAGCGTGGCTTGCCAGAGCTTCTATGGCGTGTTTTGGTCGGAGGTGGAGTGACGCACAATGGCTGGAAGATGTAGCCGTTCTACCAAGGTTGCATCTACTGCATTAGATCGATCGTTTATGCACATCGCATCACATTTCGAGATGGTAACCAGTAACTTAATTTCTGTGAGGAAAGTAATATTTAATTTCTGATCCGTCCATACAGTGATCCTTTTAGATTTTAAACTCATTGTAATATTTCCTTTCCAATTACTTCTATACCACCACGCGGCAGAAGTGATTCCAATTACATTAATTCTTTCTGATCAATGCAAATTCCGTATTCTTTCAGAAAGGAGGGTTTTACAGAAGTAATATGATCATAGGAAATGGGTCTCAGGCCCAACCATTTATTCATTAGAACGCTGCGTACATAATGTGAAATCCATGACTTTTACCTTACTTTCAAATTGTTAAAAACAAAAACAAAAATTGTACTATCGAATCCCCTTCATTTTTTCGTCGATGGAAACAATATTAAACATTTTAACACAAAGGTCATACGAATATTATAAACTATTCCGCGAGCAAGAATATATTTCAAAAACACTCTACACACAAATTAAGGAGCTGTCTACTCTAAAGCTCAACTAATCGATCGACAACAAAAATAAACCTTGAGAAATTCGATCGGGCTGCTTCTCAAGATTGCAAATTAATAATTACATGGAATCTTCTTTCCGAAACCCACACGCACGTTGGGTTGGAAGATGCAAGGTAATACGCAAGTGAATGAGATTCCCAGTGAGCGGCGGCGAGACGGGGGCCATTCGAACCCAGTCGTCATCCCCTTCCTGCGGCCTCTGCGTAGCCTGGCCGGCCGCCCGGCCGGCCGGCCGGTCGCTCATCGGAGCGCGCAGCGGAGCGGGCGACGGCGATGGCGCAGTGTGCGTGCGCGTCCCGCGGCCGGCCATGGCGGCAATGGCGGCGGCGGCCATTGATCACCGCTAATGAGCGCGCCTGTGCAATTAGACAGCCGCCGAGCCGCGGACCCGCGCGCTACTGCCCGCCGCACGGCCGGACGCACCGCGCGCCCCCGCGCGAATTAGCGTGTTTGCCGACCGGGCTTCGAACCGCCGCCCCGTGGGGCGCCGCCCGCGCCGCGCCCGCCCCCGCGCTCCGCGTCCGCCCGCCCGGCGGCCGGGAGGGAGGGAGCCGCGGGAGCGGCGGGGACAGAGCGGCGCGGTGGGCGGGCGGACAGGCGGGCGGGCGCGCGCGGTGCGCTCAAACGCACGCCGCCGACCGCGGCGCGGCTGGACGAGCGGACGACTAGCGAGCGGTGGCGGCGGCGGCGGCGACGGTGGCAACGGGTGCGTCGGGGCCCCGGCAGGGCGGATCACACGGGGGGGAGGGGGAGGACGTGCGCGCGGCGGACACCGCGGCGCGGTCGAACGGACGCACGACCAGCGGTCGACGCACGGGGGAGGGCGGCCGATCGCATGCACGCGCCCTGCGTTCAAACGCGGAGCGCCCACCGCGGCCCGGCTGGCTGGCAGGCCGGCCGGCCGACGCGCCGCGGAGATGGGGAGAAAGCGCGCGCGCAGCACTGCACGCGGCGACGCGACGGCGGCGCCCGGGGCAGCTGGGCGGAGCGAGGGCGCACACGGGGACACCGAGCGAACTGGCGAAAGAGGGCAATTGGAGCAAACAAACAACAAAACCAATCAAATTGCCCAACAGAACAGTATTAAACTACTGGTGCTACAATAGCACATTTTCTAGTATTCTTTGTAACGGTTACGTAATATTATTATTCTGCAACTTCTACTCCACTATCACAGCAGCCATTTCTTGGAAAATTCAAAATATATGACTTACTTTTACGTGAAAACTATTATTTTAAAAAAAGGGCTTGGGATGGTTCAAAGATCTAATATTGAATATATGGTTTAAAAAAATAATTTTCTAGCTTCATTTCTTTAGGTGTTGGGCAGGTTAAAAAAATACTGAACTTCGACTTTCAAAAATCTTTCGAAATCGTTGCCCAAGTAAACAACAAGAGTACTTGCGTTATTTACTTGTGTTGATATGATTTATATGTTTATGTTGGAGCTCAAACCAGTGATGGAAAATGGCATGAGGCGTAAATTATAAATAAAGCAAGCAATAAAAATGGAAAAAATGACAACAAAATGAAGGATTTTAAGAGTTATCCAACATAATAATCGCTTCGGTGGCCGAAAAAACCCTTATTATCGGCTGGAATCTCCTCTATCACGTTCAGGATTCGTTCCTTCGTCACCATTGCCATAACCAACGGAACCACCGCAACTTCCCAAACATCTTCGCCGCATTACCGATGCCTCTGCAGTGATTCTGACCGCGAGGTCTTATTGTTCGAGTCCCGACAGTGGTAGATTTCCAACACTAGCTAGAGAGCTACGAGGAATTAATTTTGTCTGGAAAAGAATTCGAGGAATCAGATACTCTAATCCGTAGCTTTCCGTGGTTTCTTCTATATATACCAGGCGAATGCCGGAGCAGTACCCTAACAAACGGGCCACTAACCACGTGGATCTTTCTTTCCTTTTTCTTTTCCTCACTCACTTTCACACACACACATACATACGGATACATACATACACACACTTACATGTACTATACTACCACTCATGTGGAGAGAGTAGCCGAGAATTTAGAGCTTGTCCCGGCTGTGGTGGAGCCCCGCTTAAGGGAGATACTAGAGGAGGAAACCCTCACAATCCGACGTGTAGTTGGGGAAATAATCACCACTACCTCCCGCGATAAAAGAATGCACTACACAAACGAGACTTAAGACCATAGCAGTTGACGTTCCCGGATACATCAATTAATCAATAAATCAAGCGCCGCCCCCTCGCCTCCATCGTCTTAGCCCTCCCCACCGTCGACGCTGGCGGCTGTCTTTGGGCGATGGGCGAGCGCGCCCCCCAAGTGGATGTGCGCCGTCGTTTTTTTTTGTTTTTTTTATTGAATCTTTTTCTGGTACAGCGCACTTAGCTGGTTTACAGAACTGATGAGAATAATACAGACTATATGCACAATATAATACAAAGTATAAATAAGAAGGAGGATGACCCCACTGGGCTCATCAATTGGAAATCGCGGTGGGTATTTTAGAAACTATTGCTGGGTGCTGGTTAAATGTATGATATATCAGGCTTATGATATGGAGGTACAGTTGGATTTATGGAGGGCGGAATTTATCTTTGGGAAATCTTGATGGTATGCGGTTTAGGTGTGGATAAATGGTTTTTCCTAGTGAGAATGTTGGTTGCAAAGGGTGGTTATGAAGTTTGTTAAAGGATCTTTGGGAAAGGTGAGCAATGTGCTGGGCGACTGAAGGAAATTTTAGATCATTGTGGATTTGGGCATTTGAGATGTACCATGGGGCATTTAAGGCCGTACGCAGGACTTTATTTTGTAGGGTTTGGATGCGTTTTATTGTTGAGGGCGCTGTACCCCCCCCCCCCCCCATATTAGGGCTCGCCGTCGTGCGGCTCCCAACGCTTCCCGCCACAGTAATTAATACTCATTTTTATCGGCGGCGGCGGGCGGGGAGATATGATAAGGGCGGCTGGACGAGCTATCTGGCGTCGCGGAAAAGGTGGGTCGCCAGAGGTGCCGCCGCACGACAGTGGCGGCTTCGCGTCGAGACGACTCAGCTCCCGCCCTTGCGCTGCCTTCCTGAGCTCCTGCCCTCCTGTCCCGCGCCCCATCTACACTGCGATTTTTCTAACTTTGCCCCTCAAGGCCCGTCTTTACAATGGGATATGTCTCGGTATTTTGCGACGTTCTCAGTCATGCCGCCAGATATCGCATGTTCGCGATCGTATCAAGCATGCTTGCGATCAAGCGAGTTCTGGCGGCACGAGGGAGAAAGACGCGAAATGTCGTGTGATATTCCATGGTGGCCGTAGGGGCTTGAGGGGAAGAGTTAGAAAAATCGCACTATAGCCGCAGGCACGCGCATCATTGATTGTCGCATTCTGAGGACACGTTACATCTGTAGAGTGCTTCCAAGGAAGTACGTAGAAAACAATACACCTTTTCAATTTTACATCCTAAATCTCCGTCCTAAACGTCACATACAAGTTTCACTGCTTTGGACGTTAAATAATGTGATCTAGATCGACATATAAACGACAGTCTTCCAAAACCCAGATACCTGACTGTTCACACCAAATATGACTTTTTACATCTTTATTTTCTTAACTAACTTCATTGTGGTTCTACATCTGCTCGGACTTTCGCTGAATGGGATCTAACTGAAAGGTCGCAAGCTGTCATCTCGAAAACGAATCACCTGTTCTTTAAAAGTACATCTTTTCATTTTGCTCAAAGGCATGTTTTGGTTACATCCTAAATAATTATAGTTTAATCGAATAATCAATTTTCAACGATATATTGAATACTGGAGAAAGAAAATATTTTTTTAAAAAATAAGCGATTTTAATTTTAATGTGTCTTTAACAGGTTCTTTTTGGTTTTTCTATTTCCTTTTGTGGTGAAGTACATACGTGTTGATCAATTATTGTGAAACTTTACACTCGCAATGTCGACTTAATAACTAATTCTATATTATACTCTTACACCTAGCATTGAGATTGAGGAAACCGAGAGATCACCTCTAATTTGGGTCCACTTCAGATAATATTTTCATGAAAATGTGGAACAGGTATTAATTTTTTTCTTCTCATATGGTTAGGGATATTGCGTTCCGATAAGAAATATGAGGCGTTTGTCATTGTCTTGGAAATGAATTTGAATGGTTTGGAATTGTTGGATTGGTTGTGACTGCACTTCACCATATTGGGTATGAGTGCAGTAGAATGGGTCTAATAATTTTATTGTACAATAAGTGTTGCATTATAAGGCAAGAAATTGATGTATGATTACATGGTAAGTTGGTTATATGGTAAGATACGAGGCGAGAAATCTAAGAACATGGCTACTGTATGTTTTTTTTATTATTTTGTTGTTTTTTTTCGATGCATGTGAGGGTTCGGGCATTCTTAGTAGTTGGTGTTGCGTTGAATTTTTTCATAAAGCCCAATTGTTTTTTGGGGTTATAGCAATAGTGGAACTTCACGTTTGATAAATCTTTTTAAGATTATTTCTCAAACATTTTTGAGAGCGAATGCAGCATTCTTATTAGTCAATAGGTGTTGGCATTTGTTGATATTTTATTAGGTTTAAGCATGAGGATTAAGACGCCATGTTTCCAAGGGTATGGGAAGTGACAAACCCCGAGACAAGAGTTGTAAATATTGTTTACGGCCACATAATGCTGGAGAAAGTAAATGTTATATAAAGCTATTTACATAATAGTGATTTGGTGTTTATTTATTATATTTCCTGATTTTTTTTAAATTTTCACGGAAATACCTAGTGCATTTTATGGTGTCTGAGTAGTATTATTGATGTATTCATAACTGTAATAAGTTCTGGGTGAGGTTCAGTTGCATTAGTTGTAAAGATAATGCAAAATTGGAAGTTAATTCATCGGCTTTTTATAACGCAGTATATGCTTTTCTTGTTGTCTTGTTTATTGGGAGAATTTCTGTTTTATATTTATTATTTTTTGGTAAACTGACATTGTTCATATCACTAATTTCCAAAGCGCGCAGAAATTGAAAGAAAACTAATCAGCCTACGGCCAGGTGAGAGGTGTTCATGGTTTTCTTAGACACCCAGAAACTCGAAAAAAAATACAAAAACGTCTTTATTACTAATTTGCGATGCGCGCAGAAATTGTAACAAATGTATAGCCTCCAGCCATGAGAGAGGTGCCCATGGTTTCGTTAGATATACAGGAACTCGATAAAAAATTTGTCACTAATTTCCAATACTCGCAGAAACTAAATGGAAACTATGCGGTCTCGATCTTTCTGAGTGGTGTATACGGGCTTCATTAGATGCCAGGAACGCGCCTTTGTCTTAAAATGGAAATATTTGTTTGTGTTATTTCGTCTTTTTCTAAAAATGCTGCAACCGACTTTATTCTCATTCTCAATGTAGACGCAAGGGACGTTATGTGACAGCAAGGCTCCAAGAAAGAGGCTTCCCGCCACTAAATATTTCTTAATTCATGTGTTGCGTTATGAGTCAGAAACTTTTTCGATATTCAATTTTGTGTGATTTATTCAGCAGCATTTATGCTATCGCAGGCCACTATTTTTTCTGATATTTTATTTCAAACTTCTACTTACCATTTTGATAATTTAAATCTTTGTGACAATTCTGATATGTCACTAGTAAGTTATTATTGGTATAAAGCTACTGGATTTGGTTGTGAAATATTTCTAATGAGTTCTGTTTTAATTTTCGGGAATTCCCGTGTTAACCCGTAGTTTTTTAATTTTTATGGCATGAAGTATCTCCTGAGTTTCTTGTTTCCTAATGTTTTAGTGAATTTATTTCCCATGAGATATACACAATTCACTGAATCTTTAAAATTAAACAAATGTGAAATAAGACTAGGTTTTAATTTTGATGAGTTTCCTGTATGTTTAGGACTACCTCCTTCCTTAAATATAAATAGGTCCAGAAGGGTAAACTTTGAATTGCACAAAATCTGTGATGTTTCAAAACATTCTAATATTTTCTTATTATTGAAATTAAGTTCATTATTACAAGAAATTAATGCATAAATATTTCACTTTAACAAAACTAAATATGATTTAACATGTTTCTATTTTTTCAGCTATTCTGAAGTCAGTAAAAGCATATTTATTCCAAAGATACTACATTATATTAATATTTAGTTACATTTGTGCATTGTTGCTCAGCGATAGCATAAGGCAAACGCATCCGTTTTCCATATACGCCAAACAAAATTGGAAATAAAATATTTCAATAACCAAACTGACTGTTTTAAATGTGTATTTTCACTGAAAGTGGCAATACATCAATTTTATAGCTGTTTCTGCCATGTCTTTCCCTTCCATTCACTGCATTAAAGATTACAGTGCCAACCTGGATAGCCGGGGTCGCTAAGGCTGAAGGGTCGTGGATTCGAATCCCGCCTCGGGCATGAATGTTTGTGTGTGTTCCTGTTTAATTCTTTCTACAGTTCCCCCTACAGTTAAATAATCACAGTGGTCGCTACATGAGCAACTTGTTAAAAGCGACGCCCCCCAAAAAAGATAACAAGTACGATAAATGTAAATGATATTTTGCTACCTCTCCAAAAAAACTTTTCTCACACGTGTCCCTCGTTTATCATTTGTTTCTTACACATTTCCCCATCCAACTATAAATTTACGAGTTTTCAGATGTGTTACTTTCTTATACGCTGACGATGTACACTCCTCCTCGTACACTGGTTTTTGAATAAAAAACAAGTTTAAGATCATATTTTGTTTTATAGAACTGCAAATATCGTTTCATACTTATTACATTGCAAAGTAACCAAGTCTTAAGTAGAGGAGGCTAGACCAACCGACCGAAATCCAGGGCATCTAGGGCGCCCATTGGATTTACGGAATTTAACAGGTTTTTCATCTTCCTACTGACAGAGCCTGAGTTTAATTTATGCGAATTTCAAGAGAAAGCTACAGCAAAGAAATGGTGCAATATTTTCTGATATTTGTATCAACCACTAGGAATAATCTTGGGGAAATAGCAAATATTATAAGAGTATATTAAAATATTTAAAAAATAGTTTGTATAAAGTAACCAAAAAATGTTCACCCGTTTTTCACGTTTCCCACCTAGTAGTAGATTTTGTAAGTCTAATTTGAAGTGTTCCTTGCAATATTTGATACGTGCACTGTTGACGTCAACACAAATCATTACTTACTTATGTCTTTTAGAAATTACAGCTATCCAAATTACACTCAATAATTTATATGTAATAATATATAATAATTCAATTAATAAGATAATGAATATTCCCAAATTCTTCGTAATATATCATCGGCTGAGGTGTCTCAGAGCATCAAAGAATATCAGTGCATCGCCTCTGACCGGGAGGTTTTAGGTTTCAAGTCCTGATGGTGGCAGGATTTTCGATACTAGCTCCGTAGCTAGGTCGGATTCAGCCGTTGTCTGGACGAGAATTCTAGAGGCCGGCTGCTCTGATCGGTAGTTTTCCGTGTTTTTCCGATCAATACCAAGAGAATGTCGGAGCAATACCCTAACAATCGGCTCACGGACTGCCCGCGATCTTTCGTTAATCTTCCTTGTCTTATCGTCATCCCTTACACACACTTTCATTTACATGCACTACACAGCCTTACATGTCAGTAGACTTCCACCCAGTTGGGAGTTTAGACCTTGTTCATGCTGGGGAGGGATGCGTCCCGCTGGTGGAAGATACGTAAATGGGAAAAACCCACAAACCGATTTGTAGAACGGCGCCGGATCTCACCATTCAAAGAGGAAGAAAACTGCCAACTCCCGTGATAAAAGCATGCAATACACTTATGGGACTAATGACCACAGCAACTGAAACGCTCGGAAACACGAAATAATCAATAGTGACAAATCAAGTTGGCTACGTCTGCTTCAAGCTCATAACTTGCTCGCTGTAATGAAGTCTGCAAAAATGATTTTAAAACGGATATAACGGCATGAATGTTAAGAATCCAATTATTCTATGTTTTTAGAATACAATTTTCATGGTCTTTCTCACTTCGCATTTGTAAACCCAACAATAAGATAAACGTTTCACGATCGTCGTATCATGGTGTTTTACATTCGTAGATTATCTTCATGCATCATTTTAACTTCTAGAGACACAACCATCTACTAGATACCCGTTACATTCTTCTGTACAGAGGGCCTTGGAAGTGGGGATAAAACCGGAAAAATGGCTGAAAGAGGAGTCCTAACCTCCTCTAACCCTAAGCAGGATAATCCTGCAGCACTAAAAGTGCAAAGGGTAAATTAATTAATTAATCATTTTAACTTCTTCGGTCATTTCTGATTACTAAACAACATTCACAAGAACTTTGCTTCTCTATCAATTACAAAAATCATATCATTTACATATCAATTACATATAACATATCATTATATATAATTACAAATAACTGTCGGTAATAAATATTTATTTAGATTATTGTGTACTGTGGAACTTCGTCCGTTGTGTGTGCATATGAGGTCTTGAAAAATAGCATTCTTCTGAATTAACGCAGTACGAAGCTTGAATTACAAAAGTAAATAATATGTAACATTTCAATGAATTGCAACTGGTGCATTGCTTATTTTCAACTTTACATTGCGAGAGCAAGTAAAAATTATTAACGATACACTCTCATTTGATGCATTTTTAGGATCAAATTTGAATGCTTTGTTCAATTTATTCAGAACCACTATTAGTTACTATTTTTTGTTCTTGAAGCCAAGCAAAGATATTCAGTCATAATATTACGTACTGTGATGTGCTAGCAATTAGAGAACGTTTCCAAATTTAATAAGGTACAGAAAACATATTTTCGAATAAAATTCGTAAATTTCTAATATATATTTGTGGTTATTAAGAAAATTAAATAAAATTGAATGGATAATCATCCAGCATCTGCATTAAAAATGCGGCGCTATTACGTAATTTATACTTTTGTGTGTTGTGATAGTTTGTAACGATTTATCGGAAATTTGTCATCTAGTTTGGTCTTTGATCCCCAAGAAAGAACACGGCCCGTCAATGCAAAAATTGTTTACCAAATAATATCTGTTTTTTCATACTAAAATATCCCAATGAAAATTATTGTAAACATTAAGTTGTATACTGTAAGCAAATTATTTCCTGTGCATAAAAATGAAGCAAGTGAGATGTTCTAATTTTAAAAATACATAGCTGTTATTTTTAATATTTTTAACTGTTCAAGTTTATCAAAATATTATGGCAACTAACAAATCGTAATCTGTGAAATAAATAAAAAAGTAAAACATGAAAATTATCGGGAAAAATAATGTTTTATAAATGGATATTCATTTTACAAACTTTTTCCTAAATATCTAGAAAAAAAAATTAAAATACATTTTTCCTGAGATGTAAAGGAATGATGCTCATCTTGCAGACTTTTAATAACAGTTCCTGCCTACCATTACAGAATGTTTGGGTAACGACCATAGCATAAGGATCAACATTCAAATTATCTAAAGGAAAGATCCGAAATATCCCAATACAAACTAATTAGCAGTTACATTGGTCAAGTACGAAAACCTCAACATTCTGCAAACATTTTTTTTTTTTTTCGAGAATATCAGGTCAATTATATAAGGTGTCCACCCAATTTAGACAATTCGACGGCTTTTTTTCTTCTGTGTTAATTTTTCTTTGTAAACAAATATATTCATTTCTTTTGTTAATAATAAACAATTAACATGTTTCCGAAGTGTTTATATTTGCAAAGCTGAAGTATCTGCAATGCAAATTTTTGCATAGAAAGTAATTTTTCAAGCCACCTTTTGAGCGCTTATTGCGGCTCAGCCATTCGGAATATTCGAGGAGTTTATTACACAAAATATGCCTGAAATTGTCTTAAGAGCTATTTTCGAACTTACGACGTTTACTCCCTGGACACTCTGTAGAGCGCTGCATCAGCTGTAAAATGTAAACTGTAAAATGTTTATCATGTATTGAAAACATTTAGTTGCCCCCGGTCTTGGAATTTTGCCGATCAGAGAGTTTAGGTTTCGCTTTAGGAACAGCTTCGAAGTATATTTCGGACTATACCCGAATTAAGTGCACAGCCACACGAGGTGGCTAAGTTAAGTAAAGATTATAGTATGGCGGAATAACTGATATTAGTATGTGATAAACAGAAATCAGACCGCTAGTAAGAAGTTTCTAAACCTAATGAGAGGTGACGTGTGTAGTTTCGAGTTCCACTATATACGAGTGGTCAATTTCTATTGACACGATACCCCCTAACCAGATTTGACCTGACTGTATACCTCAGTCGAAGATTCGTAATGCACTTCCGAGATGAGGAGACGAGACTCCGGCCTTCGGAATTTGCGATTTACATAAAATATCCTATAGTCTGACCACTGAAAATTTCAAAAGCCCCTTATATCATAATACATCTCGTAAACAAAAGAGTCCTCACATGCATTACCGTACTAAAGTAAGCCAGCGGCATGATAAACCAACGGCATCATTTCCTGGCCGATGTTGGAAATGATCTGTTTAGTTAACATTAACACAGCATTATCTAAACTGGCGAATATGCGAATTCAGCGGCTAATTTGCGAATTAGTTGGGTTAATCTTGACCTCTTGAATTGTACAGGATGATGCAGTTTCCTGAGGTTAGGTCATTTTGGAATTTAAAAAAAGAAGGAATTCACATTCTTTTTATTGTTGGTTGCTAACATTTCGGCCCCTTAATTGCGAATTAAGGGACTGAAATTTTTTATATATAATAAATATTGTGAATTATTCACGAATACATTTGCGAATTATTCACTTTTCGGACTAATGCTTCGCAGATGTAATAGCATGAACCTAAAATTGCAAATAACTAATTAATTTTAACCGTTATACTATAATACTGTTGTTATAGTCGAACTGAACAGGCCACACGAAATGTCCAAAAACCAGCAGGAACATTTCTCAAGGAAAACAAAGAAAATACTCCCGTATAACACTACAATACATTATATATTTAAAAAAGTCATCACAAAAGGCAACAATTCTTATCAATACCAAGAATACAAAAAAAAATTGCCCTTTTCTGAACGCAATACGTGAATAGCAAATATTTTATGGCAGGTGACCTCTTCCTTGGAACCATGCTGTTGTATGAGGTCACCTAACCAGTGTTACACTGAATATTACAAAGCAGTCGAAACGAGCAGTACGAGAATAAGCGAGAATACGATAAAATATTTGCATTCTTCCATCAAAATCGAAACATTTATTGTCTTTTTGATTTTACCCAAGTTCTTGACGAAATTTGTAAACGGAACTACCGACCATCTCACATGGTTTGAGTCTGAATAATTTTCTACCAATTTCTGTGCGCTTAGGAAATTAGTAATACCGACGTATTTTTTAACGAATTCCTGGGTATCTAGAGAAACCAAGGCCACTTCTCACATGGCCACAGGCTGCGTAGTTACCTTCCAATTTCTGCGCGCATTAAAAATTAGTAACAGAAGATAATTCGCATTCAATTACATCACGTTACAATATAATTCATAAACTACAAACTCGGTTTATTAAATTTGGTACCGTGTAGTCAACTCCAAAATACTGGCTTCTTGCTCTGAGCCATATTGATCCTCTCCACATTCGAAGACTGAAAAACTTATTTTATAAGATACTTCTGAACTCAGAATGAGCGATTCATAGAGATTTCATTGGCAGCCCCTATGGGCGACACAAATATAAATATAAAAAGGTTCCTCTACATTCAGCAGAACTACTCATGAAATGGTATTTTTTATGCAACGAAGTGACTGAGCTACGCGCCTGAAGGGAAGGGACTTATGTTCGACATTCAACATCCATCGAAGGGATTTTATAATTTTTGTAGAACTTGGGAGGCCCTGAGAATTGAATATGGGAGAGAGAGAGAGAGAGAGAGAGAGAGAGAGCGAGAGAGAGAGAGTACACTGTACATTGAAATACGAGTGCGAACACAAACTGTGACAGTGATGCACTAAGACACTAAGGAACACATTGAGTACAGATGTGAAATGCAAGTACACACAGAAGTGAGAACTGACTTCATGACAGATTCCCCTGAAGCCCCATGGTTCAAACATTTTGATCAGAGACGGTAATGAATGTTTACCTTCATTTTGACTTTTAGATCCTGGATATTTTTTTTGTTTTTATATCTTCCATAATTATGAATTCTACTTTACCAATAAGAAAAACATTATTTGTTGTGAACTGAATAAATAAATCATTTACAATGTAGGTTATTTAAATTGTGTCGAGTTTTGGCGTTATTACAGAATAACACATCGTTTTGAATTTACGGTATTCTTTTTTCGCGGGAAAGGCCTAGTCTTACATTCACCTAATCGCACTTGTTTTCAAGAACATTTTACATTGAAAAAAGCTCTCAACTGAATTCCTTTTCCATTGTTTCCACGAAAAGTATTTATTTTTCTATGAATTACAGAAAATCAACTATAATGTATTACTATTTGGGAGGGAGTACGTTCCTTCCAAAAACGGAATATAAACTAAATAATAGACATTTTAGCACATTGATAATTTGAAATACAATTTCGAAAATTATCACCTATTTCGATAAATATCAACAGGTTAATGTAATTTGAATATAGTATTTTTTTAACTATATAAGCATGTTAACTGTATATTTAACTATACATCAGAATATTATATAGTACTGCTTTTAGTTTTTCAAGAAATAAGTAAAAATATACAAATCACTGAAATGGTTATCCAGCGAATCAATCTAATGCACAAACGGAACGAGTGTCATTAATAATCATTTTGTTCCAGAATTTGCAAGAATATATTCATTATTTTTGCTGGTACAAAGATGAAAGAATCATTTAATTCTACTTGACAAAAACAATATTCAAAACTAAAAGTCAATATTGTAATTGTGTATTCGTTTTCATTCCTGTCAGCCTGTACCATGCATTATGACTGATAATATATGATAACAATTACAGAATTATACGTATTGTATATGAATTATAAGTACAATAAATTTAAATAGAACTATCCATTATGAATGCTCAAATTTCCAATATACCACATACACGAATTATGCATCCATTCACTCAGTATCAGGATATTTTTAATAAATTTCTTATAGCATCACAACCTGCACAGAAATCAGCAAACACCTAATAATTCGTCATGATATTGACTCTTTCAGCTGCATCTCAATTAACCTGTGTAACTAACCCAGAAATAAGGAGCTTATTGTTTTGACGTTTCCTTCCCGGATATCCTGTATATACGCAGGGCCGGATTAACCAGTAGGTACGTTAGGCACAGTGCCTAGAGTCTCTGAAAATGAGGGGCCTACGATAGGCCTCATACATTTTTGAAACGTTACTTCAAGATTCAAAATAAATCACATACAATTTTTTTTATTTTTAATCTTAAAAAATAACTTGAATAATTTATACATGAGAATATACACATTACATTACAACCGTAGGTTTGTAAAAATCGGAAAAAATAAAGAAAGGAAAACTCTTTCGGTCACATAAGGCGAAGAAAATTCAGAATGAATTGTTTTATATTCGAGCGGAGGCAGTTGCTAGATAAGATGCAAAAAATGAGTAAATAATAATTTAGTATTATTCTTGAATTTCACAAAAGGCAAAATAAAAGTTTTATTTTGCATTGTATATTAATAATTTTATTTAATTATTATTCCAGCTCCGTTCCATTTAGTTATGATTTCTAGCTCGTTATTTTGTTATGAATTTACATATGTCATGAGTAATACAGCAGAGAAAAATTAGAATTTCATGGAATTGTACCATAAGATAAAGCTTTATAAAATTGCAATGTCTTTCAACAACCTGCAAGTATTCCTTGAAGCGAACAATAGAAATTAGAACAGTTCTAAAATAGAATTATTACACGCACATCAATCTTCAAACGCAAAAAATTCACAGGACCTCAGAAAAGTATCTTACTCGAACTACCTACGACTGCAGGAAGTTGAGGTACGCGTAAGAGCAAGATTCATTAAAAATGATATCTTTCATTTCAAATTATCTTCATTTCCTTAGTCGGGGTTAGAGCTATTCTAATTGATCATGATTAAACAGGCTTTTAAGAATTTCCTCCCCCTCAAAAGCTGTGAAATATTTATCAACCAGGTTACTTGCAATGACTTACGAAAGTTAAAAATAGATTGTAAAGCGCGTTCAAAAGCGCACACTCATGCCACAGAGACGCACTCGAACAAGCATGTTTCGGTCAAGAGAGAGAATGTTTCACTGATGGTGTTTATCAACTGGACGAATAAAGATAAACTAAAGAGAAGTAACATGTTCTTTCAGGAAATGCAAGCAAAGCAAAACAGGAGAAAGCTATTCTCGTATTTCAGGGTATTACATCAAAAAGTAATTCAGAGTCTTCACACCTCTCTGACATTAAAGCATTTTTAGAAGCAAACTAATACGAATTAATTATACATCACAACGCGATTTAAAATAAAGATTAATCAATTGCACAGAATTTTTGTTAGTTTATTAGGGAAAGAAGTATTACGGAAGAACCTTATGTAATTAAAGAAGTTTACTAAACTTTTTACAACAACCTATCTTGTAAAACTTGCGTGAAAGATCGTTTCATAATGAAATATAATTTCTGTATCTAGAGTTAATATAGAACAGTTTTAATTTAACAAACCATTAATCACACAACATTCGGCGCTTACTTTCAAAAGAAAATTCGAAATTTGAAATATAAAATGCAATTCATAAATAAAATTCAACAGAGTTATTATTTGTACAGACGTCTTAGCCAATGCGAAAATCTCTAACGAATTTCTACCATACCATGTTACTTACCAATATTAATTTTCGAAGATACATTGGTTCGTTTGCATTGCCAGAGCGAGAAAAAGACAGCCAAATACAACCCAGATCATCGCACTTTTCTTTCGTATAAAATAAACAATAAAGTATTCCTCACACATTTTCAAAGTCACTTTTCTCAAATTAAATCCAAGGCAACAATTGAAGTGGATTTATCTAATATATTAATTTAAAAGTAAGGGAAATTTTGAGCTTTCGGTCTATGAATGGAACAAATGCTGATGAATGTCATTCAGATAAATTAAATTTACTTAAAAAGTGGGTTTTAGAAAATATTAGCAAATACACAAGATGTTCTGGGTTTGAAACAATTTTAGAAAGAGATTTGCACACGGTGACTAAAATATTACAAGTATAAATTCATAATATAATTATTATCATTATTCGAAACAGTTGCAAATAATGCGATAAGTCTTTACTATATTGTATCGCCATTTTTATTAATATATAGAAGACTGAATACTGTTGTTTTATTGAAGAAAAATGTAACGGCATTATCCGCACAACAAAGGCGACAGCATAACAGCAATGTGAAATTTCGCCGATTTTCTTAATCAAATTTTGTTCATTTCCATACCGTCATGAATGTGTATGTAGACGTCAGCAAATGCATCATACTTGAGTTGCGTGCTCCGCCAATGAAACTATTCTTTATTTATAATGGAATTCTTTCCCAAAGTGGTTAAGGGAATAGGCACAAACAAATACAAATTTTAAATGTCGCGCCATGAAAACGTTCAGAAAAACTGAAAATAACTTCTCAAAAATAGCGTAGTAACAAAGATAACAAATTATCACTGAACCACCCTCGCGTTTTCCCATAAAAACTCGGTTGCCCCCCTTCTCCTAGGGTTACCAGACGTATTATTTTAAGAGTACAAAAACTCTTTTACAAAGTATCTTCTCTTGTATCTCGTTGCAATAGTCTACGAAGTGCAATGGTGATCTATTGTACTTTTGTTCATTAATTAAAAGAAAAAATTATCTTTAATATTTTAGTTGTAGGAAGACTCCGAAAAAAATTTTGAACTTAGCAATTTCCGAAAAATAAATTTAGAACAAATTCTAAATTTAGAAATTGGATTTATCCACTTCTTCTTTACTAGGGCCCTGTAATAGGTTTTTTTTGCCGAAAATTCGCCGTTTTCTCGCGCAGCATTATAAAACATTCTTTTTACTCCTCAACAAGAGAGTAAAAATAAATCAAATGAATGAAATTGATAAATCCAGTTGCTAAATTGAGAAAAAAATCCTCTTATCACGTGGTGTAGCCAGAATCCATGTTTTAAGGGTCCTTGATACCGAAAAATCGAATCACGGCAAAACGTCTGTCTGACCGTCCGTCTGTGAACAACGCTAGCGGGTAAACAGTTCAAATTGTTTTCTCCAAAATTGATATTCCCCAATTGATGTTGCTGATGTCGCGGCCACTGGAATTTGAAACCAAAATTTTAATTTTGGCGTGGTACATTACTTGAAGCCCCAGGGACATTTTCCAAATTTTCAAAAAATGTTTTCAAAGCTTTTGATTAAATTTTGTTGTTGGATAGTGTGAAGAACGTTTAAGAGAACGGTGCAAGTCTCAAGTTCGTTGAAAACCCTGATTTTTCGAAAATTGCAAAAGTTCAACATTTTTTGGGAGTCTTCCTACAACTAAAATATTAAAGATAGAGATTTTCCCCTTAATGACATTGTTCCTTAAAGGTAGATTTTGAAATAGTATCATGAAAAATTTATCCAAATTTTGAGTACTTTTCGCGTAAATTTGCGTGAAAATATTGGGGAGAAAGTATGTCCTGTTTTTAGCAACACTAGTCTTAAATAAATATCTCACAGAACCGTGTATTTGAACTTTGGTTGTTAATTCTTGACGATTCATTCGATATCTTACGACAGAGGTGTTGCTAGCGTTCTGAATCGAGAATTCAGAAATTCTTTGACAGATATGAACTTCTAAATAAGGGTACTTTTTGCGCGTTTATTTAGTAAATTGAAGCTACCCATGCATATACTTTTTTTATACTTTAAAAAAGTATGCGGACACACTACATTTATAGTAATGTGTTTAAATTTCTGTAAAATATTATACTTAATATGATATTTATATATAAAAAATTGAATCCTTCCAGCACACATTTCTGCAACATATCGCATAAAGATTATCCTTAAAATTGCCCAGATTACGGAACGACTATTTTAACATAGCTACTATTGTGAATATAAGCTCTTTATCATCACATATGAAAATAAAATTAAAACCGTTTTTCTTAAAACTAGTTAATAATTGTATAAACTGCCCACTTTTACCATCAAAAATATTATGGTCAAATCCTACTTGAATTCGTACTTGAATTCAAACTTGGATTCGAATTCGTACTTCTACTTGAATTTAACCAATTCATTTTATAACAAATTGTGCGACGAATAGATTGTTTAATGTTCCTTTGTGGAGAATATGTACACGAGTAAATTCTATTAATGTATTTATTGCTGCGTTGATTTTGATTTTTACTCAACTCCTGTAACTTCTTTAGTCAATCTAATACAAGGTAAACAGTAGGTTGATATTGTATAATTATTGAGTTATACTGATTATGTAATATTCAGTGATTATTTTTAAGAAAATTAATAAATAAATTAATAGAAATATAGATTTGCTTCTTGCGTTTTAGGTAAAACCTCTTAGGCGAAAAATTATGTTCGCAAAAATAAAAAATGGTTTCTTCAGTCACACTTTATATAGTTGAAAATAATAAAAGCACATTTTAAAAATTGTTTATTATTGTAAATTTACTTTGTAATCCAAAAATTCTAACAGGAAATCTAAAATATATTAATCAGTGCCAGTTTAAACAGTTCAAAATGGTTTGGAAGCCTATTTAACTGAGAATCCGTAAATATAGAGAGTTAAGAAAGAATTAACATTGGGAATACAAATAAAAATACAAATCATAAAATATAAAATTCACTGAATTTAATTGAATTTTTTAAGCAATTGATCATTATATTTATTGCTTTTTTTAAGAAGCTACGCATGCTCAAGAAAGTTAATCATTATTGTTAACTTAATTTCCGACTAATTAAAGTTTATTTATTTTGATCGTTATTAATTAAAGACTATTTTAAACATATTTGGCACAAAGTGACTTCATTAATAAATTAAGTCCGATTGTGATTTTCCTCACCAAATTATCACTACTTACTATCGTACCACTCACACAAATGCCTCACGTAGATTCACTTTCTGTAGTATAAGTCGCACATTTATTAATGAGATTGAAGGTTAGGTTTAGCCTATTAAAAGTGTGACTGTCAATGTAATTATAATCATATAATTGTTAATATCTATATTTTCAACGTGGTTTTACTAATGTGTGTATTATTCTTTATCTCGATATACTTCGGATTTCGTGAAATATTGCATGTGTAGCTGCCTCTGATTATGGACAAAGTACAACGAAAAAACGAAAAAGTTAAATATTTGCCGTATTTTCAAAATGAATGGTCTTCACGAGTAAATTATCGGAGTTCAAAAAAGTTGATGATTTTAATGCAAAATGCTCTATATGGAACATGATCTTCTCTACATAGCATGTTGAGGCAAAGCACAAAATCTGCTATCTAGTGGAAAGCATGAACAACCAAAACATTGTGACCAATCAGCTTATTTCAGTGTTTGTATTTCAACCACATTATCAACAGAAGAACAAAAAACTATATGCAGATGAAATTTCTCAAATATACCACGGTCATCATCTGAATCGCTAAAAATCCTCTACAGCGAACTAAAGTTAATGCAATTACTTAAAATGTTTTAGTTCGTAAATCAGTTGAAATTAGTCCACATAATATGGTAAACTACGCATTTTCTTTTCCATTTTATTTAGCAACAGATGCTGACAACAAAGGAAATCAAAAGTTATTTTCCATTGCTTTGAAGAACTTTGATATCCATACCGGAGTAAAAAAAAATAATTACTGACATTTATGAAGACAGCAATGAGTCGACCGCATCGATTTTTAAACACATAATGTTTGAAGGAACATGATCATGATCTTCACAATGTATCGTCATACACGGGTAATAATACATCTGTGAATTATGGTATAAATAATTCTACATATCAAACACTCACCAATATCAATTCAAATATACAAATTAATCGCAATTGCCACGTCATACAGAGCGCTGCAAGAAATGCTTTAAAAACGATCATAGTACGTCGAGAATTCAATTTTAAAATGTTTGCTAACTTTCTAAAAACCTCGAAAAAAGAAGAAAATATATGGATATTTGAATCTATGAATATGAACTACCCAGAAAAACTATGTCATGTTGTTACTCAATGGTTGTCTCTTTTTGAGGATGCAGAATGGATACCTTTCTGGTCATGTATAAGCAATATTGTATTAATCGGGGAGAAGATACACACAAAACTATTTGGAGTTTTTAGGAGACCAACAAAATTAATTTTAAGACTTTACTGATGACTTAACTTAGCCTGAATGCTACTTGAATTTTGTGCATTACTTTATGTATATTATTTCTCAAATAATATCGACTTTTCAATGAAATGATTTAATTATCTCAGAAGTACACGATAAAATGGTATCGTTAAAAAATGTGCTGAAGATTCAGAGACATAAATAAAAATATTGTTCGATGTATAATAAAAATTTCCAACAATACTAAGGTATTTCTATTATGTTTTATCAATTTTAAAATATTACATATTTTATAAACATATTATATTATTTAAGAAACGGAAATAAAAAAAAGCATGGTAACAAATCGGCCCGCCAGGTCGTAACGCAAATCCTAGACATTTACCGGTTGGAGCACTAAAAAGCATATGAAATTGTCTACATTTCTACAAGTAGCACTATTTGAAACTCCTTCTGAAAGTTTATGAATTATGTGAATTACAACATGTGGTTAAAATTTTTATAGAAAAAATTATTTTAATCTATTTATTACTTTATTTATGAACTGAAAGGCATCTATAGGTCAATTTTTTTAAACTAATTATTACGGCAAAGTTCATATCAGAAGCAAAGAAATAAAATAAATGCCATAACATGATTATTTTCTTAATTGAAACACGAAAACACTGTTTTTTCGCTGTAAGTACTTACCATGTGGATATTTTAGCCTAATATTTTGAAAAGAATAATATTTTCTACTCCCAAACGTGGGACAAAATGTGGCAAAAATCTTAGTCGAATTGCAAACTAAGGTCTGAAACCCCCATTATCCGGCTAGAACCTTTGTTAGTCAACCAACAGAAATCAGGTAATTAAAGGAAGTTCTTTTAAATCAGAAGTACACATGGAAATATACTCATTACACATATTAAAGCTAATAAGTTTTTGTGATTAATATCTAGTCGATGTAGACTGTACTTATTGTTAGCAAGATTACTGATTTATTATTGATATGTAATAATTAATAGTAAAAAAGGTCTGTATTATTTCGTAATAAATGTTGATTGTGAAATGAAACTATTTTTCGTCTTCTACGAACCCTACTACCTCCCCCATAATCCGAGATCTCCCAGTCATGGGTTTCAAAAGGTGGCAACCCTAATCATATCCGAATTTTGAAGCATGCCATTGAAACTTTTAAATATTCACATTATACGAGATCGTGTACACGAAAATACACGAGAGCATCATCTCAGAACTACTTGCAATACATTATCTTCAAATACAGGACAGAGTAAAATGATCATTTAAAACAACAAAAAGAAAGTAGAAGCTTACTCGACACGCCCGTTCGCAGAAGGTTGAAAAACTCCGACCGCTTTAAACGAGGCGACGGGACCGACACGTGACCTCGAGAATCGAACGCGCGACCCATCGGCCAAGCAACGACGGCTACGAGTTTCAACAGCCACCGAGCTACCGAGCGCTGTGCACGAACCCGGGGCTCTACGTTATGCGCGAGACGAGGAAACAAACATTCGAATTTAGGCTAATCACGCGAATTCATGGCCCATTGGCGCACATCAATACTTCAGCGCGGCGCGGATGCATTCAATCGAGTATTCGCCAACACGCGCCTCTCAATTTGCCCCTCGGGGCGGGTGAAAAAAAACGCAACCCTTTGGCGTGCACAAGCGGCACAGAACACGCCCGGCTCTCCTCGCAGCGGAAAGCTACAGCAACAAACTGCCAGCCCATGCACGCGACCCTGCAAATCAAAGTAGCTGTCTACTTTAAGGGGCGTAACATAATCGAGAGCCTCTCTTGTTTTTTAGGAAGAAATAAAGATAGAAAAAGAGAAAGGAAATACTGTGTGATAAACTAAGGTACGTATGTCATACATGCATACAAATATGACCTTTGGAAAGAAACTTGTGTATCTCTCCACATAGTGTTTTACTATAACTTCTTTCATTCATGGAATACAACAATTATTTATACAGTAATTTGGAGATGTGTTACGATTCTCTTTTCATTTCTACATACATTCTTCACTATTGTAAAAATTATAAATAATTTTCACAATAATCCGTGCCAATAAAAACATTGTAAGGGCAATAATCGTTCGTGGGATGCAATAGTGCAACAACTCAAAAAAATCAGGTACTGAGCTATATGAGTTTGAAGTTTTCACCTTGTATTGAAATGCATCGTTCTTACATTCACACTTTTCCCATTTTTGGTGGAATACTGTACGGTAAGATGTGCTGCTGTTGCTGCATATCTCACAGCAGACCAATCTGCAATTGTGGAGAGTACATTAACACAAAATTCGTATTTTTTTAGTAGTGCCATTATTGCAGCCCACGAGCGATAGTGACAACGTTGCCCAGATATAAAATTACGGACACACATTTTCGTATTTTCTGTACTCCACAAAAAGTATTATTAGAAACACCACAATATTTCTATATAATTTCCGACTGACACTACATGACCTGAGCAGGTAATTAAATAAGATTTGTCATTGCGTGCGTGGAACAGAAATTCGAATACTTGAAAACCCTCGACCTAAAATTGTATCGGCTCGACAAGATCCGCGACGAAAAGCCCCGCTATCATCAGTAAACCCCATGAAGAGACGAGCTTTAGACAATAGACGATGCTCCACTATGTACGACACTCCTAAACCCTGATAATGGATCCTTCCTGCCTTATCGAGCTTGCGCAACGCGCTGTGAAGCCTCTCGCTGCTTGCAAGAAAACAAGATATTTCTTGGAAAGACGAAAAATATGAAAGGCTCGCTTGGAAGTACAGCGTTATGCGGGAAGCACGAAAATATTCATGACTTTTATGAAAAATAAATCATCACTCCTCGAGAGGAAAAGTGACTCGTTGTTCAACCCCAATTTCTTGCAAATGGCACAGATTTTGAAGGGATTATTCTATGAATACTGTTAAAATTATATTGAATTTGGCATAGGAGTTCAAGAGACCTTTCTACTACATCCTTGTATTCAAAAAAAGAAACAACCCACATTACGATTTTTTTCAGAAAACGAATTATAAACATATTGGAATATATAAAACAACGATCTATGTCCAATATATTATCGAATGAAACTATTACAACTTGATGAAACATGTAAAAAAGAAAACACTTGAAGTGTCTAGTCCTTTCTGTAAATACAATTTTCGAAAATCGCACAAAATATGGTGCAGACCATTTGAAATCTTTCAAGCATGAGAACGAACTTCAAATAATTTTGCACTGTTACAATACTTAGAAATAGCATCCCTGTTAGTTTCTGTAATAATAAATTTGTAAATTGCTTGGTTTCGGGGATATAATTCCTCGAACAATCTTTATTGATCACGACTCTTGTTTAAGATGCAAACACAAAAATGAATAACTATTTTTTTATTGTTATAGCGAAATATAATCTCCATATATGAAAATCAACGCGCGTATTCCCCTTGATATTTTAAAAGATTTAATCAGTCTTGGTCACATATATTGTGAATATTTATAAAATAAACACGACACGCGAATCATGTCTTCAACACCTGGTATGATGGAAATTGTTACATAATAAAATATTTAGCAGGTAATGGTTCACTCATGCTTAAGTGTTTGTGACACTTTTTATGGGAAGTTACGCCAGTTCTTATTTGGCGATGTTCCGCATTGTTTCTTTTTGTGGTGATATTAAATGTGGACTTTTTTTTAACTTTATACTAAGAAAAATGTAAGAACTATACAGATATAACCTCTCACTAAATACTTTTAGAGAGAGGAAATATCTATTTAGAAAACACTAGCTCAAACATTTCAATTGCGATTTATTACAACGTTAGCGGTAATTGCACTAAAAAGTATCAATACAAATATTTTAGAAATAAAATACAATCTTGCACATTCCAATCATGAATCACTAAATTTGTTAGGATTTTACAGTCAAATTTCAAGAGCATTTAATTGATCCAAATGTGAAATTAAGAACATACGTTTTGCAGATTCAATAACTTTTCTGTCATGACGCAATATAAGCACCACCTTATATTAAAGAAGTTTTTAAGATAATATGCGATAGAAACATTTACGATCTTGAATTGATTCCTCTTCTGTATGTTATTTACAAAACAGTTTTTGCCCTCAATTTCTATTATGACATATCTTTTACATTTTTTAATATTGATACTTTTTGCAACATTTTTGATGTACTATTATATATCTAAAATGTTAGTTTTATTTTATTATCTTGAAGTCAATGACATCAGAGTGGTAACGATTCCCTGTTTGTCATGACAGTAGACACAGCCAGTACCGTTTTATTGATTTTTAAATTAATTATATAAAATATATAACGATCACTGAAACGAAAAATTTGTGAGACATGAAAGGAAGCAGATTATCATCCTAAAGGCCAAAAGTGCCTTGTAGCTGCCGCCATGACATTCTGTCCTCCGCTGTCCCTTTTATCTCTGCATAGTTTTTGAATTGTAATTCGGTTTGAAGTTGTTCTAAAATTTTCATTCTAGATCTCTCTTTTCCTCTTTTTCCAACTATTGTAGAGTTCGAAATTCTGTTTATGAATTGGTAGTTTGGCAACTGTTAACCCACGCCATCAAAATATACTTTGCTTCCAAGTATAAACTAATTATCTCGTATTACAGAATAGTATTATTACGTTGAAGAATGAATTCTATAATAATAGACTAATACTATAGCTTAACTGAAGATAAAATTGTGGAAAGAATGCACTAATTATTCACCTTGTCTTTGGTCCTGTACGTCGGCCGAATATTTTTAAAAATGCATTAAATACAATTATAGAAGAACATATTTCACTATTAAAAACATACGAAAAACTCTCCAGATGTTCAATCCTCATATGTGTGAAGTTTATATACAATTTTAAATCCTTTATCCAAAACATTATAAAGTTATATAACTGCTTTCATGTTTGCGTACATATGTATATACTATATACTTAAGAAAATGTTTCATATAATTTATTTTAACTGATTATAAAACCACCAAGTTGAGAAAACTAGATTTGTGAGGTTAGATGGTAATAAATCATATTGTGACTCACTGTGAGCTTGACAAATTTCCAGATAGTGTAACTGAAACAAGATATGGCATAAGGTTTTGCCCCTTAAATGAAATCCGACAATGGTCTCTTAAGGCCATCATTGCGTTAAAAGTCGATTACATCTTCGTTTCCAAAGTTCCATTACAGATTAGCGATACTTAACTCCTAATTGTAAGTAATACCTAATTAACCAGTAAATAGGCATTACTTTCTCAACCCCTATTCCTAGGACTCGACTATATTAATCGAGGCGACTCGTCAAGGGCAGAATGTTTTTGGAAGAGGTCACTCGCGCAGCGGCAGTATATCCAGGAATAGCAGTTGTACACAATTGAGGCGTTGAGATCAAAAGTGGTGCAAGTCAAAAAACATACTTTTCGGAAAATGATGTGTAAACGACCAACTCTCTAAAACTATAGTGCTTCGAAATAAATGACCTAAAGTGTTATGAACGTGTTAAGGAGATATTCTTTTAACTTACTACAGTTAGTTTGGACTGAAACATTGCTTATTACTTAATTCACTATTTTGTTGACTTTCAGCACTTTTGCACACACCGTTTCTAAAAACTATGACTTACATTCAAATAATTGTCAAGCACACTTTTCGTCTGAGATAGTAATGTGATGGAAAAATAAGCCTTTGTCACGATTTTCAAACAAGTGAGAGATATTTTGAAGTTGCGATTTTGACCTGTGCACGTATCACTAAACGCGATTAAATGTTTTTTGTTTGTTTGTTTTTTCAAGATGATTCTTCTGTGATGGGTGCAGATAAACAAGAAGCTATTTCTTGGGAGCCCCTGAAGTTGTTGTTTCGTCCCACCTGAGACTTACGCCACAACTGCATGCTTACCGTACTAATACCGTTTTAGCCCGTGGTGGAACAAAATTCAAACCATCTACCAGTGCATCTAATTGGAATCTTTCAAAATTTGATTTACACCACTTTTTCTCTCAACGGCTCAATTGTGTCTTTGTACATTGGTCAAGAAATAAATGGAGCTTGCACATTTTGTTGAGCTCTATTTTGCTAGCTGCTGAGAGAGGGGGCCGAAAGGATTGTTATTCGGCCAGATATACTATAATAAAATCAAATCTGTAGTTCGTTTGCCAAAGCAAATACGCTTTGGCAAATCGAGAGCGAAAATTTCTTGTTTTCAAATATTGCTAACTACTCTTGATGGTTCCTTTATTTATTTACTTCAATATATCTACAAGATTTTACTCTGCTTGAACGAAACATAATTAAACTGATAATGATGAAGCATTAACTCTGTTTATTACGAGAGGAATGGGACGAAGAGGTATTTCTGATTTCTAAGAATAAATGAATTAAATAATGAAGTACATTCATCTTTCAACAGAGTATAAAACAATTTTTGGGTTTTCTTGATTTTTTCTCATTCTACTATATACTGGTCTATTATATCAGTCTATTATTTCAGTCGTTTGATGATTGATTGATTGCTTCAAGTGTTTAAAATATGACAAAGTCGAATAGTATAATGATACCAAGTTTTCTTGTAATCTTATTTTCTTGTTCGATGCTGTAAGTTAGAGATATGCAATTTTACTTATATTCATAGTCAATGTTAAATAATGAGAAATAAAGCTGTCGAAAAAGAAATTAAGAGCAAATGTATCTTAACAAATCTTAACAGTTCAATTTTGTTTGTGAAACAACATCCGATTGGTAAACAATACAGAATTCTTCCCCTGCAACGAATTAAATTATTTCGACGCTAACTGATTCCGAAAATGATGCAAAATCACACAATTTACACGGAAGAAATTTCGAAATATAGAAAGCGGCGGTCGTCCTGTAATGGTGACACACTTCGGCGTGACGACTACGTTCTTCGAAACGTCATGAAACAGCGAAGATAATGTTCAAGCAATCTCTGGTAAGAAGGCATCTCAGGGAAAATCCGACGAAACAAATACTTGGTTATCACCAAAGTAGGGAGTGTGTATAGAAACTTACTGCGATCTGGGGAATTTCCGCTTCCTTGAGAAAATTTTCCGCAAGATACGATATACTCGGATACACGATTTTCTGAGATTTCTTCGTCCCGAAAATAGTGATGAGTAAGATTCCTTTGCAATAATTGCAAATGTTCCTATTTACAAAATGCAGGTTTGTTTCTTTCCCTTCGTCAGATAAAAATCAATACGTACGGTAATTTGCCTATGGATTGTTGTGAATACCCTAAACTAAAAGGCTATAATTGAATTCCTTCGAAAAAGTCTGAAAATGTGTTAACTAATTTATTTATAAGTGTTTTTTTCTAATAACCAGTCGTCGAAACATTATTTCAAACGTATCTAGTACAGTTTATTTTTGGTAAAGCACGTTGAAAGTTACTATTCTACAATATTTAAAATTGCGTTATTAAACTTAAAAGAAATTTTCGACACTCAGAGTACTACGAGTACTTTTTCAAACTATGCACAATTTCTTTGCAGTGGCGGATTCTCCATACCTCTTACAGCCAACATTATTTGTAATTTTATTAAAGTTATTGAAAGTATTGACCAAATATTTCTGTAAGTACTGTATGCCATTGTTAGTTCTTGTTAATTATATATTTTTAATAGTCAATTCATTTGTGGTCCCGGTAGATTGGCTAGTCCCCAGAATATTTTTTTTGTTGTTTTTTCTTTCCTAAAGGTAGAATCACTTAGTATTGACGTTCAGTGAACCTTTCAAATGAAGTCTGTAATGTTGATTGTTAAGCGCATTTCAATTCTGTTTAAACGTCTGCATCAATCGTTAAGAAATCATCGGGAAATCGAACTGAAATTGCCCCACCCCCAATACATTCTAGATCCAGCCCAGATTATTTTTCGAAATAGATGTTTAGCGTTATAACGATGGATCGCTGCAAAATATATATAAATATTGATGTTTAAGAAGAACACACTCTGTAAGCAAGAAGTTCCAGAACTACGCATGTAACTTTTTGTTGTTTCTTTATTTATATTAAAACCATGGGCAATGAATTTTCTTAATTTCAATAAGTTGCAAAATAAATTTTCACGTACATTAATAAATTCATTGCTTGTTAGTAATTTCAGTAACGTCCTAAGTATATATTCCTAAAATATATTTGTCTTATCGTAAAATTTTATATTCATAATCACCTAGAAATAGACACACACAATTAAATTCTGAGCGTTTGCCAATGCATTTAAACAGACTATTAAAAAGCGTCTTTCCTAATGGTATGTGTGTCTTGTTTGTTTCTTGTACGTATGCTTACTCAACGTAAACAAAAGGTTTGAACAGCTGAAGTATAATAAAATAATCTCATGTGTTCAAAATACGGTAGCTATGATGCTAGTTTAAAAAATATTGTTATACAGATAAGAATAGCTTCAATATTCGCAAAAGCCGAAAGTGCTGTAGACAAAGGAAAGCAAGGTTTTGAGAACAAATAATGTAATCTAAAAATGGCTACATACGCAACAGGTAGAGCTTCATTTCCTCAACTGTGTAAACAGATAATCACTTAGCTGATTGCTTCAATTAGTGCATCGACAATAAAAGGATATCGGAAGGGCAAATGCACGAATATTCGTCTTGTGAAAATGTTTTTCGAATATTCGAAGTGAGCATTTGGGCTATCAAAAGGAGAAATCGTGAACGAATGTACATTGTTATAAGCGAGTAATTATTATGATTTTTATCAAATTGATGTTTTCACACTGGTAAACCTTACGCTATTATTTGATTTGCTTTGAAAGGAGCTAATACAAAATTGGTTCTCAACTTACCCGGCGAAGTTCGTAAGAAGATGGCATCTACCGCATACATGTTCTCTTGGTTTCCAACCTTCAGATGTTCAATATATAATTTATTTTGAAATAGTGCAAGTGAACAAGTCCTTTACGTAATTTCCGACTGAGATAACCTTGCAGTGTAGATACACGACTGTCTGTGCAAATTATACTTATACAAAATAATTCATTTCGTTCCGAGATGCAAGTCGCTACAACAAGGATCATAGCATTTCGATTAAAATGCTAATATTTTTCCCTAAGATTATTTTTTCTAATACAAATGTAACAATGGACTTTGTATTTCAAATCAAAGTCAATAAAATTATAGTCTGAGGAAAATATATTTATGGGGAAAGTTATATTATTCCGGCTATCATCTTGTCTTTGATTTACTGGTATAAAACGTTCTGGAACATCTTAAGATAATATGCTGGCTGCAAAAACAATAGTCCCTAAAAAATTGAATAAATATCAGCCAGAATAATAATATGCAATAAGATATGGCCTCTAATGTGTTTTACAACGTCGATAAAATTCTGCGAGTACGAACGTGCAGACATTCATGCTGAAGCGACACGCGCGCATCCACTTCCAGCAGTGGATAAGACACTCACCGAAAGATCACGACGATTCCGCGGTTTCTGCCCAATCCATTGGAAGTGCGGCATCCCGACAGCGCAAGGCTTCCAAAATCCAGTTCCAAAGCACAGACGAACCGCCGTCAGTCGTCTCCACCACACAGCAGGCGAAGGTAGCCAGTCTATTTAGCAGCCACCACTCACCACCAAAGTCACTCACGCTTCTTGCATTCCCACGGCCAAGACGTTCAGGCAGCTTCCACCATCCTCCTCGCAGAACCTCACCAGCCTCGGCGGTGACGACGCTCCCAAGCACGCTCCGCACGCTCGTCGCTACGTTCGCCGCCACGCTCCGCGCCGCGCTGGGGGCTCCCGGCGAAGGAAGGGCAGGGTAGGGCCGGTGCTGGCACCGATGCCGCCGGTCCGAAGTCGACCTCCGGGCAGAGCGCGGGCACGGCCGGCTGGCCGGCGCTGCGCGGCGAGCCGCCAGCCCCGAGAGAGCGGGGCGAGCCGTGATCGGAGGTAGCCATGAGCAGCACTCGCCCCCCGACGACACACACCTGCGACAAACTCGCGCAGCGCGGAGGGTTAGAGCGCGTACACAGAGAGAAGGTGCCTCGGCGTCGTCGCCCGGACGCGAGTCCCCCAGCACCGCGCAGATACTTTAGCGGGCGCGAGCACGAGCGTGTATGTACACACCGTTTTTTTTTTCTTTTTCTTTTTGAGGGGTCGTGGGAAATGGAAGGAAATAAAATAAAAAAGAAAGCAAATTATATAATTATTTAAACATTGATATTTATTATAGAGTATGATCTATATTCGTGACAAAATTGCTATTGTTACATTTATTTATTATATATAATTATATTTATATATCTGTGTATGTATAATATGCGTTTTGCCACTTGTGCAGAACAGAACTGCCGTTGTGTTAATCTGGACACATTGAGAACGAAAGAACCAAAAAGGTAAACAAACTGCGTAGGAGGAAGAGAGAAAGAGAGTAAGAGAATTGCACTGGCACACGCAGCGGGCCCGCGCCCGCCGCCCACACTGGACACTTGGACACATTGCACGAGCCGCGAGGCCGCGCCCGCCGCCGGGCCCGTGCGCCACCGCTCCCGCCGCCAACGTCATTCACGACCGTCTACCCGCCTACTCGAAACCGTCACCGTCAAAAACCATTTTTCACGCCGCCGAAGACGTCAACAACAAAGACGCCGTCGACGTCACCACGAAAACAACATGGTCGGCGGCGCTGCCGCGTCCATTCACGACGAATTCAACCGGAATACGACCGTCATGAGAAACGTAAGACGTGAAGCCCGTCGCAGCCGCCGACGCCGTCGCCGTCGTCGAAGCCGTCTACACGCAGACGGCGTCGACGAGGGCGACGGCGTGGGCGGCGCCAGCGGCTGCGTCTGCGGCGGGGGCGGGGCGTGCGCGGGGCGCGGCGGCGCGCGCGGGTGGCGGCGAGCGCGCGGGCGGGCGGGCGCCGGGCGGCGTGCCTCGCAGGGCGGCCGCGCGGCGCAGGCCCGGCCGCGCTCACACACAGCAACGGAAACAAACTTAATCTGTACAATGTATAAATGGATTAATGGATTTACAGAAATATTGAGATAATAACACTATGTCTTTGAAAATCAAACATCTTACAAATACGGCTTTCTAATCTCTTGCAAATAAACAGAAATGCAACTACATATTCAGTTGACTGCACTCACTTTGTAGTTCAAACAGTCTGCGATACGTAATACTCCTGCGATATGCTAAGGTGTGAAACACATAGAGGTACTGAAGAGAACCACTGATATATTGAAATGTAATTTTAAAATTATCACTATTTCTTACATCCAGCTCAATGAGAGACAGAAGTAGCATGATATTTGAACAAAATCGCCATTGCGTCGTAGACACAGTGAGTTCCTTTATATAAAAAATAATAAGAGCTAATCTTTGTACATAGTGATTACATGCATATCACAAAACAAAACGAGTCGGATGAACTGGCAAGGAAAACGGGCACGGAGCGGCGAGCCCGCGGGCGGCGTACGCGGGGCGGAGGCGGGCAGGGCCGTGCGGGGCTGCGTGGGGTGCGCGGGGGGGCGAAGCGGGGGCGGAGAGGGGCGGCTCGAGTCCGAGAGACGAGGAAGGCGCGCTCACGACGCCGCTGTTCAGCCCACGAATTCCTTCCTCTCATGCGCGACTTTTCATTCTGGACTCGGCTCCAAAGAGGAGAGCTTGTTGTTCTGACCACCACGCGGATGTTTCGAGCATGACTCTCAGAAGTTACATCATAATGCACTTTACGTTCGCGGAGCGGCGCGGCGCGGTGTAGCGAGGGCTCTGCCGCCGCCGCCGCCGCCGCCGCAGGACATCGGGTCCCCGCCCTCGCCCCGCCACCGAGGCCTTGGCCTCGATGGACACGAGCCGAACGGCGGGCGATCTCCCGGGGCGAACCACCGCCCTCCGCGCCCTTCGCCCGCCCCGCGCCCGCTGGCGAGCTCCCCGCCTCCGCCTGCGCCTGCGGCTCCACCGCCGTTTCGAGACGTTATCTTGGGAGGGCTCCGCCGCCGTGTCGCAAGGACAGCCGTCACCGCCTCCGTCGCCGCGATGAGCAAGAGGCGGTGCCGGCGAAGCGCTTGGCGCGGCGCGGCGGACCCACCGGAGGCCCAGGCAGGGATGGCCGCGCCTGCCTCCTGCGCCGCTTCGCCTTGGCCGTCGCCGCGGCCGGCCACCGCATAATCTTTCTTTCCCAACTCGGTCTGAGTGGCCCGCTACCTACGGTGGGGGTGATTCACCAGGCCTCTCGTCACCCTGTTGCTGTTGCTGCTCGTTAACCACCCGCTGACCGATCGTCATCTCCTCGATGAATAGCGTCATCCTCTCGAACGCTCTAGGAATCTCCACGAAAGACAGTCGGAGCTTCGCGGACGCAACGCCGCCACCGCAGCGGATCGGTAAATAAAATTAACAGAAAAATAACTAACTGGTATAGCATATCCAACCGCGCATAATCCTATTGAGGCAGTCCAATTAATTACAAAACGGGGTGGACGCGGGCGGCGGCGTCGAGCCGCGGATTACGGAACGCGGCGCAAACAGCTCAGTGTCAGCAGCCGCGGGGCCGTGGCGGCGGAGGCGGAGGCGGGCGCGGGGGCGGCGGCGTGCGTTCGTGGACTGCTCGCCGCAGCTGCCGCAACTCCCGCCTCTGCCGCCGCCGCCGCCAGGTGGGCGCGTGAGCGGAGTGCCCGAAGGCGGCGGCGCGGAGGCCGGGGGTCTTCTAGAAAGCGCGACGGCGCGGCGTCTCCCACCGAAGCGCTGGCCTAATGAATGAGCGCGGCTCCACTCTTCGAGAGGCGCCGAGTGGAGCAGTAATGGACCGCAATTATCAGCGCTGGCGGCCCCTGGCCTCGGCTGCCGCCCGCCGCCCCGCGTTTCTCCCGGGACCGGCGCGGGTCAACACCCGACGTCGGCACCCCGCGGACCGCCGCCTAACGGCCCTCGCCGCCTCTGCCGTCACCGGCGACGATGCCACCGCCGCCGTCGCACCGCGCCGCGCCGAGCCGAGCCGCGTCGCCGTTACGCCAACACGACAGGACGGCGACGCGGCCCGGCCCGGCCCGGCCCGGCTGTTCGGAGCGACCGAAGCCGCGGCGACGACGGGTGGTGACGGTGAGCAGAGAGGGCGGCGACGGCTGCGGTGGCGGCGGCGTGCACACGTGCTGACCGCGGCGGCGGCGGCTGCGGCGGCGGTGGCGGCCGCGCTCGTCGGGCCCGGCCGCGGCCAATTAACATAAACACACAAACACTCCGACGCAAAAAGCTACTCGGAGAAGAGTGGCTAAAGCGATGGACCAGGGAGGTCTGTGGCCCAGCGCGCCCGGCCGTCGCAGCGGCCGTCGCCGCCTTCGCCTCCGCCTTCGCTGTGGACGCCGCGGACAGACCCCATCCGCGCGGCTACTACTACAGTCCGCACTTCCTCGCCGCTTGGTGATGCACCTATCTTATCGGACTACACCCTGAAAACTATGCCGTGTTTTCACAAAACAATTCGCGTAACTTATCAATGAAGTCTTATCAAACGCACGAATAACGAGGAGATTCCAATCGATCGGAGCAGACGTTTGATAAACGCGCAGAATTCGCGATCACGAAACAACGCGGCTAATATTTACAAACAAAAGACGTGGGGCGGGGTGGGGGGAGGGTGGGGCGGGCGCCGCCTGGTCAGAAGAACACGACGGACGCGCGTTAATTCGCGGCGCAGCGGGCGCCGGGAGGCGGGCGTGTGGCGGGAGCCTCGCGCGAGCTGGCGGCTGGCTCTCCGGTGCTCGCGGGGGACGGCTGGCGCGGGGCGCGTTAGCGGGAGGCGCGCGCGGCCGGCGGTGGCGGCGTCTTAATGACGAAGCTCTAATTGCAGTTAGGAGGCGGCTGACAGCGCGCAGGCTGTCCAAAAGGCTGCCTCATGAGCGCCGGCCGCCTCCGCCGCCGCCACAGCCCGCACGAGGAGGAAAACTGCTACGCCAGTGGTTCGCAAACTGGGATGCTCAGGCGAGTGCCTCCTGCCTTGCAATGCACGTTCGATGCAAGAACCTCCACGTAAGAAGCGTGATGCGAGAAAATCGTGGTGAATGGGTAGAGGCGGAAGTATCTCGGATATTTTTTTAGGAAATGAATATTCTTAAAGTTATTACGGTAGATAATATTTTTTTTTATTAGAAACTTCAATTATTTATTTCCCCGGCTCAGAATTTTTGGCAAGTTCTCGCTGTTTGAAAACGCTTGTTAGCACGGTAGAATGAAACTGAACATTTTGTGCTATTGGTACGTAGCCACATAATAAATAATTGCTTCTTTAGTTCTTTCTGCGTTACACTACCCACTTTAGTAGAGCTTACATTTAGGCAATATTTTCTCAATTTCACCAGCACGTAACAGGAGAATACATGAAATCTCATTCGATGTTTAGATTGGAATAATATTGCAATTAAATTAATCTGCACGAAATCTAGGTCTACATCAACATTTTATCGTTATAAGAGAATCTGAAATAGTTGATTAAAATTATGTTCATCATCGACACGAGAGAATCCATGTGCAAATGAATATTCCCAAAATTAATTTGTTTTTTCAGAATGTTATAACATATAGAAATTTTGTTTATCTGATGTATGTTGTTCTTAGTACACTTAGCAAAAAGCATTTATAATATTCATTGAGAGCACATTGGCATAACCTAAAAGACGGTTAAATAACTCAGCAGATTCTTGTTTACAATGCATACCTAAAATAACGCGTTGATTGTTGTTTAAACAGCCATGCTAAACACAATATTCACATGACATAAAATTGTATATGAATTTTAGGCAATTCTAGTCATTAAATTTGTAAAAAATATTGTTTCACAATGTTCTAATCAATCAGAAATCGTGATGTTTCAGCAATGGATAATCATAAATGTGAAAATATTTTTGACTTTCTCCTGAAACTGTGCTGATGAGAACTTAAAACCATAGTATGACAATGAATGCCAACAGGTGATACGTAGTTAGTTCGTTGAAAACCTTTATCTTAATATTATAATATATGAAACATTTTTTCTCGTAACAAACCAGAGAAATGCATAAGACAATAAAACATTCAAATTCATTAAAAATTGTACCTTATATATTAAAATATTCCTAAATACTTAGGTATTACACATATTTGTCATTATTACTTTGAAAATATAATCTCTTTTCCTCAATCATTTTTAGATTATTCTTCATTTATTTCTTTGTACTGAAGACAAACCGAGTCTGGGAGCAACTAACAACCAAAACACCCCAATTAGTGAACCACTAGTCTAGACAAGCAGTCATTTACAAGAATTGGCTCTCGAGTTGGGTAAGCGGGCAGCATCAGCAGTAGGGCGAGAGGCATCAGATCATAGTAACATCACAAAATGGACGATTGAAGGGGGAATGCATTCCCGAAGTGGCGTCATTAGGACGACCACACTAAAGCATGGGCAGACCAACACTGACATTCTACTCTGCCCAAGAGTCTGTGCACGTCGACAACGGAGCAGGAGGCGGCTGTGCTTACGGCGACCGACGACAGAGACAAGGTGGCGGCAAAAAGGGGCGCAAGTCGAGATCCTGCATTGTACATATAAACTTAAAAGTATTGCATTCTATTGGCAAGTTCATTATGTTCTTGTGTCAATTACAAATTAAAATAACAATCGAAGGAAATTAATTTCTTTAAACATTACTTGAAATATACTTTACAAAACATTAAAGAATCGCTAAAGTGCGATGAGCTTTACATTACAAAGATCCTGAGCACATATGAGAAATGTATGGTAAAATGAACGTATCCATAGCAAGAGTTAGTGGCAAGGGCAATCGGCCAGATGAGATGGGCTACCCGGCGCGAAGCAGAGGCGCGGCCGCGGAGGCGGAAGGGCGGGCGGGGCGAGTGAAGGGCCGGCGGCCGCTGGCGTCTTTTCAGCGAGTCTGTGACCAAAGCAGAACTTTCGCAGATCTCGCGTGGCTCTCGAGCTGCCAGCGGGCCTGGGGCCTGGGACCTCGCCTGCGCCGCGCGGGCGGCGTCGCGTCGGGTGGCGTCGCGGGGGGGCGGGCGTCGCCGCCAGGAGGGCGGAGGGCGGCCGAGCGGGTCGCGACGCAAGGGGGCAAGTCAACGAGATTCTTAGCGGTCCTGCGGACCCTCGGAGCCCGGCGGCTGCCGGCTGCGCAGGGGCAGCGGGGGCGGTGAGACCGACAGGGGGTGCCGACTCCCCGCCTCTCCCCCGGCAGGACGCTGTGTTCGAGTCCTGTACGGAATGAGCGGAGCTTCTTGAAATGGCTGATGTCCAAACAAACAAACAACCAAACAAAAACAATGAGATTTCAAGTTCATTTACGAATGTTCACGTTTGCTTTCTTGCCTCTGTTTCTTTGTTTTTGATTTCATCTTGACTGTCCTGCGCTCGGCGGGAAACTACCTGAACAAAAGCGTCCTTTCAGATAGCTTGATCACTTGCACTCGGTCGGCGGACGCTGCCGGGCCTCGGGGGCGGGGGCGCGCTCAATCTATGTACAGCGAGTTTCGCTCTGGCCGTGGCCCCCCCGCCTCGTCGGCCGGCTGAAACAACGCAAAGAGTCGCCCCACCTGAGCAGGCGGCGTGCCCGCGGGTCCGCGGCCGCGCCCTGGCCGTCGCCGCCGCCTCCTCCGCCGCCGCAGCCGCCCGCGGCGCCCGCGGCGCGCGCCGCCCCCGAGTCCGCGCCGCGCCCGCACGCCGCTTAGGCCAGCGGGTACTGTCACAACGTGGTGGTGCCGGCGGGCGCGTGATACAGCGAGCTCTGGTAGTACGAGTCGTTGGGCAGCGACGTGTGCGGATGCACGGCGTTGGGCAGCGGGCTGAGCGCGTACTGCGAGCTGGCGTACTGCGCCATGTCCGCGTACATCTTGATGTCCGTCTTGCTCTCGGCGGGCAGCAGGCGCGTGATGGAGAACGGGTGGTTGGCGGCCGTGTAGCCCGTCGGCTCTTGCTTGAGGTGGTGGCCCGCGCCGTGGTGCAGCATGGCCTGGTGCTCCGTGAGCGCCAGGTGCGGGTGACAGCGCCCCATCATAGCGGCCAGGTCCTCGTGCTGGAGCTGCTGGTGCTGCTGCGGGTGCTGTGCCGTGGCGTGGTGCTGCTGCGGCAGGCACAGGTCGCCGCCCGCCTGGTGGTGCAGCAACCCCGCCATGGGGTCCGTCTCCACCTTGGGCGTCTGCAGGCCCAGCATGGCGCCCAGGCCGTGCTGCTCGGCGGCGGCGGCGGCGGCCGCGGCGGCCGCGGCGGCGGCGGCGCCGGCGGTCGCCCCCGCCGCGCCGCTGGCCGCGCCGCCGCCGGCCCCGCCGCTGCCGGCCGCGCCGCCGCTGGGGCCCGGCGCCTTGCCGGCGTCGCCCGCCGCCGCGCCGCCGTGGTGCTGCGAGTGGCCGGCCGCCGCCTTGTGGTGGCCCTCGTCCCCCTGGTGCTGCGGCGTCTTCTTGCCCGAGCTGCAGCCGTCCACGCCCCCGGAGGAGGAGTGCGCCTGGCGTTGCGCCTGGCGCTGCGCCTCCTTCTTCTCGTCCTTGAAGCGCTTCTGGCGCCGCAGGAAGCAGCCGTTCTCGAACATGTTCCCCGCGTCGGGGTGCAGCGTCCAGAAAGAACCCTTGCCCGGTTTGTCGGGCGTACGGGGCACCTTCACAAAACAGTCGTTGAAAGACAGCGAGTGGCGGATGGAGTTCTGCCAGCGTTGTTGGTTCTGCCGGTAGAACGGAAACAGGTCCATGATGAACTGGTAGATCTCTGAGAGGGTGAGCATCTTGGTAGGCGAGTGCTGGATGGCCATCGTGATCAGTGAGATGTAGGAGTAACTCGGCTTGGCGTGCGTGTAGCTGCGCCGGTACGTCTTGTCTGCTCGCACCCGTTGCAACGCCGCTGACGCGTTGGGCGAACCGGCGTCTGCTGCTCCTAAATCGGCGCGACTGCCGTTCATGGCACTGACGGGCGCCAGAGGGCCGTTGTAATTGTTGATGGTGCCCATGCCGCCCATGCACGAACCCACGCCGTTCATGTTGCTCATGGGGGAACTTATGGCGCCGTACCCCATGCCGTTCGAAGACATGCAGTTACCGTTCATAGTCATCGAACCCATTCCCGCCGAACTCAACATGTTGGAGCCGAAACTAGCGGCCTGGGGCGAGCACGAGTTCATGGTGGTCATGGACATACAGCCCATCGAGTTCATAGTGTACGTGGGTGTCATGGGGCTCATGGAATTGACGGTGCTCATCGTGCTGCTGATGGCAGTGTCCGAGTAGAGCTTTTGCGACAACATGATGGCGAGGTCACGAACGCATGACACGCACTGACACGGTCCGCTCGCGGGCGGGGAGAACAAGTGGCACACGTACGCCGCGACAGCTACTGCCTCGGCATGCCCGCGACACTACAGCTCGGCAGGCCCGCGTGGCTGATGCCTCTGCTTCATAACCCGCGACACGCACACTAACACAGTCCCCGACACTGCTCCACGCGGCTGCGGCGGCCACGCGCTGTCTCCGCACTCACGCTGCACGTCGTCGCGCACTGCATGCACCGCACTGGTGGTCGCGGCGCTGGCGCGGCGGCGGTGACGGCGGCGGCAGGGGTGACGGCGGCGGCGGCGGCGGCGGTGACGTCTCCCGTGGCGCTGCGTCCGCTGCGGCCTCTAGCAACAGGTCCTGCGACGAGAACCGCTGGCAGGGCGCACGGGCCGAGTGTGTGGCGGGCGGTGGGCCCGGCTCGCGGCGCGACGGTTGTCGGGCCGGCGGTGACGGCGGCGGCAGCGGCGGCGGCGGCCGCTTTAGGCCGCGGCGCGATCGCGGATGCGACGGCGACGGTGGCAGCGTCGCTAGCGCGTGCGGCGCTCGTCTCTTGCCTGCCCGCGCACGATCCTGGCGCTGCACGGCCGTCGTTCGCTCGAGAGCTACACTGATTGATAAACAAACATTCGGTCTACGGCGGCGGCGTCGCCGGCCGGCCGGCCACCTGGCTACCTGCTGCGCGAACGCCGACGCGGGCACGTGGGTTCTCGGTTGTCCGCTGCGCTGCCCTGGACCGTCTTGTTTGGCCAAGAGAGGGGGACGCACTATTTAGCTTTCGATGATCAAACTGAAGTGCCTTCTAAAGTTTGGGAACATGAAATAGCAAATGGTCACCGAGTCGGCGGGGAGTGGGGATGACCTCAAGACTCGCCCCCCACCACGCCGCCGCGCGCCCCCGTAGGCTCCGCCCCCTGACGCAGGCCCAATGCGCCGGCCGCGCGCGGGCCGCCCAAGCCGTTGCCATGGCGACGCCAACGGGCGCGCGGTGCGGCGCGGCGGCGGCGGGGCGGCGGTGGTAGCGCGGCGACGGCACGGCGGCGGCGCGAGGCGGGGCCCCGCAGCGGGCCCGCCCCGCCCCCGCCCCGCTCCCACCCCACGCCCCGGCGCGCGCGCCCCGGCGCCGCCCGGCCGCCGCAGAGGCGCGCCGCGCGCCCAGAGTGTGGGTCGTCGCCGCCGCCGCCCGCTCCTCTCGCGCCGCCTCCGCCGCCGCCGCCGCCTCATTTTTCTGCGGGCGCTCGGCGAAAGCCCCGCGCCGAGGGGCGCGCGGCCCGGCCGGGGCCGGCGAGAGGCGTCGCGCGCGGCGACGGCCCGTCCGGCGCGCGGGGGCGCGGCGTCGCGGAGACGAGCTCTGTTGGGCCGCTTCGCCGCCACCCCCGCGTTGCTCGGCGCTCGGCCACGCCGCGCCACGCCACACCGCGCCACGCCGCGGGATGCGCAGACACACCGACGGCGGCGGAAGGCGGCATGGCGACGGAGGAAGAAAGGACGGACGGACGGACGGAGGCGCCGTCTGCGTGGAGCGGCGTCGCGGCGCTGGGGTGCCGCGCTGGCGCCACGCGACAGAGGCCTGCAATCGGCGCCCGCCACCAGTCTCGTCGCCGATCGATGCCCGCGGGAGGCGCAGAACGCCGCGATGCCGCCGCCGCCGCCGCCACTGCCACCGCCGCCGCCGTCGCTGCCGTAGCCGCTGCCACTTCGCTAACGTCTTTTCGGACGTTGATTCGCGAGATCGGGCTGTGCCGCTGCATGTATCGCAAAACAGAGTTAGAAAAATAGCGGTATTTTTTAGGAGCTGCGATTTGTAATCTATGGATAGGCATTAAGCAGCTACAGCAGTAGTCAACGAGGTTTCTTTGTTATTTTTCAGTAATAATGTAGGAAGAGACTGTAATTGTAATATAAGTAACACGATCAAATGTACGAGTAATTAGTTTTCGTCTCTTGTACGTGTAGTATTGGTTCGCGACCAAATTTTGTCCAGATAATCAGTAAATGTCGGCACGATAAAAATATTATTGTTCAAGTGTTGAATAATCGACGTTTCCTTTAGAATATGGCAATTATTTCCACTTCTAGTCAAATTATGTTCATGTATGGTGATGGTGAACATAGAACATGATAGTGGACATGTTTTATGACTTAAGTCTTCATTCCGTGATTATGCTGTTGAAAAATGCCTCTCTATTATTGTGTTCTGTATTATTTTATTGTGCTTTATGATTTTCGGAATTCCAGTGAATAACAGAAATGTGTTTTAAATTGTAAGAGACTAGTGTCGCAACCGAATCTACGGTACATTAAATGTTTTGTGTTATGTGCAAGGTTAAGAGCAATACATTGTTTTAATTAATTATTTATAAGAAGTGGATTTGTGTCGCATATCATTTAAAACCTTTCATTCGATTCTGATGTAAGTGCGTGTATTTCATTCTTAAGAAAGATTAGATTCTTATCATTCCTTTTACTCTGGAATAAAGACTGTGCAATATTTACTTTAACTCTTCGTTTTGAAGACTACAAAATAGAATAACTAAATAGTTAAGTCCGTATAATACAATAATATTCTTGATAGGATGATATGAACTTGTCGTTCCAAAGTTTTAGAGATGTTACCGAAACAACGTCACATATTGTATCCATTTAATACATTCTTCTCAAATCAAGACTTTGCTTATTTACCCAAAAACTTCATTGAGGTCTGATATTCATTCAAAGTAGCTTTGTTAATACATATTAATTTCCCGACGTTCATATAATTTAGTAAAAATAATATACTTCGTCATTATTTCTTACCAGTATTGAAATATTTCAGTTCATAGAATTGTAATTAATGCCTTGATATTTTAAGCAGTATACTATTTTGCTATGAGTATTGTTAGACAACTTTTAACGCCATTTTTTAATATAATTTTTGCGCTTTACTTGTCTAGTACTCAGCACATTTTTTCAAATGTTATGTGGCATACAAATACTGTTGTAATCAATTAATGAAAACAATATTTTGCTCTCAAACTTCTACTTACCACTGACCATTCCGAGTTCTATTGAGTAACATCAATTGACATGTCATCATCTTCCAATTATTTCAGACTTACTTTTATAAACTACGCGAAATAATACCGTCAATCATAGCTATTTTAAGACAAAATGAATAATGATATTACGTTTAATGATTTATATTCTTTAAAGTTCATTTGAATCATAAGTCTATAAATTAGAAAGACAGTTTGAGAAACAAAACATGAAAGAAACATTTATTTAATTTCATGTCATTTTAAAATAAGTTTAGGAAAGATTCCGTTGATTTTGTCGTCATCTGAATATTATTGTTTTTAATTTCTTTATTATTACCAGAGAGAGATCAGTTTGTCTTTACATTGGATCAGATTACCATTGTTATCTTCAATTATAAAATTGTGTAGAAGGATAAATTTTCAAGACAAATGTTACAGCATTTTACATTGAAGCATTGTTGGTGAGGATCTTTCTAAAACATTCAGTTAACCAAACCAGTAAATGAATGGTGCTCTCAACAATTGCCAATGTGGCAATTTTACTCGCTGATCTAATGGCATTATTGTATTAACATGAACAAAAAGAGATATAAGTTTTACTTATAAAATATTGAGAGCCAGATTGAAACCATCTTTTCGTATAAATGCATTGTGTTCGAATGAAGTAAATATCGACGTGTCACTTCACGAAAAGAAACATGAAAACGTCTATTGTTCGTTATAAAATAATTTCTTATGTCTCGTTTTTAGTTACTTTTGTTATTGAGTACTTCGATATTCTCTTGCTAACATACTAATATTTTCATAAATAACATCATTAACATCATGTGTGAAGGCATGCGATAATTTATAAATATATAGTATACAATGTTCTGCTGAATGTAATGAACTATGACGGCTCATTTCCCCCACAGGAAAATAAGCGATACACAATAGGACGATGATCACTTGAAAAGGAAAATGCAGTTTTGAAAAAAAAAAATCACTCCTTTTTCGCGTATGATTTTTTTGCTTTCAAAACTTGCTGATGTTTATCCCAATATAAAATGTAATCCCTCCCTTTCAGACTCGGCAAATACTCCATTTTTGAAATTTTCTAACCTGTCGTTGCTTTTCTTTTAACTATGCAGGCGTAAAAAATATCAAATGCCCGTAGGAACTATATGGTTGAAATTTGAACGGTAATTATCAACAATTGTAATAATAAACAATTCGATATTTTTGAAAAACTACTGGTGGTACAACAACAGCACATACGTTGTCGTATTATCTTTTACACTTTCCAAAAATTTAGAGTACAATGAAAATTAGAAGTTTTCGTAAGCGTCCTTTTACCCGTGATTAAAAATTGAAAAAATATTTTGAACGGTTTTTGTGAATTTTTTAAAATTTGCATTATATTCAAGCAGAAATTGTGAGAAAACTACTCGTTTAAAACAAATGTTTATCATCTTTTGAAGGATCTAATTTTTTAGAATAGATTTTATTTTAAAGGAAAATCTCCATTTTCAAATTTGTAGTTTGCGATGTTACCTTTTTGCAATTTTTCAAAATACAAATAGCTGGCCGGAAATGAGACTCGCACCAAATTTCTAACGTTTTGGTTCACAATACTTTCTCCTCTTACAAAGTAAAGGGGAGAAAGTAAAATAAAATCTATGTTAGTTCGACAACATAGTTCGTTGGATTTAAAAACATAATGTGTCTTGAATAATATGTTAGCTACGGAATGCTGTAAGAGGAGCGTTAGTTCCATTCCTCTATTGGAATCAAATTTCTGAAAGGAAATTGGACGTTCTCAACAGCTCGAAAGGGACTCTAATCGATACATATTGGCAATCATTTCATATCATATTCAGTATCTCCCCTGTTTCGCAGCTATTAATGATGAGATAATTAAACTCGATTATAGTTGGAATTTTAATTACCTTCACATCACACGAATATACATTTAACCGAATCGATTCTGAAGAAAAAATATAAAAATTGGGTAATTATATGTATATGATAACTTTATATTTGACCGTATGTTACTGACCTCTTACTAAATAACATATGTAATGAAGTTTCATAAATACTACTTTTACTTTCTCGCCTTTACTTCCAAGAAGAGAAAGAATTACAATTGAGCGCCGGAAAACGAATTTTCGAATTTTCGACAGCAAAACATTTATTGCTGAGCCTTTGTAATGAAAAAGTGGATAAATCGTTTTCCTGTATATAGTAAGCTATGGTCTTGAGTGCAGGGTGTATTCGGAATCCATATCTTGTTAGTTCTTGATACCGAAAAAACCGATTGACGGCAAAACGGCTTTCTGTCTGTCCGACCGTCCGTCGGTCCATTTGCCCTTTGGTCTTTGGTCAACGCAAGCGCAAAACAGCTTAGACGATTTTCTCGAAAATTGATATTCCTCGATCGATTTAAAGGAACTGGAGTTGAAGAAATGCGAATTGGAAACGTATATTTTATTTTCCGTTTAAAATCAAAATATTACGTGAAGCTTCAGAAACATTCTCAACATTTTCTCAAAAATAGGTCCAAATTATTTTATTAAACTTTATCCTCGTATTGCGCAAAGAACGTTGAAAAATGGCACAGATCCCGTTTTTGTTGAAATCCCTGATTTTTCGAAAATTGTAAAAATTTAAAATTTTTCCGGCGTTTTGCTACCAATAAAATATTGATAATAGAGATGTTTTACTTAATAAAATCATTTTTTTTAAGATTAATCTTGAAATAAAGTCATGTACAATTCTTCACTAAATGTGAGCAGTTTTGTGGGAAATATGGATAATTTTTAAACATTTTTCCCTCAAAAACGGCTCTCTTTTTTCTTTTAAATTTTCTCATCGTATGTATCAAAGTGATACTAGTCCCATTTTCGGCGAACTCTCTGTATTTTCGAAAATTGCATTGTAAGGTAACATTGTAAAAATACAATATTGAAGAAGAAATTTTTGTTTAAAAACGAAATATGTTTAAAAAATCATATCTTATAAAAAGATAATGTACAGTTTTTTTAAATGTAGTTCTCACATAATTTCTACTTCAAGTTAACGCAAATTATTCAAAAGTGTTTTCTGAAATACTGCTCCAAATGTTTTGTTCAATTTTTTTCACGGATGGAAAAAGGGACGTTTAAAAGAATGACGTAAATCTCATTTTTGATGAACACTTAATTTTCGAAAATGTAAGTTTAGAAGTTATGCTAGAAATTATGTACTCTTGTAGCACCACTAGTTTACTTAATTTTTTAAGGTACACTTAAAAATGATCTGTACTTTATGTTTGTTAAACTCAAGTTCATGAATCCAAGTATAGTTATTTCTTAGATGTGGTTTTACGTAATTTCTGAGATTCATTCAGTCATTCAAATTTTTCGCGAATTCGAATCGATCCTATTCCCCATTTTATTCAGTTAATTGGGGCTCTATTGTTTATAAAAATAGCTTGTGGATTGCCGTCTCTATCTTTCGTCAGTCAAAAGGTTGGCAATTTCCACCCACAACCCTTCGATGTATCTGCATGAATTGCAGCTTCCCCGTGCGGCTTCCTCTCGCCGCGTCGAATAGTTTTATCCGAGTTGGCGGCATTTATTAGCCATATCTTCTAAAATAAAATAAAATAAAATAAAATAAAAATGCGCACAAGTATTACCGACAGGTATCGCCTGCAAGTGAATGAATAATCATTAGAGTGGTATTAATAATCTTCATTTGTGAAGGAATTTTCTAACCAGTCACCAATTGATCAATTTTTATGCCTTCCTGGACGTCGGATATAGGTCTAGCTGTTTTTGATATCAAATAAAATTAAATAAGAGAAAAAGAGATGGTGGTGAAGTTATTTTAATAAATTGGCACAAACCCAAAGTAATAATAATATACGACCTTATCAAGGGAGATATTAATCAGAATTATTCTCCAAGAGTTTGATGGGCCATAAAACAAAAAGTAGACAAACATGAAAATTGCGATGCTGAATAAATTGCAAACATACTGACAGTAATTTACTAGTATTGTTAATATAGTGACGAAAAGCAAAAGAATAATCGTAAAAATATTTGGGGATGTGCGGAAGATTTGAAAACGTATAAAAAACACTTAGTTAAAAACTCCTTAAACCAAACAGAAAACACATCATTATTATAATTCAAGCGGCACACCTTAAAACGGCCTCTATCAAGACAATTTAATTTTGACTAAAATAAAATAAAACTTTACCAAAACCACTTGCATATTAAAATAAATACAAAATACCAAAAGATGGTACTGATATTGTTTTATTTTAAATTCTGTGCACAGGGGTAATCCCGGGAGAGGGAGCAGGGGCCGACTTTTGAAAGGCGTTCGAGATCTGATATAATGAAACTTTTTTTTTTTCACAAATATGTACTCTCCCTGATCCAACGTTTTAACCCGTCAATTTTGGGTATCGTTATACGACACTTAGCGAAGAGATTATCCATGCCATCTTCCCACTAGTATGTCAATGGTTCGACATAAAATCAATTGCATTTAATAACTGAAACATAAGAGATACGATTTCAGTTTTTTCCCTATCAGGCAGGAGTTTTGTGTGATATTCATGTTAAATTTTGATAATTTTGAATAAATTCAGCAACTACCTATCGAATTTTAAATGGTATACTAGTTCTGGCTTACATTCTGACAACTCATTCTGTAACTAGAAAGTGGCAATGATTTTCGGGCATATTCTGTATATGGAACATCTCTCTTCTTGGTCCAACAGTACATAGCCATCATGTTAAAACTACACTTCCCTTAGTACATGTTTTTCATTGTAGAAAGTTACTAAAAACCGCTCACAGTGCTCATCGCTGTCAGCCCCAAGAGTTTCCGGGTAGAAGTCTAAGTCAGAGACTAAGAAGTGAATTTTCGAAGAAATGTTACAGCCCATAGCTTAATAAGAATGCAAAAAATCAACGCCTACGCCCGATACTTTTCTGCTTTATTGCAGTTTATATTGTTAAATTTAATTTATAAATTTTTGAAAGACTGCCACGCTGCTTTTTTCAGTGGATTTAACGGTTCTTTAAATGTTTCTCAACCATTAATGACCGCATTTGTGGACCTCAAAAGTCCCTTCTTTCAATCTACCACTACTTTGGGAAATTTCGATTTCAAGTCCAAGAGTCCATCAGAAAGTTCATCCATAGCTTTTATGAAATTTTTCATTCCTCCTAATTTAATATGCAATGGGGGTAAACATATATTTCACCATTCACTAAATGGACATGTGACACTTTTCTTGGTCAGAGATACAGAGATTCCTTTAATATTTGTCAAACAGAAATAACAATCACTTAGATGATCCTTCTGTTCCCTCCAAATCATAGGAATTGCAAATGGCATATGATATGTGCCATTTTTTCTATCAAGACAAGTCTTAACATACAAAACATATATTTGGCACCTAGCTGTTTAGAAAATCACCAACTTGATAGCCAAAATCCATCCATCTTGACAGCCCAATGTTGATAACACTTTTTCACAAGTGGCTTTAAATGTCGCCTCTGAGTCTTTTAAATTAGCTCTCCTCAAATACAGCAGAAATGATCTGCATAATTTACATACTTTCTTGGCACGATGAAAATACAAAACACTGAAATACAGCTTACACAGTGCACTTCTAAACAAAAAGGAAGGAAATACATTACTAGAGATATTCGTGCTAACAAGATCACAAATACCTAAATATTGACACATCACAATGCCAGATTAACTGAACTGAGCATGTCAAAACATGAATGAACCTGTACAGTATTGCCTGTTGATGTTTCACCATAACATTACAAATCATTTCCTTAAATTCAGCGTGAATAAAATCGCTACATGTAAGGTAAAGTTTCCTATGACAGGTCAAAGAGAATGTTAATCAGATTTTGAAAAGTAGCAATCACAAAAAAACTGTGCCTGATGGAAAAATTCTGATTACATATCTGAATTCAGTAAGAAAAACCCACTAGATTCATTAATTAGATTTCTTGTGAGGGAAAACCTGGTCGACCAGTGTAATTGGTCCCCCTTTTGTGTTTGTTTGCGCACGCCTATGATCGTGCGAGCGTAATCTTTTTTGTTGATTTTTCATTGTGGTTAAATCAATTCAAAAAAGTGCTCAACTGGTGTCCATTAGCATAGATTGAAATTATCAATAAGAGTAGTGGCCTGCAGTGGCAAAAATACGGCAGAACAAAACCAACAAAGTGGTTTTCCAAAATGTGGCACGCTCAACAAATAAAATACTCTCATATAAGACTGCAAGAAGTTAAATATAAACCTTCTTCGCGAATGCTGCAATGGCGTAGCAAGTTTGGACGAAAACTGTCATACGCTTACTGTATAACAGTTTAGTACTAACAGTAAACTGTTATACGCTTATAGTATATCAGTTCTTTACACACCGAGAATATTAAAAAATGCTGTTCCATTACCCAACAAGTGAATAATAAATACTTAATGGCGGACGGCCTCTCCCTTGGAGCCTTGCTGTCGCATGACGTCAGCTGCGTCTTAAGCAGCGACGGAGTATGAGTATTTTAGTCGTCGCGCGCAGTGTGAGAATAAAGGGAATAACACAATCAAATAATCTGTTTCATTTTTTTCCAAGAATACTGTGTATCTGTCCAAACTCTAGACACCTCTCACACGACCGGGGACTGCATTTTTTTCCTTTTTATTTTTTTGTTTTCTTTTTGCGCGCACCGGAAATCAGTGATAGATGATGATTTCCAAATCACTTTTTTGGAATATTTTATTCATTACAATGACAGTCGTTTAGTTAACAGTTAAATAATTATTTAGTTTATGTTCAATAATCAAATTAAACACACTTTTAGTCATTGTATTTTTCGTTTCAACAAAATTCGTTATGAAACGGGGCGAAACACGAACGTTTTCTGATGTCGTCATGCTCAATAGGGACCTATCCCGATGGGCATGCAATTTCACTTGGAAACATGCTACTTTCAAGTATAGTGGTTTAAGTCAAACAATTGGAGTACTTGTTGAGTCTTAAGATTCTGCCCACGATTCGAAAGGGAAACTTGGTGACGTTGCTTATCAATGAACTAATCAAGAAATTAACATTCTCATTCCTACGAACATTTCTTTTTTTGTGAATTCAGATATGCAATTTCTGTAAAATTTGTTCAAACATTTTTTCAATTGAAAAATATCTTCCGTATGCACTAATATGATATAAGAGTGTTTCCTTTTCACTTTCTACAAATTGTTTTTATTGAAAACCACAAAAACGACTAACTGAAAAAAAATCTTTGCGAAGCAATAATCAAATCATCAGTGAAACATTTGTCAGCTGATCAAGTACACCTATAAGAACTGAACAGTCTTGCCAAATGAGAGAGCTAAAAGGCTCTCGGCCACTTAATGACACTTAAGTAACGTATGCTGATAATTTCACAAGCATTTTACTGCGTTAAATGAATGTGAATGAGACTTTTATAACATAGATCAATCTCGTTATCCCCAAAGATTGGATTTTCATTAAAATCTCGCTTCATCATATTTTGTGATTGAGACCCTTTTAGTATGAGCGGATACCATTATGACATAGCAAAATTTTATTACTTGACTGTAATTTGTACTCTATTTGATTTCATATTTAAAATAAAATATTAGTAGAATTTTGCAATGAAAAAAATTGGTTCCTTTCTCCTTTCTGGTAAGAACATGCGACCAGCTGTAGGAACAGATCTATTCACGAGCTTACTACTCGACATTAAATTTCAAAAAACTTACTTCACATTATATCAGAAAACTACTTCGACTACTTGGACGAAAATTAATAAGATATTAACTAACCTTTAAAAACAAAATACTGATTGACTAAATGAAGTTTCCGGGAACTTCATTTACAATGGCCATTAGTTCCGTTAGTGTAATATTATTTTTCAATCCAGGAAGGTAGCGGTGTTCCTCCCCTGCTGGATAGTAAGATACGGTGCCGACCCACACGCCAGTTTGCGGGATATTTCCTTTGCAGGTATCTCCATCCAGCGGGGCATCGTTCCCGCCGAAACAAGCTCTAATCTCCCAAATGGTGTCCTGACATGTGATTAGTTTAATGCATGTAAGTGTAAGTGTGTGTAAGGGGGTGAAACTAGGACAAGAAAAAAAACTGAAACATCGCGCGCGATCCATAGCTCGTTGTTAGGGCACTGATTCGTCTGGTATTGATCGAAGAAACCACAGAAAACTACCGATCAGAGAAGCCTACACGGCTAGAATTCTCCTGTAGATAGCGACTGAAATCGACCTCTGTGCACAGCTAGCTAGGAAAATTCGACCCCGTCGAGGTTCGAACTCTAGGACTTACCCGTCAGAGTTTCTGCAGAGTCGGTGGCAATGCTGGCTCTGAGCAACATCAAACGGTAATGAAATATTCATTAAGAGTATTGTTTACATCGTGAAGATATCCGCAACAGAAGAAACAAACCTGTAATTCCATTCCCTCGAATGTACATATTCATCCCTATTAATTGCCCTTCCGTCTTTCACAATGAGTAAAGGTAACAAACCACTATTGTAATCACTTCCTTGTAAAAGGGGAGGACAAATCCGGAAGTCTCCTTCATCACCTACTCTCAGAAATGAACGGGCCTGGCGCATATCACATACATCAAATGTTCGTAAAAAAAGTACACATTAGCGGTTAGCAATAAACTAAATATTTCACTCCAATCAAAGAAAGGTACATTTGACTCAAACACAGATCAAGCGTACTGCTCGCTGTTTTCTGATGCATTCTAACGAAAATGTTTTGTTCGCTGTGACTTTGCACCCCAAAACACTGACCGCAATATGGTCAGGTAAATGAGGTATCCGAAGAAGCTCAATTCCCCAAGAGGTTTCCAGATTGCATCTATACTAACAATTTGAATTATCTCTCATTAATTTCTCTATCACAGTACTCCAAGTATTTGAACAAGAGAAAAGATATTCACTTCCTAAAATAGTGCCATGATGTAAATATTACAATTCATTCTGATCATAGCATATTCTTCGCATTTGGGCAAATTTTTAAAAAGTGTTTCCTAGCAACAAAACGAGAAGACTTTCGCAATAGTAACAATCCAGCTCTCATATTCTAGTATTAAAAATATTACTATTTAAAAATAAGAATAAGAAAATGAATTTACGAATATAACACAATGTTTAAAAAGAATATTTAACGAACATCTCAATCAACACAAAGTTTTACTTTAAGATATTAACGTATGATAATGGTATTTAAAACGTTATGTTGGGTGAATGGGGGTGAATTGTGTGACTCGATTTAATTCATTCTTTTAATTTAGATATTACACTGAATTTAGGGGAAGGGAAGGTAAGATGACGAATTCAAGCTTCAAAAGTTTTTCCACGATTTAGTATAAGGTTTACGAACTTGCAATTTACATGAGATCTTAATTACTTTCCTTAATTACATAAAAAATTGAAATGCGGACTTTCATTGCTGACAGATGAAAACAATATTTTAAACGAAGAGTATATTTTCCTCATCTTGCTCCTCCCACGTGTTAAGGTGACGAACAGAGGCATCTCATTAGTTATATTATAACACTCTATTTAAAAAATAAAAAAAAAATAGTCTCACATACCAACTAACAAAATACTAAATTACATTACACTACAACACCTCCAAACTTTGAAAGTATCAGGTATAAAACTCTTATACAAAAATTGCATCTCCATGGTCTGTTTGGATTGATGATCTTCCCTAACCGAATATTCAGCTTTAGTCCAAAATTCCCACGTGTAGGACAGGCACCATATTACTGATTTGTCCAACTCCCCGCAAGTAATGCAGTCTTGTCCAAGAACTTCCAAAAAAATTTGGAAATCCACGTCATTGTCGCTGGCAAGATTCAGAACCTCTTCTAGGGCTAACTTATCAGATTATGAGAAATTCAGTTCACGACGCACTTCAGTTTCGTTGTGTTTTTAGTTCGTTTCTCTACTTTAAAAGGTTTTGACTTTTTTTATCGAAAATTTGAATTTTTTCCGCTCTTATCTCAGTGTAGATTCTGGTCTTTCGTACTGTTACTTTGTTTGCTGCAGCATTGACACTTTGAATTTTAATAACTTACTTCTAAAAGAGCTTCATCCACTGTCTCCTTGACCCACTTTCCCCTGTCTCTTTTCCTGATGGATATTCGAGGAACTATGTACTGATAAATGAGCATAAAGAAGAACTAGTGATGCAAGAGAATGGCACACACTTTCCTGTATTAGTTTTCTATTTCCTGTGGCCTCAACCCGCTATAGCTATAGCCATACGGACTTGCCACACACTTTTGCCAGCTGCTGTCTATCGGCGCCCAAAGTACATTTTTTGACATTTTCTTAATTTTTTCGGTTTTATAATACGCAAATATAATGGAAATATAAGAAAATGGCGTTTAAACGCTTCTATAAATTCGAAATTTGAAGCTCAATTTCACAGAAAATGTTTTCGAAAAAATTCATTGGAAGCCATTTGAAGCACTTTAACTCACAAATAAAATAGTGTTTACAAATTGCTGAAAATGTGCATATTTACGGGGTGAGAGATCTTTAAAAAAAATTACATGTGTCAGTTTTGAAAAAACAAAAAAATACCCCAAAATGAACTGTACATCATATTAAAGAGTGAAATTAGCATTATCTGTTCAAAAAGTTTGAAGAAAAAAATTTGGAGCCATTTATGGGAAAAAGGTGTTTGAGCGTTTCTGAAAAGGCGGAATTTTGAAGTATTTTCCACAAAAAACGGATGAGTTTTCGAGAAACTGTATATGACATTATTTAAAGCACATGTACTCATAAATACAATAATGCGAACAAATCGTCCCTAATGTAAATATTACCGATGTGAGAAGTCAAAAAATGGCATTTTTGTACTTTTTGAAAAAACAATAGAGCAAACTGATATTTATGTCATCTCATAGAGTACATTTAGCACTATCCCTACTAAAAATTTGAAGAAAAAATTTGGAGACTTTTGAGAAAATTTTGTTTTAGTTATTTTTTAAAATTGCACATATTGCACGCAATATTACGTGAAACTACTACAATTTTCAAAAAATGTACAAGACCTTAATAAAAGAACTCACTACGGAGAGCAAATTTTATTTGAAGGAAACATCTCTATCTTCAATTTTGTACTTGGAGGAAGACACCGAAAAAAACTCAAAATTGTGCAATTTCCGAAAATGCAGAGTTAATTGTGAAAATAGGACCTAAGTCACCTTTATAAGTGTATTTCACTCTCTTCCTACAAGAAATTTAAAGAAAAAAATTGGAGCCGCTTTTAAGAAAATTTTGAAAATGTCTGGGCTTCACGTAAAGTACCCCTAAATTTTGAAGAAAGTTTTTCAAAATGTCAGCACCTCGGTAGTGGTGTTCACAGACGGACTTTATGAAAAAAATACTTTTTCGGTAGCAGGGGACTCCAAAACGTGTATTTCCGTTGAACTTTCCCTGTACTAGGTATATTACTCCGTATATACGTATGTATACAGGAAAGTAAAAAGGATGGCAAACGAATACAAACGCAAACTAGTGGTGCTACAACACATACTTTCTCGCGTTGTCAGAAACAGCTGGGTCTTATTAAAATATTGCAATTTTCGAAAAACCGAGCAGTATCCAAAAATGGGACTTGCACTATATTTCGTATCGTCCCTTGTTACATAATTGGAGAAAATTGAAAGAAAAAATTGGGAGCAGATTTTGAGAAAAAAGTGTGCATTTCAAGTGCAAATTACGCAACAACTACTTTTTTTCAAAAAAGTGTACGTGACCTTTTTTAATGAGCTACTTTTGTACAACAGACTTTGAGGCAGAATCTCTATAATAATAATAATAATAATAATAATAATAATAATAATAATAATAATAATAATAATAATAATAATAATAATAAAATTGCCTTTATTAGTGGCGAGGCTCAGGCCATTTGGCCTGCTCTTCCACCTAACCACATTAAATATATACATTATTTCATAAACTATTAAGAAGATCTAGTGGGGCAGGATACTTTTACTTCTGGGAGAGAAAACTAGGGACCATCCCGGCATACACCTTAAGCGATTGAGTAAACCCAGAAAACCTCAATTAGGATGGCGGCTGAAGGCCGAGGACATTGACAAAAATAGTAAATCTAAATTTACTTAATACATTAATTAGAAAAATTAATAAATTACAATATAAATTAATTAGAAGAAAAATTATAAATGGTAATACAAAAAAGGCAAAAATAAGGAACAAAACTTATACAATAAGAATAAATATAGTGAAATGTGAAGTAGTGACACAATATCTGCAACAATATGGTAACATAATCAAATTGATAATTATAAGAATAAAGATAAGAATATTTTCAATTTCTATATTAGTTACAATCAAATAAATGTTATTTTATAAGATGTCCATCGAAAAGAAAATTTAAAGTTTACAGATATCACAGACAAAAGAAATTTAATTTTAAGACAAATAGATAGTAGCAGATAAGCATTCCACACTTTATGATGATTAAAAATAAAAATAACCGTCGATTTCTTGGGAATGAGAGTTCAGTTAAGTTCAAAAACCGTTGAGTACAAATTATAGATCGTGTTTTTGAAGGAGGCCTTTATAGGCTTAGTGATTTCCCGCAAATCAATATAATTTTTTGTTTAGATGCTAAACAATTTCTTATCTTGTGTGCACATATTCAATATGGTTAGTTATTAATATTGTTTTGATTCTTTGTCATTTACTTTATCATGTTTTCCAGGAAAAGCGGATTTGAGCACTCTTTACCAAGAAATCGACAAAAATATAAAGGAGACAGTAAAAGTGAAATTAATTACTAATACAACTAGTTAAAAATAGTTTTCATCAATAATTTGAAATAATATTACACTACAATAAGTACTTAGTAAGTTTGAGTTTTGTAAATTGTATGGCATAAATATTAGAGGCTAAGCTTACATGCCTTGGAAAATAATAGAGCTTTTAATTGCTTCTTAAAAGAATTGACAGAAGGACTGTGTTTAATGTTCTTTGGGGGACAGTTCCAAGCTCTCGTTACGCCTACGGTAAATGACTTGTTATAATAATTAGAATTATGTTTCGATATTTGTAATAATAATGATTTATCGAGTCTAGCGGATATAAGTGGCCTGAACCGACTTGTTATATGCGGTAGATGTTTTGTTTTTAGTAATTTGAATAGAAGAGATAGACAATCTCAACTCTATCTTCAATTTTGAAGCTTACTTTTTTTTCAATTTTCCAAAAATTGGGGATATTAACGAAAAGGAGCAGTTGTATGAAGATAGGTGCAAATACAGCAGTTGTATGAAGATAACATGTTCGAAAATGTAACATACAAGCAATGGTGGTCAACAGACAGAGCAACCTTAGAAACGTTGCACTCTTGAACAGAGGATTTTCTGGAAAAATTTGCCAATCCGCTCTCAACGCTTGTAAAGCACCCATTTGTTACAGAACAATACTACAAGACGCAATTCAAGGAGTTCACTGGAACAGCGAAGAAGTTACGGTGCATCCATTTGTGATTTCTTATAAGAGGGCATAGAAATTAGGCATACCACTTTTATTGCTATTTCGGAATATTTAAAACACGATACCACAGCCGCTCATGTATTCCAGAGTCATTTCATAGATTTTATGAAAGACAAATTAAATGTCATTAACAAAATCATGTACTTTTCTGATGGTGCAAGTTCTCATTATAAAAACAGAAAGAACTTTATAAACTTGTGTCATCAAAAAAAAAGACTGGAATTTCTGCAGGATGGCACTTTTTTGCAACATCGCACGGTAAAGGACCCTGTGATCAAGGCCCCACAATCCTATGGTAATGGCCGTCCTTCCCAGTTGCAAATTGAAGCTTGCGCTGGCTGCCATTGGGGGCAAATTTACGCGCCTAATTCAAATACTTCGAAAATTTTCAGAATTTTCCGCATTTAATTACAGCTTTGATTACGTAGAATGGAAGACTTATTGAAATACTAACTCATTGTTTAAAGTAATATATGCAAAACTAGCATTCAAAAGTCAAAACGTTTATGTATTTCTGACATAATACCACACGTCTTTATCATACACATTTGCTCTAGAGATTTATAAAGCACAAATAACACTGTTTTTTAAGGCACGTCACCCACCACGTTTCTGGATCTTGCAACAGCACTTTTGAAAGCAAAAAATAAGCATATAAGCTTTTACTCTAAAAATCGGTTTGTATTTACCTCAGGTTGTTCAGTCCGTGACAATTTCATATTATATTAAGCACACTAAAGGGGTTATCATGAAAATATTTAATTTTGATAGATTAAGGAACAAACAATATAATGTTTTGTCTCTCACAAAATATCATAGTATAGTAGATGTCAAGACAGTTCTTTCGGAAACTTTTGTTATATTTTTTAAAGTGTACTTCTCTATTCCAAACTCAATTGAAAATTGTATATCTTGACTAATTCTGCATCATTTTTAATAAAAGAGTAAATCGTTTTAGGCTTAATGTTTAGAATTCTTTACTAAATTATAAACTTAAAATAAGTAATTTTTCTGCGCTTTCGATACATCAGAAAGTTTTGTATAGAGCACGCAAATATCTGGATTAAATGGTCATGTGAATCGGTATTAAAATAAACGCGTTCTTGAAGATTCCATCAGCCTCTAGAAAAATCTCGATATTCCCCTATTAGGTTCGAATTTAGACAATACAGATACTTCTTTACGTACTCTAGAGAAATAGCAAGTTATCTCCAAAAAAGTGGTTATTTTCAGAGTTAAACTAATGTTTCTTTAAATAATGACAAATTCACCTATTTTATTTATATTCACGAACACCGTATTAATTAGTAAACGTAACCAGCACATTCAATAGGTTACATTACATAGTTAAACGGTGCACTCATGAAATTACACCACTCAGGCTTTCTTCGCACGATTTGTATACTCGTAAGCCGCGCGCTGCTTCACCATTTTACTTTTTCTCTTATAGAATCTTCCTCTTCCGCAAAAGGCACATAAATAATAATATACGGCACCAATATGGCTTGGCTGTTCACATGGTTGCCCCCAACATGGCTGCCCGGAAACGTTTCAATTTGCAACGCTACATTAGCGCTATGCGTGTGTCTAGTATACTATTAAAATGTCTTTGCCTGTGATGAAGTTGGGGGAACGATCAAACGTTTGACAGAAAGGGCCAGTCTTAAAAGTCACACAGAACCAAGAAACACTCCTCGTAAGTTTTTTACACGGGTTCAGAAAGATATTCTGAATGTTTATGTACATTTTCACGACCAAGGATCAAGCAGCAAAGGAGAAAGCACTTGAAACCAGATTTTCAACTGCATGAAGGATACCTGGCACACAATCATTTCACGCATTTATACCGCACTCAAAAAGCTCCATAAATGCAAAAATATTCTCAAAATTTGAAGATATGATACTTATGAAAATCCGTCGTGATTAAAACTGGTGCTTTTGTGTGAATATATTTTCTCTTCATTGTCACATGTTCCACTGTTTCTCAATCTTGAACATTATGTCACAAAAAAAAGTACTGCATGTAGTTGTATGTGTGTAGAAAAATAAAATATCTGGTGGTTATGATTTTCAAAATTGAGTTCATATTTTTTTCAAAAATGATTTAAAAATAATTTTGTTAATTTATTTTCGAATTTTTGCCACATATCAACTAAAAGCATATTAAATTACAGATATTTAGTTTGTCTTCCTACTTTAAAGACTTTCTATGTTTTTGCAAATTCAAAATATCGATGAGCCAGAAGTCGCGGTTTCGCTCAAAATTAAAAAACATAAAAATTCTGAATTTACATGAAAAATTCCAAAACTAAAAACTGCGGGTTTCATTAATTTGATTATAGTTGACATAAAAAATTACATCTGAGAGGTCATGTTCAAAATTTTGTTCGATTTCACATGGAATGCCCCATTTCTATATTTTCTCTCAAAATTGTACTTATTGCCAAATGTTATGTAATTATTGCCAAAATGTATCGCTTGGAGTCCCTTTAGAATCAGTTACTGAAGTCCGATCTCCTTTCAGAAATCTTACACAAATAAAGGAAGATAATAAACGTCCTTAATACATCATTCTTTAGCTAACAAAATATTCACGACCCATTCAACGAACTAAGTTGACAAGCTAAAATATGGGTTTCTTAGTTTGTAAAAAGAATCATGTGGTTCTTAGGGGCATTTAATGTTTTCAAGTATGCTTCTTTTAAAGGCAACATCTGGAACGAAGGATTAGAAAATGGATTATCCATCGACCCGTCCTTCCCGCGACCGTCTGTGGTCAAGCGCCAAAACCATTCAGCTGATTGTCTCCAAAATTGATATTCCTGGTTCGATTTAAAGGAACTAGAAGCCCTCTCAGTTTCAAACGAATATTTTGATTATTGGGGTACATGAAGCCTTAACATTTTCAAAATTTTCTCAAAAATGGCTCAAAAGTTTTTTTTATTAAACTTTGTTTGAGGATAGCGTAAAGGACGTTTCAAAGAATGGAGCAGGTCTCATTTTCGTTGAAATCCTGATATTTTGAAAATTTCAAAAGTTCAATTTTTTGCGGCGTCTTCCTACAACTACACCACTGAAGATAGAAACTTTTTTCTCTACTAAAATCTGTTCTTTAAAGACAGATCTTCAACTAAGGGCATGTAGTCTACAGTTTTTCGAAAATATGATCAGTGTAATTCCGTGTAATTCAGCGTGAAATATAGCCAATTTTAAAACATTTTCTGCTCAAAAACGGATTTGAAATTTTCTTATTTTTCTCCACTTATGTATCAATGGACGGTAAAAGATGGCCCTGGTCCCATTTCTAGCAAACAATTTTCGAAAATTGGAAAATTTCAATACAGTGTACAGATATTTTTGTTAAATGAAATCTGGTCTGAAAAATCAGTTCTTTAAAAAAAGCCATGTAAAATATATTAAAAATATGAGTAGTTTAGCGTAATTTTGCAAATTTTCGACATGGCAGTTTGGAATTCTCAGAATAACTTCTCATAATTGTTTATGGATATATGGCAAGAAATTTGGCATTGTCGAATTTGCATTGAGTATTACCTTTAAATGAATTACATTTTCGCACCTAATGTGAAATTGGTTATGACTTTTACAAGTGATGGCTGAGATGTGTTAACATGCACAGAAATTGCGTATCCGTTACTGATGCGAGAAAGTAGGACTGTTGTAGCACCACTAGGTAAAACATATATGGGCATTGGCCTTATCGTTCATTATCTTATGTAATTGGCAGACACCGAGAGTTCTTCAAATAGTTTAATTAAACATTTAATAAGCCAAGGCACCCTCCTAACAGAATATGTCTAAGACCTTTACTCGCTGGTTTAGGGCGTCACAGAAAGGGGCAAGGAACTTATTTCATAGACCAATATAAAATTAATACATATTCCAATATCAATTATTTTTTGCCTTTAATGTTTCTCTCAGTACATTTTCATTTAAACTATTTACGTAAACGACGTGTGACGAGTGAATAGATCATATGTTATTTAGCAACCCTATTCAGCTACCTTCCAAAAAGAGTTCGTGCTGAAACCTTTCCGAATCTAGTCATAGTACTAAAGGCTCGGATAAATGCAGTTCTGACGGGGATCGCTGCGTCATCGACCAAAAGCGCCACCACTTCTTATCTTATCGCTACGCACAATGACGTTCAAACCACTTCTCAATTTTACACGAACTGCTTCGAGCTATGGCCCGTTTGGTCGATATGTGTATGCTAGAATAACAAGCAAAACTAAGAAAAGTAACTTTGCTCTGGGGTCATCGATCGTTGATAAATGACTTTCAAACTATCCTTTGTCTGATAGTCTGGTTGTGTCACAATGAGTCAAGTGATTAGTGTCCAGCCAAAGAATTTCAAATATGCATGACATTATCTTACGGAAGATCTGAATTTTTTTAATATGTACTATCAAATAGGTCCAGATTTTGGTGAGATAAATATATTCTAAAAATTACCTGAAAAGTGGACAGTAAATTTCCAAAAGATATGATTGAGTCATTTCAGGTGTTAACAAAATCACACTACAATGAGTGGAACAAATATTTTGCTAAGTAATTTTGCTAAGAACCTGTTTGTTACTGCATCGCAGTTTCTTGGCAATTTCACTTGTTCTCTAACGGCCAGAAGTTATTGAGTACGGTGAATCGTTAATCATACGTCATTCAAAGTATCACCAATGAGAAAAAATGAAGATGGAGATTTTATCCATTAATAAAATATATTCTTCAAAGGCAGATCTTTAAATAAGATCATGTACAATTTTGTGAAAATATTAGTAGATTCTGCGAAATTTTACGTGATATTTAGGCAGTTTGTAAACAATTATTTTTTCAAAACTGACTCCAATTTTAAAAAAATCTTGAGTAAAGCAAAGTATGCTTATAAAATTGGCACAGGTCCCGTTTTCGGTGAACTCTAATTTTCGAGAATTGAAAAAAAACAAACAAACAACAAGACCTTTTACAATATTGATGATAGATATTATTTACTTACAGGAATACGTTCTAAAAAAGTATATCTTTAGATAAGATAATATACAATTGTTTGACTATACAAGTAGTTTCGCGTAATATATTGCTGGAAATACCGGCATTTTTTTTCTCAAAAACTGGTTAAATGTTTTTTTGTCGTATACAGCAAATGACAGGTCTCATTTCCGTTGAACTCTGAATTTTTTAACATTTCAAATGTTACAAATGCGAAAAAGTTGGTGCTATTGTAGCACCACTCGTTTTGTTTCCACAACTACAAGGTACACTTCTGGAAAGAGAACGCAGCTCGGCCGAACTGAAGTCCGAAAAAGAAACAATTTTGGCCAACCCTTGTCAGGAACAGTCCTCTTAGAACAGCTCTTCCAAGAAAGAATTCAAAACGTAAATGAAGCGCGAAATTTCTGTGACCTGTCAAGACTTATAACCATGAAGTTTGCTATAATTATATCATGCCTACAATTAAGGTAAAAACTAATATTATTTAAAAAATGCACGTGATAAATGTGTAACTCTTCACAATGTAGCACTATGTTGATACCTAAATTTATTAATTTTTTTAAATCCTGTTTGCTATTTGAAAATTAACTTCAGTCATGTGTGTTTTACAGGGTTTGCAATATACTTACATCCAACATTAATCCAGCTCGATGAAATGGCAGCCATTCACTGAAAATCGACTAACAATACCATTCGATCATCCACAAGCATTAGCGCTAATTTGTCAGATCCAAATGTTCTTATGCGTAGCAATAAAGTACGCGTGCGGTTCAGTCTAGGCGACCGACGTTCCAAATTCGGCATTTTTTCCTCCAAACATCGTTGTGAATATTTACTAATAGTTGATATATTCTTCTTTGCGGTAGTCGATTGGTTATTGTATAAAATAGCCAGTACACCTGTTTTAAAAATTTTGAAGAGTTTTACTATTCCAATCAGAGTAACAAACAACAGCTATACTCTCTATTATGTAGCATAATACCGTAGATTGCTGTGCACCTGCAATGAATACAACCCCGAAAGATAGACAGCATTTTCAGCTCGGTCCCCATCCAACAGTACATGGTTTACAGTGAAATCACAAAGCGTAACTACGGCAAGGGTGGCGCACACGTCAAAATAAACCAAGTCCAGACTATTCTCGTATAAACATTTTCCAGTAAACCCATATTGATTCGTTTCAGAAACAAATGGAAAGATGAAAATCAGAACTTAAGCTGATTCGCAAGTTCTCTCTTTCACTACAATTTACAATGCAAAATTCAAAGGTCGTTTAAGGGAGTGTTTAATATGATCACCAATAGCCAGTGGTTACAGAACAAACGACAATAATGACACGGGTTCCCAAAGTTTCATTTGACTTGATTTAATTTATTATCGTCGAAGAACAGTAAAAACTGAATGCGATGGGGATATTATTAGACATATAGGCGTATTATCTGCGCAGGTCTTTTTCAGCTTCAGGATCTCTTCCCCAACCTTTAACAATAAATAATTGACTGATAATTATAAGTGCCAACAAAACGATGTTAGTAACATTTGAAAACAATAAATCTTCGCTTCCAAGTAATAGAAAATTTATTTGTATCGGTAAAAGATTTGTTTTTTTAGTATCGATAGCAAAAGAGACACCCCCATCCTCAACAAAATTAGAACGTGCTGACGCTACATTTATGTCCAGAAGCAAAACAAGGGGCCATCTCAGCTCAATGGTTCAGGGAAACTGGACGAAAACCTGATCAAGACGGAAAAGCTCCAAATACCGTGCCCTGGTAAAAAAAAAAAAAGAATATAAATCTTGTTCCTAAATACAGCAAATTCCGTCCGTCCGTCCGTCAGTCCGTCCGTCAGTCCGTCCGTCAGTTCGTCAGTCAGTGCGTCAGTCAGTGCGTCAGTCAGTTCGTCAGTCAGTGCGTCAGTCGGACGGTCAGCCGGTCCGGGAGTCGGTCCGTCAGACCGTGAACCGTGAGTCGGTTTGTTTGTTTATCTGTCTGTCCGCCTGTAGTCAACGCTAGCGCCTAAACCGTTCAGCCGATTGTCTCCAAAATTAATATTCCCCCGGTATACTTGAAGAAACTGGAAGCTCTGAAACGGAATTTGAAACGGATATTTTAATTTTTGGGAGTACTATACGTGAAGCCTCATTTACATTTAAGAAATTTTCTCAAAAATTGATTCACATTTCGATAAAATGTTTTCTTCGGATAGTGTAAAAGACGCTTAAAAGAATTGTGCAGGTCTCATTTTAGTTGAAATCCCTCATTTTTTGAAAATTTAAAAAAATCATCATTTAAAAAAACTCTCACACGTGGTGTAGCCGGAATCCATGTTTTGTGGGTCCTTGATAACGAACAATCGATTGATGGCAAAACGTCTGTGAACAATGCTAGCGGCTAAACCGTTCAGACGATTTTCTCCAAAATTGTTATTCCCCAATCGATCTGACTGATGTCGCGGTCCTTTAATTTGAAACCGATATTTTCATTTTGGGGGGTACTTTACATGAAGCCCCTGGGACATTTTCTAAATTTTCAAAAAAAAAAAAAAAAAAAAAGCTCCATTGTTTTTTATTAAATTGTATTGTTGGAAAGGATCTGGTGAGAATGGTGCAGGTCTCATGTTCGTTGAAAGATCTAATTTTTCGAAAATTGCAAAAGTTCAAACTTTTTTTGGCGTCTTTCTATAACTACAAGTATGAAGCTAGAATTGTTTTCTCTTAAATTTGTTCCTTAAAGATAGATTTTGAAATAAGGTCATGTACAATTTTTCGAAAATTTGAGTGCTTTTCGCGAAATTTTGCGTGAGAATACGGACGAGAAAGTACGTGCTGTTAGCACCAGTTTACTATTCGCGTTCTATTGCACGCGATTAAAACTGAATTTAAAAATCATTCAGTTCTGCTCGCCAAGTAATACCTAAACGTTACCGACTGGCAGAATTAGGCTGGCTGCATCTAACAATAAAGATTAGGAACTTTTTTTTATCGAAGGAAGGACGCATAGGCGAATTCTGCCAACACGCTGGGCAGACGCCGTCATGGATGACGCATGGGTGGGAGTCTCCAGTATTAATTTAATAGGATTCTCGAATACAGTATCGGGAGAGATGGTTCAGTGCATTAACTTGATGCCACTGCAGTCCCTCTGACCGGGAGGTCCTAGGTTCGAGTCCCGACGGCGTCAGGATTTTCGACACTAGCTTGTCAGCTAGGTCGAGTTCAGTTGCTGTCTGGAGGAGAATTCTAGAGGCCGGTGGCTCTGATCGGTAGTTTTCCGTGGTTTCTCCGATCAACACCAGGCGAATGCCGGACCAGTACCCTAACAAACGGGCCACGGACCGCGCGCGATCTTTCCTTCCTCTTCCTTGTCCTATCCTCTCCTCTTACATACACACTTACACTAACACGCACTACACTACACATGCCGGGAGGACCGGTCGGGAGCCTACAGCTTGTCCCGGTTGGGGCGGTGCTCCGCTGGTGGGAGATACTTGGATGAGGGGAAACCCGCTAGTCGACGCCAGATCTCGCCATCCGGCGGGGAAAGTTCATCGGCACCTCCCGACGAAAAACACGCACTACACTGACAAGGACTAATGACCAAAGTAGTTGACGCACCCGGAAACATCAATCAATCGAATATAGTATAGATAAGGTTTGAATATTTTCTTTGTAATCTAAAGATTTCAATTAATAGCCCAATATTGAAAAAACATTTCTAGTTATTATACCAATTTATACGTCACTCATTTTTACATTGATTTGCGTGTGCGCTTAAGTTTATTTTGTTAAATATTGTCTTAGTTCAAGGCCGAATATAAGGGATTACTTCTGTAAAATTTTGAAAAATTACCCCGTATACCTATGCAACGCAGCGTAACACTGTCTCAAACTTCCCTCACACTTTAGCTTTACATAATTTATAATTTATGCACGACCCCTAAGAGGTATATCTAGCAATATGGTGATAAAACACTACAACTTTACATACGTTACAATTAGCGATATTTTTACATTTAAATTTATTATGAAATAAATAACAATTCTACATTTGTATAGTTATATGGAACGAGTCGTTTCAGGCGGAAAAAAGTCACCCTCATGTTATTCTGAATTCGCTGAACAAAAAAAAAATTACTGATAAAGTTTCGTTTCTGTATAGCAGTTTTTTCACGATTTATCTTCTATAACTAACCTAAAGGATGTTGTGAGTGGTCGGTCGAAGCTCTGGGGAGGGTTCTAAGTATTGCTGGAAAAGAAAGAAAAAAGAAAAAAAATTGAGAGCGCAAATTACGACAGTATGGTGCGCCATCCTGAAATCGCGCCCAATTTGAGGCCATCAGAATCTTAGCCTGCCCGTCGGCCGTCTGAATGTGTAGTGCAGTCGCTATTCACAGTGGCGTAGCTTCAGTTGGTGTCACCTGGGGGCAAAGCTACTGGTGTCAACCCCTCCCTTAAATTAAGTATAAAAATATTTATTGCTAAGTAATTGTACATTATTTTATTAAAAATACAAACATATTGCATATGATAGTTATTATATGCAATATTTATAATATATTGAAAATTCTATGTAATTAAGAATAATTGCAATATAATTTTTAAATGTTTCATTTTAAAATATTTATCAACAAATGTATGTTATTAATAAACCTTACGAGATTTTAGGGCAGCAAACTTATTTATAACTTCATTAAAATCTATGCTTATTACAATGTCATTTTCTATTGACAATAGAGCCAAATCAGCTAGTCTTGATTAATATAAACATTTTTAAGTAAATTATTTAAATTATATAATTCCAACTATAAAATATTTTAATTGATATCGCCCCTAGAATGTTGTCACCCGGGACGCGCCGGCCCCCCCTGCCCCCCCCCCCAACTACGCCACTGGCTATTCACAAATGACGCTAATGACTCCCCCGTCTACAACAGCTCTTCGAGTCTTGGAAATCTCCATAAACTTGCGGTAATATAAAGGCAGAGGCGAAATCGAAAAATTCGAAAATCTTTCTTTGGGAACTTGTATTTCCGAGGCCAAAACGCTAAAGGCATTATTTATTGCTAATATTACGAGACACGCTGGTGTGGCTTTCTTGGCCAAAAATGGCTTATCCCATACATGTATTATATTACCAACAATTTATCTGGGTGGGTCACTTCTCCTCCGAGAATCCCCACTCCATGTTCGTGACCGTCTCATTCCTCCTTTCGTGGTACGACTTTGCTCCACGCTAAGGCGCCATATTAGCTACTTTCCACATATTCCGAATAAAGTCCATTGTCTGCGGTGATGCGTTCTTGCGACGCAAATCTCCTTTGTTTTCGACGCACTTATCAACTTGATGTCACTGCAGTCCCTCTGACCGGGAGGTCCTAGGTTCGAGTCTCGACGGCGTCAGGATTTTCGACACTAGCTTGTCAGCTAGGTCGAATTCAGTCGCAGTCTGGAGGATAATTCTAGAGGTCGGCTGCTCTAATCGGTAGTTTTCCGTGGTTTCTCCGATCAACACCAGGCGAATGCCGGTCCAGTACCCTAACAAACGGGCCATGGACCGCGCGCGATCTTTCCTTCCTCTTCCTTGTCCTATCCTCTCCTCTTACATACACACTTACACCAACACTAACATGCACTACACTACTACACATGGCGGGAGACCGGTCGACGGGAGCTTACAGCTTGTCCCGGCTGGGGCGGTGCCCCCCTGGTGGGAGACACCTCGTTGATGGGAAAACCCCGCTAGCTTTATCCATGTCCATAGATGACAAAACAGTCACTGCAACATATTTACTCAAAATTGGCAACAGAAATTAAAGAAACTGAAGAAGAGGAGGTGCGATGAGGGTAGTCTTCCGTCAAGAAAAAGCGTGGTCCCGCACACCCAAAACAACTAAAGCAACCTTCAGCAAATTGAAATGATCTTTCTTCCACACGTAATTACGATTTCGCCATAGGTGATTTCTGTTTCAAAGGCTTAAATCAGTCTTTGAAGTGCCTTCCAAGACTCATTTAAGAGCAGGTAACGTCATTGACATTGTGAATACGCAGCCAACCGAAACGCTTAAGAAATGAGTATATCCACATTTATTACATTTTTGTTAAAAAAAAAAAGTCAATCTCATGCATTTTTGAATCCCCTGGATGTGTAGTTTACAGGAAGGATAATCAAAAGTGTAAGTTCTTGAGTCGAGCTCTGAGCTTTAAAAATTTGTAATCGTGAGAGATGTTCCTCAAACATCCTCCTCGCAACATGTGAACGTTTTTTACTGTAATGAAAGAGCATTTGACAAGTGAATCGCGATAACTTTCATGCTTCTTGTAATGTTACAATACTAATCGAGATATTACAATTATCACAAAATTGTATTGGAAATTATCAGCAACGTTGCGTTAGGCAAGTTTTCTATAACTCGTCAACGAAATGTCTAGTTTTTCAAAGGTTGCTAATCTCGCACTTCTTTAATTTTTATTGTTTGTTTCATTTTTTAAACTTTAATATTTCAACTATTTATAGTTAAAATGTTGGGAAGGAATTCTGGAACTCAAGAAAATCTGCGCAGATGATCTTCTCCCCTTTTAAGCCACCTACAATTTTTACAGGTTTTTGACTACTAAATCAAATTAGATGTAAAAATTAGATTAATAATAAACAAAAAAACGCTCACCCATTCTCTAACGTGCACTAGAAGCGTGTAGACCAGAATTAATATCTCGGTAAGGAAGTTATACAGAGTGTCCCACCAACTATGGACCATCCCCAACTTTTAAACGGTTCAGGATATCGAAACAGTTTTTGCTGAATAATGCAGAATCATTGGGCAAGTAACATGCCGCAGAGAAATTGTCTACAATATTTTTAGTTTCCGAGAAATTTCATAGTTGGTGGAACACCCTGTGTGTGTATGTATGTGTGTGTATACATATATATCTTTCTTTTAAAGCCTGTTTTTAGAAGAGATTTTAAAGCAAAATTCAATCTTCAATTTTGTAGTTTTGAAATGTTAACGTTTTGCAACTTTCGAAAATAGTGTTCGCCACAAATGAGAGTAGTACCAATATTTTTTACCGCTCTTTGATACAGAGGACGAAAAGTTTGAAAAAAATAGAAGACTTTTTTTTAGAAAACAATGATTCAAAATTACCTATTTTTCATGTAAATTACGCGAAAACTATTAATATTTTCAAAAAAATTGTTCGTGGGCTTATTTCAAGATGCCTTCAAAGAAAATATTTCATTAAGGAACAAAACTCTCTTCAAAATTGTATTTATAGAAAGACCCGAAAAACATTTTTAACTTTTGCAATTTTCTAAAAATCAGGGATTTGAATGAAAATGAAACCTGCACCGTTCTTTTAAGTGTCCCTTTACGCTATCCGAGGACAAAGTTCGATCCAAAAATGTGGAGCCTTTTGAAGAAAAAAGATAATTGAGGATGTTTTTAAGGCTAAATGTACCGAAAAAAACTTGTAGGAAAATTCAATAGATCGCAGCACTATCAGAAGGAATTTACTTTACCGATAACGTCTGAACAAATGGTCCGATTTTCGATCTGTAAACGGCATTTGACTCCTTTTTGTAATAGAATTTACGCTACGAAGCCCTTTTTCCAAAAAATCTTGCAGAAACTCGATTTTGAATTTTTTTCTCGTACTTCCGGGAACAATTTCAAAAATGTGGGCTTATAGCGCGATGGCGACAAGCTTCCAGAATCCAACGCCGCGTCAATCATGCAAATCGGTTGAATAGGAGCGTCGTAAAGTCAAATTTGGAAAAACACCTCACACCCCTCCCCCTTCCACGCCGCGCCGTCGCGCCATCCGCCCGTGCGCCCACGCGCTCCCTGCGCGGCCACCGGCAGAGAGTCTCTGGGCAGGCCAGGCTTGTTTGCCTGCGCGCGGCTGCCGCGCGCGAGGCTGGCAAGTCAGGCAGTCATGCTTTCGTCATTTTCCATCTCAATATATTTTTTCCCCATAAATGAAACTAGTGATGCTGTAACAGAGGTAAACGGTCTCATATCATATTTAATAGCAATTAGTTCTTGTTTCATTTTGATAGTAGTATAGATAGATAATTTGAATAGTAGTATAACACAATCTTGTTCACATACTCCCGTCTTCCTTCAAATATGATCAAAAAATTGTTTGAAGTATTACTCAAAATATCGATTACCGTTTGGAACCAATTTCAAAAAGGAAATTGAATATTAGTGATATTCACACAATTAATTCCATCTCCTCACATATTATTTTAGATATCTGTTACTTCTGAGATCTTCCGTTATCATTCCACTGTTGAAAGAATGAGCAGAGATTACGCACGAGCTCTTTTATCCTACGACTCGATTTTTACTTTCCCGTATACGTACGTATATACGGAATTGTTTACGTAGTATAGGGAAAGTTATTTAATGCTGCGCGAAAAAACGGCGGATTTTCGGAAGAAAAAATTCATTGCAGGGCCCTGATAACGAAAACGAAATAAATCTAGTTGCTAAATTAAGAAAAAATCCCCTAACACGTGGTGTAGCCAGAATCCCTCTTTTGTGGGTCCTTGATACCGAAAAACGAATTGAAAGCAAAACGTTTGTCTGTCTGTCCGTCCGTCCGTCTGTGAACACTACTAGCGCCTAAACCATATGTATGTTTTTTGTTTTGTTTTGTTTGTTTGTTTTTTTCAAAATGAAGAAGCCCCTGTCGATCTGACTCTAGTCAAAGCTTTGAGATTTTGAAAAGGAATCAATAAAACATAGCGGTACTTTGCATGAAACCCCCCGAACATTTTCGAAATTTTCTCAAAAACGGCTCCAAATGTTTTCTTTAAATTTCTTGTAAGAGTAGAGTAAAACACGCTTATTAAGTTGGAATCGGTCATAATTTCACGATTAACTCTGAATTTTCGAAAATTCTAAAAGTTTCAACTTTTTCGGCGTCTTCCTACAACTACAAAATTGCAGATAGAGATTTTTCCTTCAAATAAAATTTGTTCTCCAAAGCGAGTTCTTTTATTACGATCCTGTACACTTTTTTGAAAATTTTAGTTTTTTTCGAGCAATATTGCTTGCAACATGTGCAATTTGAAAAAAAGTATAAAAAACAGATTTTCTCAAAAATTGCTCCAAATTTTTTCTTTGAACTTTTGGTAGGGATAGTGCACAATGTAGTCTATGATATTACATAAACGCCATATTGCTCAATTCTTTTTATTTGCAAAATTCACAAAAATATTTGTTTAACTTGTCTCTCACGTAGGTAATATTTACATTGGCGGCGATTTGTTTACGTTATTACATTTATGAGTAAATGTGTTTTAAATAATGTCATACAAAGTTTCTCGAATACTGAACTGTTTTCTATGAAAACTAGCTCAAAATTCGGCATTTTCAGTAACGTTCAAACACCATTTTCTTATAAATGGCTCCAAATTTTTTCTCCATGTTTTCGAAAGTATAGTGCAAATTGCACTCTTTAATATGGCGTAAAGTTTATTTGGGGTATTTTTTTGTTTTTTCAAAAGTTTCACAAATGTAATTTTTGTGAAAGATCTCTCACACCTCTAATATGCACATTACCAGCAAGTTGTAAACACTATTGTATTTGTGAGTTAATGTGTTTCAAATGACTTCAAAGGAAGTTTTTCGGAACCAAAAATTTTCTGTGAAAAAGAGCTTCAAATTTCGCATTTTTAGTAGCACTTAAACGCCATTTTCTTAAAAACGGCTCCTAATTTTTCAAAGAAACTTCCCATTCAGAGCGAGGTTTTACTGTTCTTTAATATTCTAAAATTGATATTTCCGTTCTACCATCAGGAATTCGAAAACTTAAGAAAATATCAAAAAATGCACTTTGGGCGACGGTAGATGGCAGCTGGTGCGACAGTGTAGCAATTCCGAATAGCTAGCCCAAACCAAAGGAAGTAGAAAACTAATATGGGAAAGTCTGTGCCATTCTGTAGCACCACTAGTTGATCTCAAAACGACTTGTCTCCTTGATAGAATTCACCTGGTTAATCCCATTTTCCAAGTAAAGTAGCTGAAGATAATTTTTAAAAATGTTTTCGTACTTTTGGACAAATTTGAAAAAGTGGTGCAAGAGAATTTCACCGATTTACTCGTAGTAAAGTATTCTAATTTCCTTGTTCTATGCCAGCTTTACCATCTTGCCCCATCTTCTTCCCAGCTGTTATATATCGCCACCCATAATACATTTCTTAAAGTTTTCTCATTATTCGGTTTCCTAGTAGTAGATTCGTAATATTACTTTTAGAATATTAATGAAGAGTAAAACATCCTCCTATATGGTAATTTTCATTAATAAACTTGGAGCCGCTGTTAAGAAAATGGCGTGTAAGCGTTACTGTAAATGCGAAAATTGAAGCTCTTTTTTACAGGAATATTCCGAGTTGCTGGAGGGAGATACCTGGTTAGGAAAGAACCCCGCAAGCTGACAGGTAGATAGGTCGGTGATTTAGAGCTTGTTCCGGCTGGTGTGGTGCCCCGCTGGTGGCAGATACCTGGTTGGAGAAAACTAGTAGACGGAAGGTCAGCGCCGGATCTCGCCATCCAGCGGGGAACATCACCTCCACCTCCCGATTAAATAAACACGCCCTACACTTGCGGTACTAATGACCTCCGTAGTTGACGTGCCCGAAGTCACTACCAATCAATCAAAAATGACTCCAAATGTTTTCCTTAAATTAATTGTAAGAATAAACTAAAATATACTTATAAAGGTGCCATAGATCTCATTTTCATTATTGACTCTAATTTTTGGAAAATTGCAAAAATCCGAATTTTTTTCGGCGTCTTCCTACAACTGGAAATTTGAAGATAGAAATTTTTCCTTAAAATGATATTTGTTCTCCATACTTAGTTCTTTCAATAAGGTCATGTACATTTTTTTAAACTTTTAGTTTTCGCGCAATATTGCGTGCAATATATGCAATTTTTAAAAACTACAAAAACAAGATTTTCTCAAAAACTGCTTCAATTTTTTTATTTTGAAAAGGATACCTAATGGATACCTAAAGGCCTAATGTACTCTATGAGATGACATAAACGCCATATTGCTCTATTCTTTTGTTTTTTCAAAAATTACAAAAATGTAATTCTTTGACTAGCTTTTCATTTTGTAAATATTTTCATTAATGGCGTTTTGTTCACATTATTACATTTAGGAGTATATGTGCTTTACAATATGTCTTAAAAATTCCTCAACAACAGATTTTTCTGTGAAAATGAACTGAAAATTCCAAATTTGCACAAATGCTTAAACGCCATTTTCTCAAATTGCGTTTGCTCTAGTTTCATTTGCGGGGAAAAAATACATTGAGATGCGAAGTGACGAAAGCATAACGCCTTGCCTTGCCTGCCCGTCCGCCGCAGGCCCTTGGGATTAGCAGTGCCGGTGGTCTCCGCGTTGAGTCAGCGGCCCCTCCCCCACTAGGCGGATGACGGGGGCGGTGTGGAAGGCGGAGTGGGGTGAGGTGTTTTTCGAAATTCGACTTTACGTCGCTCCTATTTATCCGATTTGCATGTTTGATACGGCGTTGGATTCTGGAAGCTTGTCGCCATCGCGCTATAAGCCCACATTTTTTAAATTGCTCCCGGAAGTACGAGAAAAATTTTAGAAAATGAGTTTCTGCTAGTTTTTTTGGAAAAAGGGCATCGTAGCGTAAATTCTATTACAAAAAGGAGTCAAATGCCGTTTACAAATCGAAAATCGGACCATTTGTTCAGACGTTATCGGTAAAGTAATTTTGAGTAATTTTGGTGCTGCCACGTGGTGGCGGAAAATTGAACTAATGTCGGTACATTTAGCCTTAAGGCTTCATGTAAAGCACCCTAAAAAGATCAAAACATCCTATTCAAACTCAGATGGCTTGGAGTTCCTTTTAAGTCGGTCGAGGAATATCAGTTTTTGAAAAAAAAAAAAATTGGCTGAATGGTTTCGGCGGTAGCGTTGATGGACGTCTTGCAGTCAATAGATTTTCGGTATCGAGAACTCACAAAACATGGATGCTGAGAACACATCGTGTTAGAGGAAGTAATATACAGGTGTCCCAACAACTATGGGTCACTCCCCTAAGTTCTAAACGGTTAACGATATCGAAATGCAGTTTTTGCTCAACAATGCGGAATTATGGGGTTCGAAATATGCTATAGAGATATTACTTGAAATATTTTGTTTTTAAGAAATTTAATCTTTTTTTGAACTAGTGGTGCTATATGGATGATCTTGGCTGTCCGGGTGCGTGCTGTTTATAGTGGTGCTACAAACAGCACGTACTTTCTCGCAAAATTACGCGGAAAGTACTAAATTTTCGTAAAAAACTGTACATGACTTTACTTTAAACTCTGTCTTTAAGGGACAGATTTCATTAAGGGAAAAAACTATCTTCATCATTGTAGTTGTAGGAAGACGCCGAAAAATTTTTGAATTTTCGCAATTTTCGAAAAATCAGAATTTTCGTCGAAAATGAGACCTGCACCACTCTCTTAAACTTCCTCCACACTATCCAACAAAAAAAAATCAAAAACGATGGAGCCATTTTTTTAATGTCCCAGGGGCTTCATGTAAAGTACCCCTCAAAATTAAAATACCGGTTTCAAATTCAAAGGTCCGTGAACTCAGCCAGATCGATTAGGGAATATCAATTTTGGAGAAAATCAGCTGAATGGTTTAGCCGCTAACGTTGTGGACAGACGGACGTTCTGCAGTCAATCAATTTTTCGGTTTCAAGAATCCATAAAACATGTATTCACGACGTGTTAGAGTTTTTTCAATTGTTATTTACAACTCATTTTATTTGTGTAAATTTATAATAAAGTTTAACTGCAATAACATGCCTACCTTACTACAATCTCGTGAATTATCTGAAGATGTTGTATTGAAAATCTTCAACCTTTTATTCAGTTTCCTTGCATTTGAAATGTTTTAAAATGCTGGCTTGCTCTGACAGCTTTAGACTTTAAGCTCGATTCTTGTCAAGTTTAAAAATGACCTTCGTATCTTCCTTACAACCAATTAATTTTTTTTTCGTTTATTTCAATGATTGATGACCCAGAATTTCAATGAGTGAAAGAATAGTTCTGATGAATCAAAGGAAAAAATCTTTCATTCTGGTCGTTAACATTAATGTTTTTCATTTGTCCTAGTCAATACTATATATAGATCAACTTTTTCGTTACCAGGACCCCGGCAATAAGAGTTGTTTCCAAAATTCGCAGTTTTCCGGCGCAGGATAGCAAGACTTCCTCTCCTTACAAAGGGCGAGGAAGTAAAAGGGTTGTTACGTACAAATAGTATCTTGGGTACTTACATTACCGTAAACCTAAAACTAGGTTATAAAATAAAAAATGCAATACGCCTGCGGTTTCATACTTTTAGTTGAGAACTGTATCTTACAATTAATACAGAAAATTGTTAAATGCTACGTATTGAGTGTAGAAGTATGCTCAATGCTGACAAGTTTCCAAGGGAGTGCACCAGGAGGGTATGTCCCACTTGTCAATTCATAAGATGGGCTCAGGGAAGTAACAAGATAGGCCACTTCAGGGTTGGGCGGTATTTAAATACTTGTATTTGAAATTGTATTTTAAATACACTTTGTATTTGAAAAGCTATTTTTGAGTTTTTTAGTCATGTAATTTAGATATGTATTTAAATACATAAAATATGTGTATTTGAAAAAAGAAATACTTAAAATATTTCAAATACAGATGAAGATAACTAGGATTTTTAAATGATAAATATAAATCATTAAAAATGCTGCACCATTAGCCAACAGTAAAAACGCGTTTATGCATTAGAACATTATGTTCATCAGCGCCAGATCAACAACTGTTTTTCTTTGCAAGTTTTATACATTCCCCAACTAGGGGTTTTTTGTCTGATGATTTGTTTGAAAAACTAGGCATTTCAAAAGAAAATTCCATTTATTTGACTTAGACAATTTTTTTTTATAATTTAAAGTGTAACATATCATTTTATATTTGAAAGTATAAGTGAAAATGTTTTATATTTGAAAGTTTTTTGTTATTGTTCAGAAATGCACAACTATCAATTAGTAATTTATTGTAATTGACAATTACAAAACACTGTTGCAATAAAATAGTTATAATGCAAAGTTATTGTATTTACTGTATTTTGAGTATATTTACTGTACTTGAAATATTTTAAATACATATGTATTCAGCATTTCAAAACCTAATTTATTTTGAGTATGTATTTAAATACTTATTTACAAAGTATTTTGGCAAAGTATTTAAACGCTAAATTTGAAGTATTTTGCCCAACCCTGGACCACTCAAACTTTTTTTTAAGAGACTAGGAAAACCCGGCAGACGTTCTGTCCTTCATCTCCCTCTTTCCCTTCCCATCAGCCTTTCTCAGTCTCTCCCTCCTCCTCTCAGCCTGTCCCTGTCTGTCTGTCTCTGCCGCTCTCATTCACATTTACTTCCAGATTCTGCACGTCTCTGAGCTGGTGAGGCAGTATCAGGAAGCGCCGGACCAGGGAAAACTAATAGAATGTTCAAGAAGAGCTCATTCTGTAGATTACGGTGTGAGAATTGAGAGGCCTTTTACCTCAAAATTTTAGTTTTAAGGCCTTAGAATGCCTAGTTTAGGAGTTCTTTAATGATATAGATTAAAAATGCTGCAGTGTGTTGCGGGTTGCATTTGACGTGAATATTTACATTTGTTCTACAGCACCATGTAGTTGAGTTACAACAGAATTAACAGCACATAACCTTCCTGGGTTAAAAAGCACATAGAAGTGCCAACTTTCATGGAGATCGGAACAACAGCGTCAGAGTTTAGCTCTTATATCTATATCGATCTGTATAGTAATACATTTCATTTTTGTGTTTTGAAATGTTCTATAGTAATTCATTTCAATAAAAAATAGTTAAAAATTTAATTTACCATTCATAATTTTATGCATTTTGCATGAGCTTGTGTTGTATTTCAACTTTTGTCAATACTGTATGTTCCTTGATACTCAAGCAATAAATCTTTCAGATAATGACCTTTACTCAGGCTGGCCAGCAATCTGACATTACATTTTGGAATTCATGATTTTTTCCCGGTTTTCCAGGTTTGAGAAAATAAATTTTCCAGGTTCTGTTTCCCACATTACAACACATTTTTTTTTTCTTTCTGTTCATTACTTGGCTACATTATGTTGCTTACTCACTTTTCTCAAATGTTTTTCAACTTCCCAACTAGTATGGCGTAATATTAATTTACAACCATATCTAATGATTTTGTTAAAAACAGATACAGTACAGATGTGCGAGTCGAGGTCTTTGCAATCAAGCATAGATGTGGCACTTCTCATACACATTTCAATTTTCACACTCACCATTGTCATATACGAAATTGCATCAAGCACTTTACTGAATGCGATGCCATGAGTGACTTTGGGATAAAAGTTGGGGATAAATCTTAAAAATTAGGAAAAGTTCTGGTTTTCAAATTTAATTCCTGGTTTTTCCAGGCTTTTTCAAATTCTAGTTGTTTTTTGTAAGCAATTATGTGTGTTTATGAGAGAGACTGATAGAGACAGTGGACCTGAGGCAAATAAAATTTCATTCCTTGAAGAGATTAACTACACAAATAAATGACGCACTGAGAGCACAAGCGGTCTAATCCACATTCTTTGTGAATGTAAGTTTTTGACATTAACTGATAACATAACACGATATTTAATATCGTATTTCATTATCTGTCATAATGCATCATAATAAGATATTAATATTGTATTGTTATTAGTTAATGTCAATAACTCACATTCACAAAGAATGTGGGTTAGTCCACTTGTGCTCTCAGTGCCTCAAATACTCTACTTTGTTTTACCAAGTCTTCACTTGAAAGGGACCCTGAACATGACAATTTCAATCTATAGCAAAAGTTTGCATCTGATATTGTGGAGTCAAATTTACAAATTGTCTTTAGGGGTTTCCATTGAAAAACGTAGTTACAGTACCTTTACTTCTGAAAATTTTCAGGGTGTAAAGTAAATTGGGGTCCAATTCAATTAGCATACAATACTAATAATATTCGAAAATTTAAAATTTATCAAAATTAATTTTCCAGCAATCATTTTTCAATTCATTTTCTTTTTAAAGATGGCAATGGCCAACCAGGATGACTGTAAACAATGGAATACTCTAATAAAAATTGAACCAAAAATCAAAACGCATAATTGTTCACTTCCCTCGCATCCCAATACTTCCCACAACTTCTGATTTCATCACCAGGATTTTAAGTTTTTTTTAAAAAATACAATTCAGTCCAATTCAGCACATTAAATTTATTTCTTCTCGATTAGAAATTAAATTAAATTTGAAATTCAGTAATACTCTCATTACCCTCGAATGACATTTAAGATTCCAATTAAACTGACAAATCAACTGTGAACTGTTTGTAACTTGTGCACAGCAACAAAAAAAATGCAAGTACACAAACAGCCACCTTTTGACAGTAAGTAAATTGTCAAATTGTGTTGAGAATGAAATTCTCAACATGTACACTTTCCTCAAATTACAGACTAAAGTGAAACCTAGTTGTCATAAAATAAATCTCATTTCACACCACTAACATTTGGTCCAGATGTCTCCATTATAGTATGTCATCTGTCCACACTAAATATCATTTGTAATGGCAAGAAAATTCATATGCCATGTACTAAATATTGAACAAAAACCGCACTGATGAAATTCAGATTACAATGTATTTCTTTCAGAAAGAGATCAGAAAACTATATTTATAAATACGTTCTTTTCATGACTATCAATCAAATTAAATGGCTCATACTTATCAAAAAAACTGAATGGTTGGTCCTTGCTGAATACACCAGAGATGCATTGGAGCAAGAATTGTCATGACAGGATATGATGAGATGAACATAAGCTGACCTGGGATTAAAGTCACTTACTTCCAATACCAGGCAAATACCCTATGATTAGCAACTGAATACAGTGACACACACACATTACCATACCTATGTCTTGAATAGGATTTGAACCTGCAATCCTTGACTCCTCATTGTTGGACAATGCTCCAAATTCCTATGCAACCAGGATACACAAGAATTATTAAATATTCCAAGGCAGCTCAATAATGGAAGTTTTTTTAGTTTTAAGAACATACCTTTCCTCGCTATTCAAATATTGATAGACCTCCTCAGCACTTATATCTTCAAAGATATACTTGGAATCCATGTTTTGGAAGGTCCTTCATAATCACTTTAGCAGCCTTCACTATGCTTCTGATGAAGGAAAACTTTTTCCACAGTGAGGCTAGGTTACATGGGGGCTAGGTTTAAGACTGTTGGAAGGATGAGAAACATATTTCACAATTATTTCCAAAAGATTCAGCAACATTTGTGGTTTGCACAATGGTGCAGTATTCAACCTGTTGCTTTTTTATTTTTTTACTTATTTACGTCAAAAAACAGTTAAAAACTGCGTATGACGAGGTATGGGGAAAAGTGAATTTTGTGCACGTTTTCATAATTCTGTGGTCTCTATCCTAAACCATATTTTAGTCGAATTTTGAATACAGAAAAGAGAGTTTTTTTTCGAGTTTTGTTGACAAAATATTCGCTCCTATATAATAAAATGTAGGGATTTTTTCAGATGGGATCTTTGGCAATTGAGACAGGCATGGAAAATTTTCAGTATATGCACACTATGCTCTTGGGTACGTTGGTATGACATGCCGATTAACCATTTTCTAATTCCAATTCCCTTTTAATTTATTTTAAAAGATGATTGGACCGTACTTTCTTTACAGAATCTACTACTTCTATATTATATTTGAATATTATATGAATTGACTAAAAATAAAGTGTTTTTATACTTTATCCACCTTTCCAGAATACTTTTGTTACTTTGATTGTTTAATAATAATGCTAACTTTTGTTTCTCTACTTGGCACGTGTATGAAAATGCAAATTAATATTCAAATTACAATAGATAATATTATTCTTAAAATTTTGTTTTCATTATTTATCTTTTCTAATAAACCATAAAACAGACAAATTACGAAACTTAATTTTAACAAAATAAATAAGAAATTATTAATTACTGTTTTATGTATATTGAGCTGTTGGGGGCAAATTATAAGATAAAATGTCGAAATTTAGGGGAAACTAGAGAATTTACAGGGCTACAATTTATATTTAGTCCTTTTTATGATCTGTCTCAGAACATAAGATATCCTTAAAAACAAACTTTTTTTAAGTTTGTAAAAAGTATTCCGAGTAAATCGATTCAAATCTGGTGAAAACTTGGTTTTTTTACACTTCAATCATGATTTTCAACATAAAAAATGTTTATTCTCGAAGGCAGTTTTGTATGTTTCTTATCCACTACCCCCTTTAAAACTGAAGAATATTTTTTAAATATATAATTCGTTCCATGTTACTATTAGTTGATACATGCTGTAAAATCATTGATTGGGAAATATCCCTGAAACCTGTCTGATTAAGGATGCAGGACCGTTTATTGCAATTTATAAAAAAAACATCAACACTAAAACACTGAAATTGTGCTATTTCTGGATAAGGAATTACTTCCCAATCCAGCATCAAACAAATAGTTAGCCTCAAACAAAATTTAAGATCAAACAAATAGGAGATCGTAGTTTACAACATAGGAATAGATTACTGGAACACAATCTGGCATAACTCATAAACAAAGCATCTATGCCCTTCAAACACAGTTTTCGTGTATTAGAGATTTGTCAGGTCACCAGTTCTGCGAGAATAGTTGGGAACATATAGGGATATGGAGGGAAACTAGTGAGCCGAGTTAGGTTTCTTACACGATATTCTACAAAATAAGACTTTTTGGACCTTCTATTGCATTTTTGGATATTTAGCTCTTCTGGGGACTCCTACCATGTACTGTGGGTGGTCAAATATGAGCAGTAACTTGAAATCAATTTAAAATTACATTGAAGGAATAGAGGAAGAAATAATATATCATAATGAAATTTGAATTTCTGTGAAATTTAATGTCAGTGGTTAGAATTAACTCTCACACAATACCACGCTTATAATACTGTAAGAGTTCAGGGGCTGATCATTCAAATTAGGAACCAGAGTGCAGCTATTTTCACTTTTAAAATGATTTACAAAGTATGGAATATATACACCCATGCCATGCTTCAAAAACTGAAAATGTATTAACACACACACATGCAGAAAATGATAAGTCATATTATATATATATATATATATATATATATATATATATATATATATATGTTACTCAGAAGTATGTATATATTGCTATAAATAATCATGAAATAATAAAATTTTCCTTCAATTTATATTGCAATTTATTCTAGGTTCCACTCCTCATCCTACCCAATTGGTGTACAATGGGTACCAGAATAGTATTGGTATGCAACTGTTAATACCAACATTTGTGAAGGATTATTTCTTTCCTCATACCTTTTAAGATTGTGTCAATGTTAATTCATAATGTCTAGAGCTCCCCTTCCTCAGAAATTGTTTATCTTTCTTCTTTAACTATTTGAAACCATTCATTATTTTTCTACTGGGAAAAACATTTCTAATCACATGAACAAACATACTGCAATACTTACACAGGATTACATAAATTTTAATGACCTTTCACTAGCAACCAACCAAATAATTTATGCCACCTTATTACTCAGAGGTAGCTACACAGACAGGACATCTGGCAGACAAGGATGCATGATGAAAACAATATGTACAAGTAAAAACTAATTTGACAATTTCTAAGTGTTATATTTTTATTAAATGTTTCTTGTACAACAGAATTGTAAACATTGCAGAACTTTTAGAAATATGCATGAACAAAATTCATCAACCAATAACGTTCCATTCACAGTAATTTACATTAAAACTGTGGCATCATCCTCTTCCAGAATTTAAATACTCTGATAACTACAGTAAGAGGATGAACACAATTGCAATGGTATATCAATCAAATTAAATTAGCTTATTTAAAAATGAATAACAGTGATGTCTACTGCAATTCATACAAGTATTGTTTATTTTATTTATTAAGCTCACAAGAAATGTAACTTGTATATTGCAGTAAACAGGAAGTTGCAGACAGTACATAGAGTGCAAGGAGTGGTATTTACCACCTTTGAGTAGAACTGCTTCAACACACCCCCTTACTGTGCAAATTACATGGTGAGTGTCTCAAAACATTGGCACACGTCTCTGCAGGATGCAGATCTGGCACTAACTCTTCAGCAGGGTAATCATTCCATAAAAAAATAGACAAGCACAAATTGCACAAAACTCCAGAAATGCATGTTCATTTGTGGCTAGAATTGTAGCAACTTCTCATATAGAATTTTTGCCCAGATAAAAATATTCTGCTCAGAGCCAGCAACCTATTCACTAGCATAACAGCCTTCTTCCACTACAAAGCAAGCATTATGTCCAGGACCAGCCCTGGAATGATAGGAAAGTCCCTGCACACAATTCATTAACCCCTTGGTGTAGTCCTGATTGGATACAAAATCATATTTAAATAAAACCCTCTTCACACAATCCACTTTCTCACCCATGCCCATTTGTTAGGACCTTTTTCAACCACCAAGACCTCATATACAGAAGTCATACAAATTAAATATATTGTCCTTCAAGAATTAGTCCACAATGAGTTTTCAAAGCTTTGTTCCATTGAATTCTCAGACATGGATTATTTTTAACAATATAAATAATGTTTACCATTTAAATTTTCTTTCCTTTCAATTAATAGTCTACCTTCTCTCGTAAGAGTTCTTTGTATCTTGATCCGATATCAATGATCATTAAGAAAACAAACTGTTGAAATGAGAAGTTGAAGATGACAATTTACTGAGAATCTGTGGAACACATGAAAAATCTTGGGGTATGTGATCACTGAATATTTATGGAAACATTTTTCACAAGAAGCATCTATATAAGCACCAAGGCTACTGACTTCTTTGATCAAGTGTAACGTTAGTACATCTAGATTGTATTTTTCATGTCAGAAGTAGTTTCAAAAACAAATAATCTCCTTATAAACTGGGTGACAGAATGGATCACATCAAGTGGACTTTACTCTTGTTTTAACAGAAATGATAGCTTTTGCCTGTCTTGAGACACTTGATCTCGCAAAGCTATAGCAGATGAATGTGATGACAGTTCAAATTTAATAGTTAAGAGAAACAAAAAATAATATCACATAAGAAAGGACTTTTCGTTTGTTGCATCGAAGAACAAGTTTTATTACATGTTTAAAATACACAACACTTTCAAGATACAAACACAAGACATAATAGTACGATTAAACAAATTATACATATTTATTCAAAAATATCTTATTTAATTAATTTATTGAATTAATCAATAAATTAATTTATTGAAGTGATGCAACGTATAGGGATACGAAAAGGCACAAGAAACAACTTACAAGTTTCCAGTTGAGATATGGAACAAAGTACTCTTGAAGACAAAACTGCTATTGAATTGACTTACATCAACTCTACCAAGACCAGTTAACCGGGTCTCAATCCTGATCCCACCTCCCAACTTCTTCCTTCCCCCAAAATGGTATCATGCATGCAGGCACAAAGTTCAATACACTTCATCCTCAGGTAGAGCCTCTTGCTCATCAGGAGGAGCAAAACCATCCTGCAACAACCACATTATTGGTGATGATTTCTGAAGAATATGGAATTATATTTACATGATCAATTTTTCACAAGTGGCAGCAATTTGTCCAAAAAACACACATTTTAAAACACACATTTATTTCCAATTTTTTTCAATAACTGAGGAGCAATTGTAGTACATTATTCAACTATTCATATTAAGGCAACACCTTACATAACTAAAAATAATAATACTACCACTTGTACACAAATCTGACAGTGCAAATCAGTAACATGAAAAAAATTAATAATAATATCATGAACATTTTAAACACAGATAAATCTTAAATACAAAGATATTTGTGTTTTTATTAAATATGCACTTTTTCACTTTACAAATTATAAGACTGCTTTAAAGTAATGCATTTGCATTTTAATTATCCTTGTTTTTCCTCAAAGAACTACTAGTAAATGATCTTTCATTTCAAATTTCATGAGAGGCTCCACCATGAATAACAAAACATGAAGAGTTTAGGAAACCTTTCAACTACTAAGGTCACTGAGACCCAACAATGAGGAACTAATGAGTGAATGATTGTGAAAATTCTGTGGTCATGGGGTAAACATTCTTAAGTCAAAAATCTTAATTTGGAGAAATCAAGGGTTAGATTAGCGAGCCAACACTTTTTTCCTACGCTCAACACTATTTCCAACGCATTTTTGTTGTTAAGGAAGCAACATTTGAATTCCGTCATTTTACTAAAACAAAATATAGATACTAAACTTGCAGTTTCAGTACTTAACTCAATTTCGCCCCAAAACTGACTTAAGAACTTTCATCCCATGGCCACAGAATTATGTGAATGAATTGTCAAGCAAGGGGAGGAGAGGTAGAAGAAATGAAAGAACCGTAAGAGAAAAACTGCTGAGAGCTCACTTTCTGCACTATCAATTACAAATGGATTGCTTGGGGGATTGATATAAGGCCCCAGTGGTTGATAGCATAAGTATTACTCCTTAAGCTATAAGCTCCAGCTAATACAAATTCCTTCAAGGGAAAATCACTCTGAACTATCACAAAGGCCAAATTATTCTGCACCCAATAAATTATATTTCATTTCAAATAATCAACCCCCCCCCAAAACCCTGCAGTGTAAACTCTCAAATTATATAATTTGTTTTAAAACAAAATTCTTTCAGAATCTCCAGGTTATGGAGTTACCTTTGATACTACTAAAAGAAATGTAAACAAACCAAATAATATATAATAAAAAAATAACTTACTTCAACAGCATACAGGATATCTAATATCTTAGCCACAATTGGATTTTTTTCATTATCATCTTCTTGACACATCAGCTCTATATCTCTAAGCTTTCCAAAATAAAAATCTCTTTCTTTCTCCAGTCCACTCATAGTCAACTTCAAATCAACCAGCTAGAAAATAATAGACATTTCAAAAAATTATCCTCAATTGTACCAAAATACAACAAAAATACTAACACACTAAAAAATAATGGCCTTTAAATAGGCCAGCCATGTAACAAGCAAAACAATATGCAACAAATCAAGTTGAACATGTTGAAAAGACAATTTTTACTTTACATACTTTACCAATACATTCTAATTTCTTTACAATTGCATCATTAACATTAATGAAATTAAATCTCACAGGTTTTAATCAGCCCAGGAGTATTACAATTTTTTGGCAAGTCATATACATGACATCCTAGACATTTCTGACTCATTATGTTCTGGAATTGGTAATTTTATCACAATAACAAGGTAACTTAACACAAAGTCAATTGTGAAAACAAGTTTCAATGAATATTCTTTTATAAAATTAAAATATTACATAATTTACAAAAATAAACATCGGGAATATCAGAGTAATTGCATTTACTGAGAAATAATTTAAACCAAACTCATTTTTGGCATCATAGTTGATCTTGAAACAATAATTCAAGTATTCACAGCAATATTTCTAACACTAAAAGGTGTGCGGCAGTTGCTAAGCATGATTTTGAAGCAGGTAGGTTGGTTAATTCCTCTTAAGTTACTGTATTATGTGAATGTAGAATAGCGTTATCATAACAAGGTGTCCTGCAACATACTTAACTAAAACTTCAATAACTTCATAACACTAAAGAAACTTCGTGGTTAGGCGGAAGGGCGGGCCTGATGGCCCGAGTCTCGCCACATAAATAAAGTCACTATTAATTATTATTATTATAATAACTTCAACCACACTGATTTGCATCAAGTTACTTGAAGTCATGCTGCAACATTTCTAGCCTATAACCTATACATTAATTCTGTAATATGTAAATTATATAACACAAAGGAGAAAGCAAAAGCAGAACAGAGTAAAAATACAATTTTGGCTCCATATAAAAAAAATCAAACCTCTGTTCTTACTAACCATAGAATCACACTATCCCCCCCCCCAAAAAAAATTATTGGTGATAAGGTGAATATGGTTCCTAAATTTCACCCCCTCTCATCTAATTTGTCTGTCAAAAAAAAAAAAATTATTATATTGCAAAATGTACTAAAGTTTTTCACAGGAATCTAAGGTTGCTGGAAAAGATTTCTGGAATCTAGTAGGGCATGTCCTATGTGCGTTCTTCAATTGTCACATTAGTAAAATTTGACATTTGTTAAGCACATTTTAACTAATAATACTAACCAAAGTGATCTAGTTTTGTGTACATAGCATTTTTAAGAAATTAGGCGAATGTGAAAATGAAAAACTCACAAGATCATTTCCATGCAACGATTTTTTATAATTTCAAATGTCGTTTGATATGGGGACAATGCATTGCTCAACTTCATTCAGCTTTTGGGAATAAAGCTTCATTCAAGATCAGCATTTACAATTGGTTCACGGAATTTCAGTGTGGACACATCACTCTCAGTGACGAAATTCGTGAGGGTCGTCCTGCAACATCTTGTGATGCAACTAATGTTGATGCTGTGTGAGAACTGATTAGTGGAGATCAGCATGTGACATACCGAGAGATTCAAGCAATCGAATAACACAAGCAAATACAGCAAACTGCTGTTGTATAAAGAATACGTCCGATTTTCCTGAAAACACATTGAAATTTCCAAAATTGTAAAATTTCAACTTCTTTTTGAGTTGATTGCACATTTTTCATATTGCTGGTCAGGTGATGTCAATAATTTTGAAGAGTTTACTTCACACTTTCCGAGGTTTCCCAAACATTTCAGGGTTCTTGTAAGAAGCACTGTAGTACGTGTACCTCCCATTCAGACCCTCCCATTTTCTATCTCTGATTGCACTTTAGCCCCTCCCCATGCATCCCAATTTGTTTTATTTTTTTAACTAAAAAATACAGCCAGTGATGCTTGGTTTGATACTTGAATGAAGCAACATCTTGGAGAAAAGATAACTCTGTCTCCCTAGCTTGATTTTTCTGAATTTGCTTTGGCAGTCTGAAAAATTGATTTTCCATAAAAACGTTCTCAATTACATATAGAAGCAACACCTCCTAGCTTTTCCGAAAGCATTGGAAAGAGTTACTGTTGAATTTCATTATTTTCACCTTTTTTGAAACATATCTTAATCTTTCCTTTCTTAACAATGAAGATACAGAATTATACAGAGTACAAGGAAGAATTGTATGTAAGCAACTAAGTGTAAAACAGCTGGTACACAACTCGTAATAAACAATTTGGAAATTTACCCAGTGCCTTAATGTTTGTGTTTAATATATCTTGACACACGTCAGGATTACAATGCTTTGTTACATGCATCAGAAATACATCTCAGTCTTAACTTTAACATGTCACTATGTTACAAAATTTAAATGCAAGCACAATTTAAATAAGGGGGAGAAATAGTCCAATGTTTGGAAGCAATATAAAAAGTAACAATGAAAAACAATCAAAAGCATACAGCTGAATTTAATTTCCAGTGTCTGGATACAAAAATGCACGCAGGTTATTCTTGAATGATGGTATGGTCCTGCAAGCATTACATCTCTTGGGTAAAAATTTCCTCAGATTTATTCCCCGACTACAAAATAATCCCTCTGACCAGCATCAATACCTGCTTTTTGTCGTTTCTTATATCCACATAGTCTTTTTTAAACTGAAGTTGAATAGCTCTGCTAGATGTGGCATTTTGAAGAACCTATAGAGAATCTTGTGTTTTAATAATAACACTTTGCTATCTTCCCTACTCTCAAGTTGCCTGTGATCCTTTCCAATATCTTTCCTCAAAGTCATCCTATTTATTCCCCTCTACCACTTATTTTTGCCACTTGTATGTACATTTTCATGATGCTTATCTTTCACGTAGTATGGTTCCCTGACAACTCTGGCTGTCAACTATATCCTAGGTTATGCCTTATACAAATGTCTGCAGATTTGTGCTGTAGCCTTTGCCCATGGCTCTTGATACAGATGTATAGAGAATAACTGGGCTTCTTAGATTGAGGCAAGGCTCATCACATTTTCACTGCCTTGAGACAAGGCCAATATAGCTCCCAGCTCTCAACTGGCAACTAAGACCCAGAGGGAGCGCTATGAAAAATTTAAAAATCAAATTCAGGGGAAGATAAATTTATCAGTAAAAATTCGCACCACAGTGGGACAATATTTCACAGAAAGACGATATTCATGGGAAACCTACGAGTACAGATACCAAATCATCTAATAGGATGGCCTTTGGATGGTTATTCTCAAGTGTTGTGTGCACTGATATTAGATAACAATAACGAAGCAAACAAGGAAGACATTAATTGAATACCAATCCCAATAAGGCTTCCAAACATTGAATGTTGAATTTGAAATACTGAATTACAATTTACCAAAAACGACAAAGCTGCATAGCATATTAATGTACGATACTGTAACGTAATTCTCACATATGATTGACATGCATTCTTCATCCCTAAAGAGAATGCACAACAAAGGAAAAAATAAGAACATTAGCAATAAATAACCAACTGGTGCTTATTTTGAAACTGAACAACTGTTACACATTCCTCATCAGTGTACATAGCATTATCTGTTGCTAGATTGAGCTTGTAATGTTTCTTTTGGATTAAATATTTTAATCTTATTAAAAAATGTACTGTTAAGGCAATGCTATAAAATACTTCCAGATTTAGAAAATAAAATATAATTGAGGTAGCAGATCCCAACTGATGTTCGTTTCAAGAAAAATGACTTTTCGTTTTTGTTCACGTTCATTTTCACTCTGGAGAAACTTTTGAGCATGGAATTTGAAGGTTTTGTCTTATCCCAATCATTTGATATTTCAGCATATGATAGGTATATGGCAGGAGTTCACCATCATATTTCTAACTGAAAATGAAAACTCTGTTGGGATTTGCCATTATTACCCTGAGCACCTCAATTTTCCCATTTATTTTTAAATATTACAAGACTACTAGAGTGAGAGCTTCTTGCTTCCTTTCCCATTGTACATACACATTTCACAATGCCTTGTGTGAAGCCAAGTCGTTCAAACTTTCACCTCTACCCTTGGCAACCTTGAACAGTTTTTCTTCTAGCTCCCACCTTCTCTTCACACTGCTGCCAGTACATCTTTGCTCCCAAACTATCCTTCTAATGAGTCCTCATTTAAGTTTCGAAATTTGCTTAAGTTTTCTTATTTACATATTACTGAGCAAATTATAGGGTACTGAAGTAGACTGTAAATAGTACAAACTGCCAAATAATCTGTCGATTTATCTATCAATCCATTATTGCTGTACGACAGCATCCCGCACTTTATTTTAAATATCCACTAATTTTCAATCATCTTAACAACGATGTGAAATTGCTAAGTGTGTTCTACAACTTTAAAAACTGACTATGATTCTATCATTTATTATATTAAAATAATAGACTGGAACTTTTACTTTGACAAACACAACATTGATTTTAATGTATCATTTTTATGACTGTTTATACACTTCAATCAATCAGTTCCGAAGAAACCAATTTTTGTCATTCCTTATCCACGTTGGTACTCTTCGGCGCTTATTGGCTGTATCAGAGAAAAAAAAGTTTCACAAACTGTTCACAAACAAACTAATAGATCTGATTATTATGTTAAATTTTCTGCCTTGCGATCCAGAGTGTCTTGTTGACACCATGTCCTTTTCCACTCTTATGCACATAAAGTTGAACTATCTGCTTCTATCAACCCTAAATCTTTTTGAAAGCTTATCAATACATCTACTATGCACACTCAGTTACCTAGTGTTACGCATTTGGGTGCAAATCACTGCAGTGCTTCTTCAGAAATTGCCACCTTATTTTCTACTCTTTCTTTTCTTTTCAATAGACCAACCACAATTTAAAAAACACTCCACCTACTACTGCTGACTTTCAACATCATTCTATGGTCAGCAATATCAAATTCACATTACCTGAAAATTTTCTTGCACCACATCATTCGAACTCTGGTACGAGTACTGGACCAGATAAGATCCCAATAGCTTTTGGAGAAATTGCAATTTGCTCTGGCATCACCACTACGTTATATCTTTAACCAATCCTTGGATCTGGGGATTTTCCCCATAGCTTGGAAATATACTAAAGTTTTCCACATATTCAAGAAAGGAGACAAAAGTGATATTTCAAATTACTGGCCTATTTCAATTCACAGTGCTGTCTCAAAACTTTCAAGAGACTTTTAGTTAATGCTTTGGCATCACACTTTTCCATAATTATTTCAGACTATCAACATGGTTTTACTAACAATATATCTAATACAACTAATCTAGCTATATTTAAAAACTATATCATTAAAGCATTTGAATCCGGTTCTTAAGTCCATGCCGTATACATGGATTTCGCCAAAGCTTTTGACTGTTTTAATCATGACATATCGATTGACAAGTTGTCATACTTAGGCATCAATGATTCATTCCTATCATTGATAAGCTCATATCTTTCAGGTAGAAGCCAATATGTCGTCAATGATCATGCACCACAGTTATTTGTAGTTAGTTGTGATGTACCTCAAGGCCCAATTTTGTTTAATATTTTCATTAATGATCTCCGGTCTATCTTTCACCAATTACTATGCTGATAGGATTGATTTTTTTCAATCATAACCTTAAAAATTTTTTTTAGTTTAAACTTATTCACTGATTCTAAGTGTATAGACCATCTTTAATTCTAAGATTCACTCTATAATTGCAATTCACTCTATGAATAAAAATTAAATTAAATTAATCCGTTAAAGTGTACAATTAGAGATAAATACAAAACGTGTAATAACTTATATTAATGATGAAACTGAAATTGCTAATTATTTGAACGACTTAGTAGAAAAGGGTCAAAAATAGCAGGTAAATTGAGATTGATGATTCTAACAACGCTCAATATGAATATGATGTAATTGTGGATTCCTTGTTTCTATTCCCTACACAAACATGAAAGATTATAAACAATTTAAATCAACTTTTATAGATGATATTCCTACAAAAGTAATTAAATGTATTGGAAAATATATATTTAAACCACTAACTTACATGTTTAAATTAATTATGGAATCCGGAAATTGTACAAATGTGAGAATGAGGATAAAGCTACAAATTATAGATCAATCTCACTGACCTCAAATTGTGAACATTTTCAAGAAAATGTAGGAAATCAGATGTCAAAGTTTTAGAAACAAACATAACATAAGTAATGCTTTTCAGTTTAAGTTTCAAGAAGGATAAAGTACTACAGTTGCTATTGTTTATATAAAAGATTAAATTAGTAAATTAATAGATAAAAAAAATTCCAGGAAATATTTTTTTTAACTTAAAATAACTTTTGACACAATTAATCATGTCACAACAGGTATTTTCAATCCTGACTTCAAGTGATTTGAAAGAACTTGAAAATGTTCTTTTTAAACACTCTTGATAGCAAATATAATTTTCACAACTCTCTTATGCTTTTTATAGTAATGACAATTTTAATTTTTGTTAGTTTGATATTTTGTACTTGTATATTTCTGTCACTACACATGCTCCCTCTCTCTCTCTCTCTTTCTTTTTTAACGACATCACTGAAATAGTAAACAAATGAATTCTGTTGCTGTGGCATGTTAGTACAATATTTTGGGTGTTGCTTGCAATATATCTAATTAAACAATATTCTTATATAATGGTTCGAGAAAGATGGATGAAAATAATTTTCCTGAACCTAAATAAACTATATTAGATGAAGTTGACTTCCAGTGGCGACACTTTCACATTGTCAGTAAATATCACCAGAGATGAGTTTCACATAACGGAATGCCAGGAAAATAAGGTTAATTTACCTAATACACATTTTTTTAATTGTATTATTAATAATATTACAATTAACAATAATTATCTCCAAAACTAATAAATTACTTTTATTCCGAATTGTTTGAATCTAACTTTTGTACATCGCCATGTTTATTTTCTTACCAAACATTTGACTTGCGATGCTTGTTTATTTACGTTGCTAAGGATGTTAAAACCCATTGTTAGGATGTTAAATTCCTCAACATACAGGAAGAGTACAAGCACACTTAACAAATCTGTAGTGTTGCATATTAACTGGGTTAAAGATGCATGTGACTGATACATGAATAAATACATTAAAAAAACATTGCATTGCACTTATTAACCTCTTTTCCACCTACAATATTTGTGGTGTTCATGTGGTTGTATCACTCTCCCCACTGGCTGAGATCAGCTCATCCTCTGGTACGGTCATCAAGTTTTCCTTTCCCACCTGATATGGCACGCAGACCCGTCTATTCGGTGTGTTTTTCGCTGAACCTTTCAAGAATGGCCTGTGGACTCACCATTTTGTCCAGTAACAGTAAAAGAGGGAGGCAAATGACCGCACCTAAGTAGCACTAGCTACTTAGGCCCTTACTGAGCACAACCAAGCACCAATATTCCCACACTGTTACCAGAGAGAGATGCCTCACGTATCACGCTCCTATGCCACCCAGACAGTCCAGGAAAGATGGGTAAGTGTGGAAAGGTGAGGTATGGTGGGTGGGAGAATCCACCATGCTGCGAAACAAGAGTCAACATTGATGCCTACGTGAGATTTGAACCTACAGCCCTTCTGTCTAAGATCACCAGTGCACTACCACCTTCACAATCTTTGCTATCCAGGCCTGCCTAAACACAAAATATATTCATGAATACGAATACTTTACTTTATTCTACAAAATGAGAGGAATAATTAAAATTCTACTAAATTGTTTGGAAACCACCACCATCATCATCATGAACTATTCAGGTATAGGCCCAATGGCCTGTTCCTTTTCTACCAGTAGTCCCCTAGTCACTGCCAAGGTGTTCCTGATCTTCCCATCTCTTCTTTGGCCGGCCTCTTTCTCTTACGCCTCTCGGTCTGTACTTTAGCACCTGTTTTGGTATCCTGTTTATTTTCATTCTTTTAACATGGCCTTGCCATTTCTTCTGATATTTTACCAAGTCTTCAATTATGTTTTTGGTTTTTAGTTTCTTCCTTATTTCTTATTTTGTCTTTCCTTGTCACTTTTAGTACTGATCTCAGGTACCTCATTTGGGCTATTTCAATTCTTTGTCTATCTCTTTTTTTCAGTATCCAAGTTTTACTTCCATAGAGGAGCGTAGGTTTGGAAATGATGTAGGGGAGTCTAATTTTTACATTCCCGTATACGTACGTATACACGGAGTGATATACGTAGTATAGGGAAAGTTATGTAATGCTGCGCGAAAAAATGGCCAATTTTCGGCGGAAAAAAATTAATTGCCGGGCCGTGAAAACGAATAAGTGGATAAAACCAGTTGCTAAATTAAGAAAAAAAAATCCCCTAACACGTGGTGTGGTCAAAATCCATGATTTGTTGCTTCTTCATACTTAAAAATCGATTGACGGCATTCCGTCCGTCTGTCCGTCTGTGGTCAACGCTAGCGCCTAAACCGTTCGGTCGATTTTCTTCAAAATTGATATTCCCCAGTCGATCTGATTCTAGTCGAAGCTTTGTGATTTTCAAAAAGATTCTTTAAAATTTGGGGGTACTTTATATGAAGCCCCCCGGAGATTTTCAACATTTTCTCAAAAACGGCTCCAAATTTTTTCTTTAAATTTCTTGTATGAATAGAGGAAAATACACTTTTTAACATGGCATAGGTCCGATTTTCACGTACAGCTCTGAATTTTCGAAAATTGTGAAAGTTTGAATTTTTTTCGGCGTCTTTCTCCAACTACAAAATTGAAGATAGAGATTTTTTCTACAAATAAAATTTGTTCTGCATATTGAGTTCTTTAATAAAGGTCATGTAAATGTTTTTCACAATTTTGGTAGTTTTCGTGCAATATTGCGTGCAATATGTGCAATTTTAAAAAATTACAAAAACAAAATTTTCTCAAAAACGGCTCCAAATGTTTTCTTTAAACTTTTGGTAGGGATAGTGGTAAATGTACTCTATCAATGACATAAAAGCCATTTTGGTCTATCGGTTGGTTTTTTTCAAAAATTACCAAAATGTAAATTTTTTTACTTGTCTCTCACGTCGTTAATATTTACATTATCGGCGATTTTTTTTACATTATTATATTTACGAGTATATATGCTTTAAATAATGTCAAGTAAAGTTTCTCGAAAACACTACCGTTTTCTGTGAAAAGTAGCTCAAATTTCGGCATTTTCAGAAATGCTCAAACGTCATTTTCTCGTATATGGCTGCAATTTTTTTTCTTGAAACTTTTGTAACGGATAGTGCTAATTACACTCATTAGTATAGCGTGAAGTTTATTATGAGTTTTTTTTTGTTTTTTTCAAAAATTATATAAATGTAAATTTTTTGAAAGATCTCTCACATCTTTAATATGCACATTATCCGCAATTTGTAAAGAAGATTATATTTGTGAGTGTAAGTGCTTCAAATAACTTCAAATAAAGTATTTTGAAAACTCAAAAATTTTCTGTGAAAATGTGCTTCAAATTTCGCATTTTTAGTAGTGCTAAAACGCCATTTTCTCTTAAACTGCACATAATTTTAAAAGAAAATTGCCATTTACGGCTAGGTTTTTGTGTTCTTTAATATTCTAAAATTAATGTTTCTGTTCTACCAATAGGAAACCGAAAAATTAAGAAAATGACAAAAAAATGTACTTTTGGCGATGATAGATGGTAGCTGGCAAGAAAGAGTATGTGGCAATTCCGAATATTGACAAATAAATAAATACAGTCATGCTTAATTTTTTCAAAATACGAGTAGTTTTTCTTTAATTTTGTGACAAACGTAATAGGCCGCTGTAAATTTACTGCGCTTTGGACAGCTGGATGCGTCGTAAATTAGAATGTGCAATTTTGTATATTATTTCTTTCTTCGTTTCTTACATTCGAACTTTGTTATAGACTTACACATTCATATTTTAGAAATTGTTTATTTTGAAATATTTGAAATAAGTAAAAAGAATTAATAGCTCTCAGAATAGCGACAATGCAGGGTCTGCAACAATGGAATTCACTTTGCGCTCGCGAATATCTGTGAATTAGTGTCATTGTTGCGACCTAATGGAGCTGTATGAAAAGGAGTTATAATTGTCTAATTTATGTTGATATTTGCAGGCAAATATTTAGTTTTGCACCAAATGCTGTACCATTTGTAGTGAGTAGAGAATTTGTTGCATGGTTTTAAAATACTCTTCCCTAATCATGGCCCAATGGAAGGCATTTCTATATTTCCAGGGTATCAGGCTTCTTTTTCCAATACAGGGTTACAAAACTTTTGCATTCTATTTTTGTGAAGTTGTAGAATTCACATAGTTCTGACAACACTGCAATGGAAATAGTGAGTTCCAAGCGAAGATGTTAGTAGCACATGAAGTGCAATATTACAGTACTACTTAGCTGTTTTCCTCTAATACGGGAAAGTAAGTGCTGTTGTAGCACCACTAGTTATTTCTGTAGTCATGTGTTGGAAGTGTCTTTTTATACTGCCATTGATATTGTTGTAGTTTGCCAACTTCGATTCAAAATCATCTTCCTGTATTGAAATTTTGTTACCTAGGTAGGTAAAACTTGACACTTGTTCTATTATTTTGTTTTCAATCACCATTTTTGTCCTTATATGATCCTTGCCTTTGAAGCCCATTGCTTTAGTTTTCGTTGCCAATATTCTGAGACCATATTTTGTTATGTTGTTGAGTCTATATGTTGCCATTCGCATTGTTTGGAAACCAGACTCCTTTATGCATCAAGACCAGACAATTAAGGTGGTTCATTAAAATAAGAAATGTGGAAAACACCCAACTGTGTCAACAATCCAAAAAGACCATGCACTCCCAACACTTCTGAATCAACACCCATAATGTGCAGAGGTTGCCGCACAATATACAATTCAGTGGCACAATGTTGAGATGGTTTGATTTTCTATATTGGAAATAATCTAAGAAAAGAATTTCTGCAATATTTCATTTAAAGGTTTACTACATAAGTTCCAGAAGGAATTATTGCCTAAACAATTTTTCTTGGAGTAAAATCACTGTATGACTTCAGTGTGAGCTCCCCCCAAAAAACCTCTTTTCAGAAAAATTTGAAAACTTGATTTTGTTTTAGGTAAATAACATTTTTCAGATTTTTAATTTCTCGCCTTACGAATATTTCGTAAGAAGAGAATGTTGTGTAATCATGCGCCAGAAAACTGCGAATTTTCGCCAGAAAGACTCTTATAGCTGGGGGTCTGGTAACAAGAAAGTGGATAACTTCTATTGCTAAATTTAGAAAAAAAAAAAAATCCTCTAACTCATAGTGTAGCCAAAATCCATGTTTTGTTGCTTCTTGATACTGAAAAATGGATTAACGGCAACACATCCACCTGTCTGTCCGTCTGTGGTCAACGGTAGTGCCTAAACCGTTCAGCCAATTTCCTTCAAAATTGAAATTCCCCAATTGATTTGGCTGATGTCAAGGTTCCTGGAATTTGAAACTGATATTTGAACTTTGGGGGGCAAATTTTTTGTTGAAAAGTGCAAAGGACATTTAAGGGAATGATGCAAGTATCATTTTTGTTGATATCCCCAATTTTGCGAAAATTGCAAAAACCAATTTCAAAACTGCAAAATCGAAGATCAAGATTTTTGCCTCAGACAAAGTCGCTTGTACAAAATTACCATTTTAAATAAAGTCATACACACTTTTTTCAAGAAACAAGTAGTTTTTGCATAAATCAGTTTGAAATTTATCAAAATTTCTCTAAAACCACTCCAAATTTTTTCTTTACATTATCTTCACTTATGTAATAAGGGACAGTAAAAAAATATGGCGCAAATCCTATTTCCAGGTAAAGCTTGGTTTTTGGAAAATTCCAAAAAAATTTTTTAAACTACAAAATTGTAGATAGAGATTGTTGTCTAAGATAAAATCTGTAGGACAAAATTAGTTATTCAAAATATGTCCTATAAAATTTTCTGAAAAAACTAGTATTTTTGCCAAATTTCCAGTTGAAATTTGTGAAAAAATTTTCTCAAAAACAGCTCCAAATTGTTTCTTTGGATTTTCTCCAGATAAAATAAATAAATAAATAAATAAGCAAACTAGTGGTGCTATAGAATGGCACAGACTTTCTCGCAGAACAGTTTTCTAATCTCTTTATTCTGAACAAGGATTTCGGTTATCATTATTTTCCTAGATATCTTCTTTGGGTGCCCAAAGGACATTTTTTTTTCAAATACTCTGGATTTTTCAGTTTCCTAATTCTAGAAATGAAACTATCATACACATATTACTATTACATAAGTGTAAATGCCATGCATAGTCATGGTGATCACAGTCGCTAAGTAGCAAGCATGAATGGCTCTTCCGCGGGAAGCTTCGCTGGTTCAAGTCCTGGTTGGGGAGTATTATTTGTTACTATTACCTGTTGTTGCAGGAAATAATTGACAATTATAGAAACTTTATTGAAAACCATGGGAAGCCATTCGAATCACAAGTATTGTAATTACGATAAATGAACTGGAAGTGCTTGTATGTAATTTTCCAATTTTCAACTTTTTAACAATTTCACATCTCTTCTTGGATTTGTAAAATGTACGTACCATCATATCAATTGTTTTCCTATCATGAATTTACCATTTTATGACTGTTCGATACTTTTTATTGCTCTGTTCGATCCATACAGCGCTAGAGTGGCATAGTGGTATAAGTGCCGGCATGTTAACTTTGAGGATCCAATTTCGGATCTCGGAACGGAAGAAATTTGCTGGTTGTGCTGGTTGAAAACATTGTTGCTGTTTGATGTAGAAATATAACACTGCAGGGCAATTAGAACAATGCAATGCACTTTGGAAGCGCCACTAGTTGAATTTGAATTTCAATGAGAAAGGAAAAAATATATCTATGGTGGAATTTTGTATACCATGTCCCATATTATTTTTTTAAATGAATTTGTCATGTACTCTTGTCTCTGCCCGAGTTCGACCCATACGACACTTGGTTGTCGTAGTGGTACGAGTGCTGGCACGTTGGCTCTGAGTTCAGGTCACGGAATGGGAAAAGAATTTGCTGGTAGAAAATCCTTTTGCTGGTTTATGTAGTAGTGAAATAGCATTTAGGACTATGTAGAAACAGTGTGAGAAAGTTTGTGCTTTGGTAACAACACTAGTTTTATTTGCATTTGCAAGCAACATTTTAGAAATTTGATTTTATATTGGAAAGTCGTTTACCCTTCAGAACAATGAATCGAAAAATGCAATGAACTTTAATTGTAATGGAGGTCTTAGCAATTTTGCAAGTGCAATTTCATTTTCCCATGCCAAACAGTAAAATCACTGTTCGCCGTCATTTTTGGAGGATGAATTTACACTTCTAAAACAGTTGCCAACTAAGAAAAAAAAAAACCACAAGAGCCTTATTTATTTTTCTTCATCTCCTTACAACAATATCCAAAATTCAGAAAAAGCAGAGCGAGACCTCAAAAGGTTTTCTTCAAGTTCATTGAACATACAGCGATAGCACTTTGTCACACTGCAACCAGAGATCCCTATGTAAGATCTAATGTGATTAGAACTCCCAAGATAGATTGTAGTGGATGCTTTTGACTTGGTGCAGATGTCTCATGTATTTCTTACAAATGCACATCATTGTACATTTCTGTGGTCATGGGGTAAGTTCTTAAGTCAATATTTGGTGAAATTGGGAAGTACTGAAACTACAAATATCTATATTTTATTTCAGTAAAACAACCAAATTCAAATGTTGCTTCCTTAATGACTAAAGAGTGTTGGAAAATAGTGTTTAGCATTGGCTCAAAATCTAACCCTCATTTTCTCCAAACTAAGATTTGAGTAAAGAACGTTTTACCCATGACCACAGATTTATTTCTAATCAAATAGCAATAACCAAGTACCTAAAATATTAGCAACTCTACTAAGATCGTCCTGTATCTCCCGGTTGTGTATCGAGAGGGACTAAAAATAATTTTGAGTCATATTTACCCAAATGTAAAAGCGGTTTTTTTTCCCTGAATATCTCACTTGAAAATTACAAATATCTCATTTGAAAATTCTTTTATATGCAGATTAAGATTAGTCATTGGGATTAATGTTTTAACATTGTCTTCCCACATCAAAACTAATCCTGATACAGTAAGTTGCAATGGCAATATACATCAGGTGTATCTATAATAATTAGGTTTGCAGGTGTGTTCTTCAGATCCACTGAATTTGCAGGGCGATCTACACCAATATTTTTGATCAGGCCAGCAAAGAGAGAATCTCACATGGAATAGTAATATGTGAAACGTAATGTGAAAAAGAAAAAAAATTGTTGCAAAGGTTTTATTACACTGTACTGTGATCGATAAAGCCACAGTTCAGATGGATTCTCGGTTCAATTCCCAGCGAGTGCAAATCTGGGATTAGCAATGGAAACGAAACAATTAACATTAATAAAGTATGCATTCTTCATCCAACTACAGAGACAAAATGATGCGAAAAAATTTCTAAGCAAAAGTTTCCCAAACTTGGAAACTTGCCACTCTCTCCAGAGTTAAGATACCCACAAAACAGATGTACGAGTTCACAGTTCACCACTATAAAACAAACACTACACAATATCCGTAAGGTGTGCAAGATCGGTTTGGGCCACAGTGGAAGATATACATCTTAAGATGACATCTTAAACTGTGGCTATTACTCAGTTTTACAAAACATTTCCCACCAATTTTCATAACTGTTCACTTTAGTCTTTACCAATTTCACCACAAAACGACAAATAACTGACTTGAAATTTGAAATCAGCTGGCCATAGAGCTGTCCAATGGATCATGACATTGCCCAAATGAGACCCAAAGATTGCAGTGCTTATATGCGAGAACTAGCCTCATATAATCTTCAGTTTAAGACTGTGAGTGAACACATCTATATATCTTACACCGTGGTTCAAAATGTCCTGATCATTTTTCACCATTTCTGCTTGCACTGTATCTTTTCATAGCAAGGTACTTGTGATATATAGTCATGTGAATGCTAGTCAATTGCTGCCTATTGTACTAATTGCAATCCAAATATTTTTTAAGAAAATTAAGTATCTTTAAAAAGTCATCAACAAGAATAAAATGGAGTTTTATTTAAAAAGTAGACATGGAAATCTTGTGATATGCAATTATTTTTTTAAAAGAAAGACTGCATTTGGTTTTATATAATTGTCTTATCCTTTGAGTAAAACAGCACTTTTCTGGGAAATAATTAATTTACTATTTTCAAGTGGAAAGCACATACTGAAATGCAAAGGAAGCTTAATAACAAATAAATTAGGCATGTTGGTCACTTATAACAATAAATTACATATCCTTTCTCATGATTTCTGCAGGAAATAGTGCAAAAATAATTTTAATTTACCTTCCGTAACCTACACACTCTCACACATGCTTTTTTCAAATGTCAGTGTTGCAGTTATTGGCAATTATAATTACTTGCCCATTGTGGTCATGATAATCCTTTAATGGTCATTTCATATCTAGCAGGGACCAAACTATCAGCATCTTTCTATGCCTTCTTTCATTTAACTATTTCTTAGAGAGAGAAAGGAAGAGAAAGAGATAGAGAAAGAAAGAGCAAGAGAGAGAGAAAGAGAGAGAGAAAGAAGAGAGAGAAAGAGAGAGAGAAAGAGAGAGAGAAAGAGGAGAGAAAGAGAGAGAGAAAGAGAGAGAGAAAGAGAGAGAGAGAGAGAGAGAGGAGAGAGAGAGAAAGAGAGAAAGAGAGAGAGAGAGAGAGAGAAAGAGAGAGAGAAAGAGAGAGAGAAAGAGGAGAGAGAAAGAGAGAGAGAGAGAGGAGAAAGAGAGTAGAGAGAAGAAGAGAGAGAAAGAAGAGGAGAGAAAGATGGGAGAGAAGAGAGAGAGAGAAGAGAGAGAGAAAGAGAGAGAGAAGAGAGAAGAGAAAGAGAGAGAGAAAGAGAGAGAGAAAGAGAGAGAGAAAAGAGCGAGAGAAAGAGAGAGAGAAAGAGAGAGGAATAAATTGAGAACTTCGAGACATTCATCCAATGTTCAAATCTCTTCGTACAATGGATTGGAAAAAGCAAATACTAACCATGTACATTCAGATTGTCTAGATTTTCTAAGAACAAGCAAAGTAAGATAATTCCGAGCATAGTAGGCAGTACCAATGATATTTTGATACAAGTAATAATTTCAACTTTAATTATTTTACCTTCTGTCCACAGATGTGGAATCTGTATCATTTTTTACCTACTGAAAATTTACCTTGTATATCAAATAATTTGTTTCATTGCTGACAACAGATCTAATTTAATCATGAAACCACTGAAAAAAACCTACTTAGCCTTAAACAGCAATTGAAACAACAGATAAAAATTACAATCCTTGCCAAATTAATTCCATCAAGAAGTAAAAAATACGAATCATAAGTGACAATTGAAAAGTATAGCAGAACAAGTGCCGCACATTTCCTCATTATTATTCAACACTTGCACTTCCATTCTGAAATAAAAGCAGTCAAACAAAACCTTAACTGTAATGGAAATTTATCACTGATGCGTATTTCAAGTCAGAGATTCAAAGACAAAAAACTGTCATACTTTTAACATTTAATCAAATCAAAGAATTTTAAGAGGATTATAATTTTTTTAAAATAATTATTATAGACAAAAAATTGTTAGAACAGCACAAATCAGCTTTGTGCATCATGTACACCCATTTTAACACATACGTTTTAACTAAACTTTCCAGAGTATATTGACTGTCAAGCATCTCCAACACCTAGATGTTGTTTAGCTTATTGCAGAGTAAACAAAAGAAATTAATGAAGGAATCTGGTAAATTCCTTATTTTAAGAAAGATTTTTTAAAATAAAGAAGCACTAAATGATTCCAGAACATGTAACATACTTGCGCATTTAGTTCCTCAATCTTGCTAGAATCATTGCTCTTAGTATTGCTAGCACTTCCAACAGTGCGATTTTGAGGTCTTGTCGGTTGCTGCACCTTTGGACCTGGCATCATAGACAATGCAGAATTACCACATGTTGGTCCAGCATTGCCTGAGACAAAAAGAAGCCACCCACCAAGCAGTGTGCAAATCAAAGCATTAGGAACAGAACACAAGAATAACACAGAAAACTCAACAACAACATGCACCAAGCACTAACCCACATCATAAGCACAACAAAAGCACTACATTAATCACAGCAGCTTAAAAACCACAATTAAGCATAAAATAGTGGCATGAAAGTTATCAATGAAATATTATGCAAAGAACACTAACCCAGTAATTGTTAGTACCTCCAAAAACCCATGTCAGTAAAACGTTAAAAAATTGATTCAAAATAAGTAATGAAATGCCAAACATACACACACACACACACACACACACACTGAACCATTCAAGATTTACATGATCTCAAAAGGGTAAAAACTGTTCCATAATAATATTGGCTCTGTGACACATGAAATGAAAATTGATTTAAAAGTTCTAAAAACTTCACTTTCAAAACAGACTTCTAAAACCATTATCTAAACTACCAAACATTGAATTATGGAAATTGTTATTTCTGTAAGTCCTAGTATTTACAGTCCCATGAACTATAAACCGAGTGGTTACTTTCAATTTAATTAATGCCATCTGGTCATAAAATGTTTTAAAGTCTTTAATATTTCTTAACTTTACATGTGTGCATACACTTACAATATTTTTTTTAAAACTATTATACCACAAATACCTCCAGAACTCTCACAATCTACTAGTATGATATGCAATAATCTAATAGTATAATTACAGTAAGATGTGTTATATATAAAACAATCACTTTCTAAAGCAGAAACTCTTACAATTAAAAGTAGATTGATCCATATTGTTCAGAATGGATCTATCTTTGTATGCAACGCCCTAGAATAAAGGCTGTAAATTTAGTTGTTCGGACGAGTTTTCTCAGCATACAACCACATGAGAAAGCGTCATATTTCGAACAGTCATTTTCAGTAATAAGATTGTTGATAAATTAGTACTTTCAATAAATTACCAAAAACTGCCCTCTCTTGTGAGAGGAAAGCAATACAATGGTAACACTAAAATTACTACTGCTACACAAAATTTCACATTGTTTCAAAATTTCTCAGGAGTTCTTGAATGTGCCCCATTATTCTCTCAGTCTTGAATACTAAGAAAAAAACAACTTCCAGATATCCCATTGCAAAGAAAAATAAAGTAGTCTACCTTCATTCACAACTTTTGAGGTAAGTTTAATAGTTTATTTCTTCAATGCACTCTTTTTAAAAATTTCATTTCAGTAGAGTCTTGTTTATCCAATAAACAAGCATGCAAAACATTGCATGAGCAAAAATTTTTTAGATAATGGGGAAGTGTTAAGAAATTAATCAAATTAAGCCAACTTTCATTACACATACTTTTACATTTTACAAAAGTACACTTGTTTTTCAACAAAGCAACAGAAAACAACATGATAAATTTTAAAAAATCAACCTCATCGTTTTGAATAACTTTTTTAAGTCTGTTTTCTCAACTTGCACTGGTCATTATGTTGATTTCCGTTACTTTTCCTTGCTGCTCAACATTCTTAATAGTCTCTAGAGCTTTTCTTCCTTGTTGTGAAGTGGCACAGTTAGGAGCAACAAAAACTGACTATGCGGGTACATCGGATAATTTAGAACGTCAGATAAGCAAAGGTTGAATAAGCAAGACTCTACTGTATTTGCATTGTGTTTTACACTCATCCCACCCCACCTCTGACGTAAGTAATAAAAGTTCACATAAAATATTTTGGAGTTTTAAATAAACCAATAATTGCAGTATCATGAAAAACAAATATACAAATGAAACTTAGAAGCACTTTAATACTGTGTTGGTATAAGAAACTTGTTCATACATAAGAAACTATATGTATTTTTGGGAATAAATAGATGCGATTCTGAAAAGATTTTGAAATGCTTTTCAGTAACGTAACTTTAAAAATAAGTGAAGCTCTTTATCTAGGCAAGTTGAATAAACCATTAGCTTCCTACTCCCTCCAAAAAGCTAAGCACAGAATTCCAACTGCTCTTATCTACCAAGAAGAAAAACTAAAGGTTTTTAATTCACAATCAATTTTCTTTCCTTTGCATTCTCATTAGTTGTGAATTTTTTAAATCCTCAAATCCTGATGTCAATAAACATGATTAACATCTTAACTTGTGGGAAAAAGAAACTATCACCAGTCATTGATGGTAACCATTTATGTACTATTTTATTCATCTAACTTTTACTTTTATTCTAACACTTCTGGACACTAAAAAGCAATTCTTTGGTGATGAACCCTCCGTGAACCTCATGAAGTGTCATACCATTTAAAAATTTTAACATCCGCATCTTTTAAACAATGCGGTGACAACATGGTAACTGCCATCTCATGTATACGAGTTCCATTGTTGCCAACTCAACAGTGAATAATTCACATGGGAGCACTCCAGTACAGTGAATACAAGTGCCACAAAAGGGTTCTGCTATCCCATACCCCACATTGTTCAGGACATACTGAAATTGTTAAGTAGCAGTTTCATTTAGTGCTTTGACTCGTAGCCTTCCGTTATTTAATTACATCAATTGCTAGTGATGTTCTAAGTTATAAACAAGAACCATTATATTTTTCACAATAAATTGAAGATTTACAAAGAATTTTGAGAGGTTATGTTTCTAAGATATGTCTCATTTTGAATTTTTTTTTCTGACTGAGGGCTGTTTTCTTTGAATTAGTGCGATACATTTATGCTTGTAAAGAAACCATCTTCCATCAGTTAGAAATACTTCATTGAAAAATAGAAAATTGATGGTCAAATTGGGGAAATCACCAGAAACTGAATTTTTATGTAATTACATATTTTTTGTCTTTCTACTTATGTTCTCAAAATTTAATCTTGATGAATTGTCGCTGTCCTAACACAATATTTGATTTTTTCGTTACAAATTTTTACATATTTGGTGCTATATTACGTATTTTACAAATTTCGCTACTTTCTCAACATATTTTTTTTCATTTTATCAATTATCATACATATTTTTATGAAAAGATGTATTTTACAAAAATTCAGCACTTTTTCCTACATTTTTACAGCATGCTACTGTATACTCCACTCAAGAAGACGTGAAGACTCTACTCATGAAGACGTTCATATTTCAATATAAGTTCATATTTTGTAAACGAGTCTTATAATTAAGAGTATTTAATTAAGATATTATATATTATGTCAGATTTTACACATTTATCACATATTCGTACCGTTTTCATTACATATTTATGTACATATTTTGATGTTTCATTTTACATATTTTTTCTGGTCTCTAGTAATCACACACCTCACCTTGTTTTCCAGGGCACTTTTTCGACCTGGATTTTTACGAAGGGTTTATTGCTAATTGCAATAACAGTTTGTAATGTCTAAAAAGTGTTGTTTTTCATGAAAGGCTACTTCAAAATAACGTTTACCTAAGTTTCCACTTCATGTAACGCCACTTTAATCAGGTGTATGAATATTGTAAAATTATTAGCAAAAATAATATAAAAATGAAAAACGGGTTGAAAACCTACACTTGTTCAAACATTACAGAACATTACGCTCCTTAGTTACTCCGTTAGTTATGGGAAAACGGAATATTATGATTTCGGTTTAATATTAATACACACAAAATCAAACTCAAACATAAAACACACATCAATAAACAGCACACAAGCCATGTATTATATTCAGATGATCGATTTCACATTTAATTTGTTTCACAATTCAATTTACGGCCGAGAGTTATGACCAACATTTCCCTAATTCCACTAATCACTGTAACTAAAACATAACATTTCTCTATGAATCAAAACTTTTGAAATGTCTACTACAGAATTATTTTCCTTACCATAAATAACATGTGCATAAAAAATATTCACTGCTTAAAGCAGTAAAACCTAATAGCAACCATTTTCGAACCTCTCCGCAAAACGATTAGATTAGCTTATTTAATTTAATTTAGAACAAAGAAATATAGAATGAGAAAATGTTATTATAAACATGTTTCTTTGCTTCAAATATCTTCCGCTATTACAAGAAATGTATGTCAAAATTGGAAATAATATATTAATGAATTTTCAAACATCCCAAAATCTTCAGCTTTCCAACTGAACTGGAATGATCTTGGTTTTGTCAGAAAATAGACAAAATACAATTTTAGAAACATGCTTAAAGTATCCGGTCAAATAATTTCTTTAAGAATGAACACCACGTGGATGTTATACTAAATTAATTCTGATGAGCAATTCAAAATAATTGATTTCTGAAATATATACACCAAGTTTACTTTCAATGATCACAATGCACACATGTATTTACCAACTTTCCCAACAGGCTTGGCAGCACTGGCAACAGTTCCTTGAGGCTTGGAGACACGCTCCCCAGTTCTTCCAGCACCTTTCGGAAAATTGTCACCACCTTTACCAAGCTGTTCCCCCCCACGTATTGTAAGGGCATCATACTCTTGTCCCTTGAAGTTTGCATCAAAAATTTTTTGAACCATTGAAGAAATTCAAAGTTGTCTTGAAATCTCCCTTTTGATCAGTTTATCAATAGGTACAATCTGCAAAAAAATTAATTGAAAAAATACAAAATATATTCAAATCAACCAAGGCAACAGAAGAAAATCTGTATCTATCCAGCAAAACAAAATGTTGAAACTGAAAATAAATGTAAAATAAAAAACTTAAATAAATAGTACCAAATAAGCTGTGAAATCAGAAAATGAGCAATCCAAGGGGGTGCCAACAAGTATCATGTGTCTGGAGCCTTTTAAATTCACAACACCAATCAACATATATGCTGAACAGCATCCTTTTTTACCCTAATGTAAAACATGTTTTTAAAAGAGTAACAAGCATTTGATGCAACATGCCAAGTTGAAAATGATGTGTCTATGGAGAGCGTCATGGTCATGAAGCAAACTAAGCATACCTGAAAATAATACACATTCATTTCTTGTAAAAGACCATTATCATTCAAGTATTCAAAACATTCATCATCATTCAATTATAGGTTTCTGACAGCAGAAAATTAAGATTAACATGCAGCGACTCTACTAAGTAATAACAAAAAATTGCTTAGGTATTTCCTATTATCAGTACATATCTTAAGAATTTTTAAATGGATTTTGTGTGATTTTAATATACTCATAGGTGCACAGTTTTCTCTGCTAGAAAGTATTAAAAATGTCAATGTTACAATTCACACAAATTATTCGAAAAACAAATTTTGCTCATTTTAGTGTTTCAATTGTTATTACAAGTTAAATACAAGTCGTGCTTCACAAAAAACTGAAGAAAATTTGGCATGCTACAATCCAACATACGAAATTTCTCTCACTTTTTTCAATTCTCCCTGTGAAACTTCTAAAAAAGTTACAGTTTAAAACTGTTTTCAAAATTCTAACAGTTTCCTTCGCAAATATAAATTGATTCTTTGGATTCTGAACTTCTGCTTGGTACACAAAAAAACTAACAGTAAATTGTTTAAAATTCAATTTACAAGTTACCACAGCAATTCACTCCACCATCCCATTAATTCTGACAGCTTTCATTCTCAAGAAACCAAGTTCCTCTTTGAAATCAATATTATGCCCTTTCCTCTTCCCATAAACAAGAAGTTTCTCCTTAATTTTTGCAATTAGCTGTTCAATATACGAAACAATGCTCAATAAGAAAGGAACCCATTTCCAATAACTATTCATGAAATTTTTACAACTTACTTCCTCCTACATTTTCTAGTGATCTAAATTCTTTAAAGAGAATGAACATATAAACTGTGAGGCCACTCTTCCTGGAATAAATTTCCCTGAATTTTCCCATTATTTTTTTTTAAGTACAAGTTTATAATTTTTCTCTGATAAAATCCACAAAGTATTTCACACTAGAGAATACATAAAATGAACAGAAAGCCCAAGTCTCTTTAACTAATTTGTCACTCTGATTTCACCATGGAAAAGGCAAAATTAACAATATTTGATTAACAAATAACAACTGTGCCAAAAAATGTACTAGTTTTATAAGGACTAATATCTAGTATTGTAGAAATCATGAAGTCCTGCCTTCTGAAGATTCTTCTACAAATTCCCTAACTTTTCTCAATTTTTCCATGAGTGGTCACCCTTCTTTACCAACTTAATACAAATAGCATGAAACCCAAAGTGAAATAAATAAGTAAACTCAATGTTTTCAGAGATACTAAACACATTTGAAAAATTATTGACATGTTTAATAAATGATTAACTGAATTATAAAATGAAACAAGCACTGAAGGAAAAAATAGGTTCAGTGAACTTTGTTTGAAAATTAATTTAACACTGAGAATTATACACCGCATTAATAATTTAATTACTAAACCTTTCACTTTTTTCTTAATGCAATAAATTCAAACATTAACAACATGCCTAGCAAACTTCTTATTCAAAATCAAGTTTCTCAATGCCTGGAAGCCCTCAGTTTCATTAGCAATGTAGTTGGTGAAAAGAGGAGATTCATCACCCCAAACCCAAGATGTGATAATGTGACAGGAGATAAGTTGGTCATGAATTTCAAAATTAGAGGGTAAACTAGTTATTAAAGTAAATAAAATACAAAAGGGAGACAAAATCCATTAGTCCTATTAAAGCTCCACAAATAATCAAAAATACAGGAGACACATTTT
>JAHLJT010008446.1:59847467-59956909 GCA_031308135.1 Acheta domesticus | reverse complement strand
GCTAGGGCGGTGCCCCGCCAGGTGACACTTGGAGGGGGAATCCCCTGCGAGCCGACGTACAGGTGCGGCGACTAGATCATGATCAATTCGGGGATGGTCACACCGCCGAACCTTCCGGATAAAGCCTTCACTACACTAACGGGTTTAAGGGCCGTAAAGTTGACGTGCCCCGTAAACTCTTACTTATAAAACCACGCTGAAACGAGATAAGATGACAACGATGTCCAATAGAGTTTCGGAACAAAAACTACTATTGACTCTCTCCCATCTTTTCAATGTGACAACACCTTTTATTGTTGCTCAGTTACGTCACAATGTGCCAGACTCTACTGAATAATTGATTTCGTTCATCCATGAACACTTATATAGGAACAGAGCTTCCTGTGAGCAATCCATTTCTTAATGCTTGAAGTTTCAATATTGCTTCACTTTTGCATGTGATGAGTGAGCTTTCTCCTTGTGTATCTTTTTTGAAAATGCTTTCAGATGCATATATGTTCGTCAACAAGTTAATGGCAGTGAATGTGTGTTTAGCGTACTGATACAGGGAACAATGAGGTAAAATAGACAGATAAATATACATACAAATAATTATATGCAACAAAGTTAGTTGTCTTTTTTTGTTACAAATCTCCATTCATTATTTTGCAGATATAGTCTAGAAACAATTTTGTGGGTTACTTTTCCTATCCCATGTTAAGTTTCACTCTTTTAAATACTTTAGTTAATGACCTATAATTTGTAGATTTTTTCAATTACTTCCTGAAAGTCATTATCGAAAATAGTCTTTTAATCGAAACTGCAATTGTTCTTTATAAATACATATTTGATAAAAACAACCATATCATGAATACGAGAAAACCGTTTTAAACCGTCTAAAACATGTCATAAAGTTGAACTGAGTGCTTTTCGGTGCCCTTAGAGATAACATATGACTTGACCATGATATGATAATATCAGTGGATGATAAACGTTTTAGGTTTAAAAAATAGTTTAATCTTTTCAGTTGGAACTGCTGGTGTCAATGTTTTTGGAGTGTATCATTTAAAAAAATATGTCCAAGTTTTTCTAGTACCATCTCCACAAAATATGTATTATCTTTCATTTTGTCAGGATGCCTTGGACCGTTAAGGAATTTTTTTATTCTCTGACAATCGTGCACAGCATTTCATCAAAACAAAGAAATTAGTTACCCCGTTTATAGTGTTTCTTTGTAAAGCTAATGAATCGTATACAAACTCCTGATTTTATGAAAAGCCAGGAGAACCATTTGCTACCATTTCTAATTCTGAAACTAGAATATATTTAGTTATGAATACACTTAAATTTTTATGAACTATTAAATGAAACTGTTTTACATTCTGACATTAGATATCATTATGGAGGCCAATGTAATAGTTGGGAAAGAGTACAGGTGTTTTTTATATTACTGTAGGGGTAAAACGCACCCAATGGTTGATGCTTTTGTTTGATTCACTGACAAGTTGGACAAACAGAATTGACTGTTCAAAGTTATACTGATATTCAGTTGGTGAGTTCTTCAATTACTAGTTGTATTTCTTATAATTAATTTCTACAATCCTTAGGTGACTGCTATACTTAATGGAGCAGAGCAGAAACCAAGCCTCGTCATCAGCATGGGAGGGGAGCCTCAACGAGCACTGGGCGGGCCCTGAAATATTTAGAATTCCTCATTGAGGAGAGGAGGAAGACCATGCAACGGCCACGTCCAGTGCAATATTGCAGTTGAGGCGGTACACAGAAACTCCCCCATTTCCCATCACCATGATCCCATTGAATTCTTGGATGGGAGAACGGAGAAAGGCCTGAAGGACTTGCTCAGAGTACCTATGTTATACCAGCCACTTCTGTTCCATGTGAAAGGCTTTTCTCTCCGAAGCTGGGCTCATTATTACTGACAGGAGAAGCAACTTGTCGCCGAGCAAAGCTTCCACGTTGATGTTCATTAAAGGCAATGAAAGTTTCTGTAATCATTTTTTGAAAACCTCTCATTGCCTTTTGTTCAAGGTAAGAGTACCACCTCATTTCCTACCAAAAGGTATCCATAAAGTTGCCTTTTTTTCCTCTGAACACTGTCAAGAATGTTGGGTGTATGAACTAGTAATGTTACTGCGCTGCTTTCTTTCAGAGAAGATCACATGTCTTATGAGTAAATGGCCTTTTTTCTCCTTTCCACTAATGTTATTTTTCAATTTATGCCATATTTATACACATAATGAAAACAAAGATACATTGATAAAAGTATATCCTCTACTTCCCACAATTTAGCTGAGTTAATTTATCAAAATACGGTTTTGAAATTAATGTAGATTCTTTATGCAAAATACAGTTTAATAGGTAGAATAGTTTTTTGATAAATTGGATAAAATCTATCACTTTTGGCTCCTTGCTGACAGAAACTGCCCTCTCTTTGCAATTTTTGTTTGCTGAGAGTTTCTGGTCTCAGAAATTGGTTTAATGGAGACAGGTCATATTGATTACGTTACCAAGAAATATTCTAAGAGTTTAATATTTTGTTTTTTAAAAATTGGTTCAAAGCATATCCACTCTCCTTTTGGTACATATATGCATTTGACTGTGCTTACATTCCAGTGACAGTCACAACAGAATAGTTAAATAACATTAATAATAAAATGTAAACAAAAAGGATGTTAAGATACATTATAAATATTTTTTGATTTTAGCTAGTACGCCCACTAGCAGAAATGTGTGGATGCAGAAGTACTTCTGCACTTTTCTGCAATTGAATCTGTCAACCGAGATCAAGACAGGTGGTTATGTTAGAAATCCTGCATTGGAATAATTGCACAATATTTCTTACTTTTTTAATTGCTACAGTTGTCAGACACTTATATCATAAATATTCCTATTCCAGAAAACTCTTCTTGCTCGGACTGAACATTCAGGGGGAAAAAAATAATATATATATATATTATAATATATATATATATATATTATATATATATATATATATATATATAGATATATATTTTCATATAACTCAACTTTTCATGGGCAAGCAGTGAATTTTAAAACAAATTAATAGGTAATGTAATTTAATTGTATTATTAAAATGTCCATGAGCGCCACGTCGTAATTTTTTTGCCTTTGTGTCATATAGGAAGAATTTGGGGGTAGATGAGGAGCTATGGAATGGAGGTTGATATTTAGGGACATGTCACCTACTATGGTAATTAATCCCTTTAGTGTCAAGAATGATTTTCTTATGCTGGAGGTGGCAATGATCCTCCCCATAGGACGGTGAGATCTTGCACCTACCTACATATCACATTGCAGGGGATTATACTCTCAAAGATTTTCTCCAACATAGCACTGCCCCAGCCAGGATCAGCTCTAAGCTCACTACTAGTCTCCTGGCAATGTGCGGTGGGATAGTCCATGTAAGTGTAAATGTGGGAAGGGGAAAGGATAGGACAAGGAAGAGGAAGGAAAGATCACATGCAGTCTGTGGCTTGTTTACTAGGGTACTGCTCCGCCATTCACCTGGCATTGATTGGAGAAGTTGTGGAAAACTTCTGAACAGAGCAGTTGGTAGCTACCAGGCAGTGGCTGATTTCCACCTTAGCTTGAAAAGCTAATGTTAAATTCGCCACTGATGAACTACAGGACCTCCTGGTCAGTCGCTGCTCAGTGGCAATGATGTCTCAGCTGCTAAATGGAATGGAGAAATGCACTGAAGTGATAAGGGTAAATAGGAGAGCAGTACCTTTCTGGCATATACATAGTCCATAATCACTGAGAATGCTACAGTGTGCAATTCATTACATTCATCAAGTATGTCATTTTTAATTTAATTTTGTCTTTTGCAGCTTATTTCAAGCTTTGTTCATTTTCCCAATTTATTTTTATGAAATAATGTAATCATCTTTCTTCTCTTACCAGGTGTGGATTAACATTTAATAGGATCGTAAATGCTCTGGCCTCCTTTTTGTTTCACAGAAAGTTCAGTTTTGTTCATTTTGTCTCCAGAAAAGTTTTAAGGAAACAGAAAACTGATTTCTTTTCAAGAAAAAATATTCAAAGAATTGGATTTATTCAAGTATTTGAATAAGAGATACAGAACATTTTGACCCTCCTGTTAGTAATTTAATGCAATTGGCTTTCCATCAATGACAATTCACATTCAAGAGAATTGTTTACATAATAATAATAATAAAATTAGAAGAAAAAAAATAAACATACAACTAATATTTTTCTGTTTTAGCAGCAGATTAGCATGAAAGAAATGGAATCAGTCATCTGTGACAATTACTTTCCAGTGGAGTATGTTAGAAAATCCTACATTGAAACTTTTAACTGCTTTTATTGCTATTAGATATATAGGTGAAGTAATTATTTCTCGTAAAAAAAAAAAAAAACATTGTAACTTGCAACACACAGGAAGAATTTGGTCTTACAAGATGAGCACTGATGGATGAAGATGAAAGGGAAGGTGGGTTTCCCACTTGTGCATTACTGAGAATGCCCGCCTGCCTTTACGATTTTCTTAATGTGAGTTATTTCTTTTTAAATTTATTTATTGTTTTTTTTTTGTTGCAATTTTTAGTTTCTTAATTTTCCAAATTTATTTTTATGAAATAATGTTATCTCTGTTTTCTTATTGTTAGGTTCTGGTTAACCTGAATGGGTCTTAAGCTTGAGCAACCTACAGTGCTTCATAATAAAATTAATGCTATCATAATGAATAGTTGTAATAAAGTATAACCTTTGCAATGTAGAAAAAATTAATTTTGGGGGAGTGCACATTAACATGTACAAGCTTGAGCCATTTGTTCTTTATCCACTATTTCCTACAACATCAGAATTTTTTGTGCCACGTTTTCTGTACAGAAAAGCAACTAGTTCTTCCAGGCCCCATAGAATGTTAAAAAGAATCTTGCAAAAATGAATACTTTTGTCATCTTTCTTTATTTGGAGAAGATAATATTCTTTACTAATTTACTTTCTAACAACAGAAATTTTCTAAAAAACAAAAAAAAAAAATTGATTGCAAAAGTTACTAGAGTCTTTCAGTAATTGGAAAGTTAGTCATTGCCAAAAGTTCTGGGATTTTGGTATTTCATTAGGAAATTATGTTATGTGAATATCTAACAGCAACGAAGTTTACATATAATTTCTGGTAATATATTATTGTTAATTTTCCTCCAATAAAAATTACAAGGATGTAATACTATGCAAATTATTCAAGTTTGTTTGATTTTAATAAAATCCTAAAGAATTTGATGTTAATCTTTTTTTTTCATTTCCTTTTACAACTTTCAAAAGAACTACAGTCCTCGTCTTCAACAGCAATATATACTTTTCATTCTGAAAGTAGTAAATTCTTCTTAACATGCAACACTTCTTTTAGCATTTCCAATTTGTACCACTTTCCCCTTCATTCATTACAAGCGATATCCCATCAAATTGTTAATTTTTCTAAAGAAAGGTTTTTCAATGCTGTTCACGTATTACAATTGCACTTTTCAATATTAGAGAAACTATTTAACGATTCACTCCTGTAATGAAAAAAAAAAACTTCATTCAGAAAAATACAAAGGTTTGAAAAGTTTTCATAGCGAAAAGTAACTACGAACAGAATATTTCACCATAACCACATCAAATAAGTAGTAAATGATAGGCAGACACCTTCCTATTGAAGTTTCGTAGGTAATTTAACTTCGCTGTCAAGTGTAACTCAACATACCGCCAAAATGATATAACACCGGAAAACAACAATTTTTATAGAGAAAAGAACACTTCGCCAGAAGAAACACTTTCCTTCTATATATTATGTGACGACTAAACAAATGCAAAAACATTGACACATTAGCGCTGTACTGTCGTGTGCGGGAGGAGAGCAAACTACCGTAGTAATGGTTGGTAAACCAATTGCAACCGATTCCAACGATTGAAAAGGCGGGAAAGAATCGTTGATTCATCCAATCACTCGATACCAACACTACTGGCCAAGCTGCTGGCAAGTGCAATGCCTTTGCACCATAGGGCAGTATACTTGGGCTTTTATTTCTTGGCGCGTTGGGGCTTGTCTACAAAATTGAAAATCTCACGGAATTTCGCGTCGTTCTCGATCGTGCCACTAGGAATCGCACGATTGTCAGCAGTACTCGATACATTCGCGACCATGCGACTCCCAGCGCCACGACTGAGAACGACGCGAAATACCGTGAGATATTCCATCGTGGAGACACGCCCTCATGCGCCAAGTAATAAAAACCATGTATCGTAGAATATCCCAGGGACAACAATTCAAATGAACACTAAATTCTGATTTAAATAGAGTGGCTTCTGATGTACGCAAGGTGTGACGCGATTATCCAATCGAAATCTTCAATTCAAAATAACTGTTTTAAGAAAGCACTTGATTGGATAGACGCGTCCAGCCAGCGCCCTCTGGGGTCAGTCGAAACATAGCCCGCTAGTATGCTTTAAAAGCCTCGGCGTTTTGCCCACCTCCTTGTTATAGCTAAAAGTTCCGCTACTGACCGCTGGCGCGCTGCGGGACCAGATAAAATTTTGGAAAAAAATACTCGTGAAAGGTCAGTATAGTAGCAAATCGCTATGTTTATTTCAACTTCGAAGTGTGACTTAAAAGGGGTTTACAAATTCGTAAATATGTGCAAAAAGTGTATCTTTTGCAACAGTTTTTTAATTGTTTATAGGTGAGTACAAAATTTTTAATTGTGGTACAAAATTAGTACATAATTAGTAGACAACAATGGGCTAAGTAATTTTAAATTTCTGAAAAGTGGGTGTTGTAGGTTGACGTCATGCTAGCACCCCCCAATTTTGAATGTCGTTTTTTATTGGTTTATAGATGGGTACAATTTTTTTTGGTACCATATTAGCACATAACTAATTCAGTCATTGACAGTAATATTACCTACATTAAACTTTAATTATCTTTGGGGCAAAAAATCCAGAATGTTCATAAACACATTCACAAAAACGTTGTTTGACGGAGTGGAGGAACGTTCAACTCTACGTTAACCAGAATTTGACATGATTTTACGTATTAATTATAATAAGTACATGGTTATTTAAAAAATATAAATGTGTATTCCACTTTTTCATGTATTTAAAAAAATGTTTGCAGTTTCCTGTGCAGAATTCAATTTTGATGCTTGAATTTCAATATCAAAGCACACGTTTAAAATATCACATGTGCTATTCCTGCTGATTTTAATGTTGGCATTTTTTATCAAACGTGTTTTCAATATCCTTTGCTTGCCAAAGTTTTAATGATATTTGATCCCATTTATTGGGATACAATTAGCACATATTTATTTATTTGTCAAAAAACAGTAAAAACTGTATATGACGTGTGGGAAAGAGATTTGTCTGCGCACATTTTCTTGAGGGCCAGAACTAAAAAAAATAAAAAAATACACGAACAAATGAATTTAGAAAATCATTAATAATAATAATAATAATAATAATATAATAATAATAATAAATAATAATAATAATTTATTGAGTCACATATACAATTACAATCGTGTATGACGAGTCAATGTATATTGGGTGGAGAGAGGGAAGTTACATTTACTGTCCAGAAGCAAAGCAAGGGGCCATCTCAGCATTTGCTCAATTATTTTAGAAAATAAAAATATTTGAAAAATGTTTGTTCCCGAGCTATAGAAAATCAATTTCAACGGTAAATGAACTACAAGCAAAAGGAGTGCTCAACAAAACGTGCGCACAGTGAAGCTACATTTACGTCCAGAAGCAAAACAAGGGGCCATCTCAGCATTTGCTCAATGGATCAGGAAACTGGACAAAAACCTGATCGAGATGGGGGTCATTGACCCGGAAGCTGAAGTACATTACTGTTACACGCGTATTAAATATTTTTTAAAAATGTATACAATGCAAACGTAAACTAATTCATTATATATCTTTGTTTTGTTACATTAAACATTATTTTTTCTTTTTCACGATCAGTATAGTCTCTAATTGTATAGAAACAGTTTTGCAGCAGAAAAGATTTTACTTTTAACTAAAATTTGTGTACCGACTTTAATTGTTTTATGTCATCTGGCAATGCAGTTGTAAAGTAACGTACATGTATTGTATGTTGATTTCTTGTACTGAGCTGTTGATACTGACAACTTGATGCACGTGATTTCTACGGCGTGTGTTGTAATTATAAATATCAATATTGCATGAAAATATGTTCCCTCCGTTAAGTAGGTCATTTTTGACAAATATTACAGATTCGTAAATAAATAGACAAGGCAATGATAAGATTCCCAGCTCAATGAAAAGAGGCTCGCAGGAATCACGTGGATTTTTTCATTATTCGAATAATTTTCTTTTGCAATCTGAAGGTCTGAATACTACAGGATGGGTTTCCCCAGAATATTATGCCATATCTCAGGCGGGAATGTACATTTGCAAAATAAACGCAACGAGCTGCATGAAGGCTGACAGAATTTGAAAGAATTCTGAATGCGTAGCATAATGAACTTAATTTAGTGTATAATTCTGTTATATGTACATTCCATTTGAGGTTCGATTGAATTGAAAGACCTAAAAATTTTGTTGCCTCAACATCAGCTAATTGCATATTGTTCATTTTCAATGGAACATGCGATTTCCGATTTGAGATGCAAAAATGCATTGAAACAGTTTTTCTTTCGTTAACAATTAATTTGTTATTATTAAACCAATTTGAAACTTCTGAAATTGTACTATTTACTGCTTCTTTTTTGCAAAGAACATTCGTGTCATCAGCAAACAGAACCGTTCTTCCATTTTTAATAGACGAGGGCATATCGTTACATATAACAGAAAGAGAATAGGACCTAAGATCGAACCTTGCGGGACCCCATGCACAATTGGCAAAGAATTGGAAATATAAGTATGTAATGTCCTTTCCTGTCAGTATGGTATTTCTACTCTTTGAGTCCGATGTTTAAGGTAAGAAGTTATCCAATCTAGGGCAATACCACGAATTCCATAAGAAGGTAATTTTGAGAGCAAGATCTTATGGTCAATAACGTCAAAAGCTTTCGAGAGATCTAAGAATATTCCAATGGGTATTTCATTTTGGTCTATTGATGAAGCAACATCTTTGAGAAAAGAAAAAATGGCAGTTTCCGTAGATTTTGATTTTCTAAAACCGTGTTGTGAGTCTGAAAACGCTCTGTTTTTCCTGAGAAATGTTTCCATTCGTAAGTAGAAAAGCCTTTCTAATATTTTTGAGAAAACTGACAAAAGAGAAATTGGCCGGTAATTTTGAATATCATTTTTGTTCCCTTTTTTAAAAAGTGGCTTAATTTTTGCTGTTTTGAAAATATCTGGAAATATTCCTGTACATAAAGAAGCATTGAAAATGTGAGTTAACGGATGTATAAAGGCAGGTGCACAAGTTTTTAATAAACAATCCGGAAATTCATCTAAACCAGATGAATATTTATTTTTTAGTTTACTGACTATTCTGAGGATTTCGTTGGGAGAAGTTTCGGGAATAAACATCGTATCTGAAATTTTTTGGGAAGTGTAAAATGTTGAATTTTGTGATTTTAGTCTTTCGTGAGATCAGACGCAATTCTGGAAAAGTGTTTGTTGAAGAGATTGCAACTTTTTCCGGATTACTCGTTTCTCTTTCATTATCCTTTAAAATAACATTCTCTACAAGGTATCGAGATGACGTGGTTGTATTTTTTACGATATCCCACATTGCTTTAGTTTTGTTATTAGTGCTCAAATGTCCTGACTATTTTTCATTATTTTTGCCTGAACTATTATTTTTCTTAAAATTCTTTTGTATTCTCGAAAGTATATATGGAAACCATATAACTTGACAACTCTTGTGGCAGAAATACTACTTCAAGACGCCGAAAAGATATGGCGTGGTCCTAATCAGCAATGAAAAAGAAATTTCTACCATTAAAGCAAAACATTAGCTTTGAGCTCGTAATACAAGAGGGCATTAAAATGACACTTTCATTTCAATATGGCGTAGTCTGAGACGCCACATCTGTATGGCATACAACTCCTTCACACTTTCGCTATCTAACGAACAATATACAAGAATTAGCTGTGCACTCCTTCCCCAATGGCATCGTTTTTTCGACACATTCAAAAATTTTGTAGCGCAACGCCGACACCTACAGACCGCCGTACTTGCGTTTCCCCGTTCCTCATAACTGAGGAAATGATTTTTAGGTGGTGCACCTACAAACAAAGTGCATTGGGAGCTTCCATTTTTTATTTCTAACATATAATGTAACCCAATTGAGAGCATTTCACGAACTTGCCATGAAACCTAATTTGCACCTAAATCACCTCCTGCCAGATGTTCACTATTTATATTTCTGATTCACTGATTAAAAAATAAAAATATCTTATCCAATGACAAAAACAACTTACAGTATGAGCAAACTAGTGTTAGTAAAACTTTTATTGTTGATTATGGTAAGATTTTAATCTCGATTAGAGCTGGCTGTGATGCCAATCCTGGCCATTGCGCAGGTCCATGCAATTGTCGTCGTGGTTTGGTAACTATTCGTAACATGTATATCTTTGTTCAAATGAATAGCACTGCGAACGTAAGATATGTGTGTTTCGTAAATTGTTTTCATGCGTATACTACGTAAGCGAGCTCCTGATGAAAGCTGGCTCTAATGTATACAGATCATTTTATTTGAAGATTTGAATTAATGTATAAAAGATTTACTCCATTTCATGCAAGAGCAACACTCAACTTCACACTTGGCTGTGTCTCAAATAGTAAACAGAATGCATCATTAGTACTCAAAGATACCCTCCCCCGGTTTACTATTTCCTCAAAACATTTCTGGCAACCTTACCCTGCACCTAAATGGACCCTCTGACCTATTTCTCCCCATTTCCCAAGTTTTGCACACATCACACAACACTTACTTTGAATGTGCACATAACATGAACTACACTGTTTAAAATTAAATCAATGTTTATGCAAGTCATGCACTTTGCTTTGCTACACTTTGCTTCAAGTTAACGTGCCTCTATTTTTAACATCCGAAGAACAAATCAAAGGAGACCCGTTGTCGCGTTCATGACGAGTTATCGCGACAGAGCTGTTTTCTACCGGATATCGTACCGATGCCAAAGATGCTTCGAAACAAATACTGTTGAATTCTGATGTAGTTAGTATTTGCTATTTTACGCCTAAAATTTACGCACTTCTGATGGCAAATCTGGTGTTTTCTCAACCGGTGCGTCAACTAAGAGCTCAATTTCCTACAACCCATTGATAAGGACATTTCTCAAACATATCCTATAGCCTATCGCAAACTTCAGGGAATCTAACCCTTCGCAAAGGGTCGCAAAACTCACGTCATAACCGGGCAGACTGCGCTGTTGGCAGTGTTGACTGCTGTTGTTAAGTTTACGGAAAGACATCTTGAAAAACGTTTGTTAATCTATTTATTTATTTGGTCAAAAAACAGTAAAAACTGTATATGACGTGTGAGGAAAGAGATTATATGCACACATTTTCTTGAGGCCTAGAATTAAAAAAAAGCAACATTTGAAAAACTAGTAACAAGAATTTAGAAAATTATTATTATTTTAGAAAAATAATAATTTTGCTTTGCAACAGGCACTTGCCGCGCAGAGACCGGAAGAGTGTGACCTGGTGGCGGACAGGGCTTGCTCCCAAACACTGCTGACCACTCAGATCATGAACACCAGTAAATCACCAACCCCTTCATCGGGAAGCGAGGATAACAGACCACTGTCGGAGAGACAGGCACTTCTCGTGCAGAGGCGTGACTGCTACAGCGTGCAAAACGAGAAGCAAGGACTCGGACGCTGAGACAGAGTACTACGTACAAGGGTGGACGCACCACACAAAGTAGCGGCTCTAAATCCAAGCAAGAGAGAAAGAAGGGGGAATAGACGTCAAAAAGACGGAGAGAGGCGGGTATGAAAGATGGAATAACAGCGAGAACCAGCATGAGCGCCGCAACACCCCGCTCACGCTCCGCCTCGCCAGAATCCCCCCTGCTACACAGCTACACTGAAATCCGCAGGTGCCGTCCGCCGCCCTATGCAACGCCAAGGACGGAAGGGGGCTAAAACGCGGAGCGCAAAAGAGGAGGATCGTCCGCGACGCTTGCACGAGTCAACGGAGCCGACACAAGGCCGTCTAGCCCACCCACCACCCGCACGGCCGTCAGCGCACGAACGCCGGGAGGCGGCAACCCGCAGCGTACCAGCGGCGAGGTTGAGGCCAGCCCGCAGACGCTGCAGCCGGAAGAGGTCGCAACCACCCACCCTCTCTCAGATACCTCCGCGAGTGCGTCGAGTGTAGTGGCGCCACAGACCGTGGAAAAGGAAGCGAAGTTGGACCCACAAGAGCAGCCAACGATCCCCCGGCATGCTGCCCCGATGAAGTCGAATCATCTGCTTGCAACAGCTTGCCGCTCACCTGCGGAGGAGAGGAGGCTGACCCACAAGTACAGAAAATCCCATTCGCCACGCCCAATGGAGCTCGAGGGCCCGCGCCTGGCGACGCCAAACCCCGGCCGTTTCTCGTTGGTGGCGCTGGCCACCCCCATTGATTTCAAGCAGATGGAATCCCCCGCGAAGCCAGCTGGCCACCTGACACTATGCAGACCGGTCACCCCACCCGGCAGCCCGCCGCAGCCCGCTCGCCGTCCACTCTCCCGGCGCGGCAGGATCGGTCAGTGACGCGGCTCAGCAATGCCCGCGAGTAGGAATGCCCGTCATTCCACAAGAGATCGTGCTCCCTGGCAGACCACCAGCCCCGGCGCAGTCTACAGCCGTAAGATGATGCACAGGAACAGCCGCCCAGTCCACGATGCCCGATCAGCGACACCCTGAACGACACGCCGAGCCTCGGGGGATGATGTTGGCCAGTCAGACTTCTCACCCTCTGAAATCGCGACTCCCCTGCACGAAAACCACTCAGTGGAAACACGAAGGGTAAAATAAATAAATGAAATAGTTATCGCAAACGGCCCAATGTTCGAAGTTATTACTGCTATCACGCATATTATACGCCGGGAAAAAGCTCAGCCCATATTCCTAGGACTACGCCGTGATCTAAGACCACTCAGTTGCGACCCACTAAGTGCCCTACCCTAAGTGCCTACACCATGTGAGACGACGCACATTGGTGATTTAATAGTACAACGCTTCACCAGCAGAAGAGAGGAGGGCGATAAATATGCAAGCACTCCTACCTCGACCAGAACCCGGCCTAGCATGGGACCTGTAAGAACTCCAACAGTTATTGATCTAGAAAACTCCGACATACGTTCTCTAATAGCAGTAGACTTAGAAAGCCCTGACAGGCCGCCTGTTATAACGCTAGACAGCCCAGGACAGCGAGCACCCAGCGCAGTGACCGCGCCTCATGCAAGCTCTCTGTCGAGTTCCGACCCGCCCACGCCGCACTGCTCCACCGGTTCGTCTCCGGGAACGTCGCACCGCTACGAAGAACCGCCACCCGTCTCTGACCACACCTCGCGAACCACCTCTCTGCAGCACGACGCGCACTACCTATTAGTTGATGTGGAGGCACATCTAGGTTTTATGGCGCCAAGACGAGAGGACCGCGAAATAATTGTATTCGTCCGCGCCGATCTAGACGCCCCGTCTATCTCCAATCACAAGAGCCTTGGTGAGAAAGTTCGAGCGATTCAAGAGAATTCAGAAAGAACCCATAGGAGACCGTGGCTGATCAGATGTCTAGGGTGCGGACAAACCACGGCCGAGAGAGCTCACATCCGAAAATGCCGTTTTCTGAAAGACCGGAACATCGTCTTTACAAACAGTCCGACGCGCTGGAAAACACCTTCGGCCTTCGATAACAAGGTCCTCCGGCCAGCACTCGATAGCCAGGTGACGGTATTAATCCTCGCCCCATTAAATGTGATCGCAATCTGCCCGATCTGCGACGCGTTAGTCTCCAGCATCGTCAAGGACTGCACCCTCCGCTATTTTCTCATCAAACACATCAAAGTGAAACATGTTAATCTGCGGTGCCTTACTGTTAATCTGCAGTGCCTGTTGCCTTACTGTTAATCTGCGGTGGCTGCAATCGCAGCGCCACTAGCTGGTAGAAACACTACATAAAATGCCCGGAAGCAGCGCGCGCGGCTCCCCCGCCAACCCTACGTGAACTCCTAACAGCCAGCTGCGCACACCCAGGTTGCGGACGGCAATTCCCGACAGCAAAACACGCCGCCAGTCATTATTGGTCGCATGCGCGAAATGAGAGGAGGGAGCGTGCAGACACCAGACGAGCAGTAGCGTAGCGTGACTCGCGCGTTTGGGGATGCTCAACAATAACACACAAAATGTCACTATCAACTACTTCATCTAACAGGCGAACGCAACACAAGGCAGATACACTGGAACTACTTCCACGATCTCGATTGCTTACGACGGTGTAGGCGCTTCCCATAAAATCCTCACAGCAGTCAGGGCTGCCGATGTCTTGAAAGCAAATTATACAATGGCTCAGCTTTAATTCTTATACGCGAATGGCAATAAGACTATTTGTTAATTTATACATTGCAGACTTAAACAATATGTAATCTATTTAAGAGATAATACAATTTCTTGGATATTAATTAAGAAATAGTAGACAGGCACTATTTCTACAGTTTGTACCCATGACCAAGCGGGGACTCCCAAGTGAGAGAAAGATAATTTACTGACCACCTGAAGTGTGCTACGCTCTCGTGCACAAACGAGCTTCTGTCCGCAGTAGAAGCTAGCGTAAAGCAGTCGGGTTTCTCTTGGCCAGGGGTGAAGAGGGGAACCTCGCCATCTGCGCATGCGTCATTGCTCGTCGCAATCTCGCGGCAGACGCTAGAAGCATTTTAGCTTCCAAGCAATCACAGGCCAGCTTCAACAGCCCACCGAATTCAATCATAGGAAATCAATTTAAAATTAATACAAAAAGTGTTACGCTCAACAGACAACTTGTAAGATTATCAATACAGTATTTAAGGTTCTTATATACGGGGATGCTCAGCATCTTAGCGTCCCCTGACGCTACGCCACGAGTGAGACCAAACACGGCCCGCGAAGCACGAGCCCGTATAGACCGATTTCTAAAAAATGAAGCAAGTTCCCTAAATCGCGATGACGCCTCCGAAAGGGCCCCTGCATCTGAGGAAGGCGAGGCGAGCCTTCCCCACACCGGCCGCCCAGCCTTCCACGTGACCAGCCATGTGCGAGCGACAGGACCGCCCCGGAAAATTTGCTGCAGTGGGACGACACCGCGCTTTCCGGCGGCCGAGAGCCTACACCAGGAGGTAACGTGCAAGATCGTCTGCAGCACCTGGCGGAGAGCGCGGACCCCGCTGTCCTTCGAGCATCAAGACCCACTGCAGATAAGGTTCTCTCCCGGGAAGAGGGCCGACCTCGCGCTTCTCGCCCGCTCCCCGGAAGAGTTGCAGGTAATGCGAGAAGGTACGCAATGCGCGCTCGCCAGGACGGATGACAATTTAAACCCCACCAAATGCGTTACCCTGGCAATCAGAAAGAGGCGGCACGTGGAGGCGGTAGTGACAGCGAACGGCCAGCCGCTCAAGTCCCTCGGCCCAAATAAAGCCACAAGATATCTAGGTAGGCCGGTCGGTTTCAGCCTGGTTGACTGGGGGCGGTCTATCTGAGCAAGACGCCATAGCTCGGATGATAGCGGAGTCCCCGCTCTACGACTGGCAGAAACTTGACACATTTCTCCAGTTCGTCCTTCCGGCGACAGTATTCCCGCTCCGTATGGGTTGATACACCATGAATCAACTGCACGCCACGCACTTATACAAAACAATATCTATCCCTGCCGCAGCGGGCCTCTACCTCTTTCGTATATGGTAGCAGGGGGGACGAGGCCCGGACTCCAAACCCGAGTGACTTCTGGGCGGTCGACTCAGCATTTAAGGTTCTAGTAAGCCCGGACCCCAACGTCAGGGGCAGATTCAGTTAGCTCGAGGAGCCAATTGAAGCGGCGCACTGTTTGGACACGACCCCTTCAGCTGACACAACGGTTACCTATCTAAACGCGCGCCCTATAATTCGCTCGTATGGACCGCAAACATTCTGGTCTCGTGCTAGAAACGCAACAAAGCGGCATAAAATAGAGCGGGCGTTCACCGAGGAAGAGGGAGTGCTTTGGCCCGTCATTACGCTTCCCGAATCCTTTCACTTACCCGCCAACCTTCTCTCCACCCGACTGACTCGACAGCCCACAGCAGTTACAACCCCGCCTGCAGCCGGGGGACAACGCCCCGGAGCTGACGCCCAGTAGCGCGCGCCTGGAGCGTGCGACGCCGCCACCCCGGCGCGGTCCCGTGTAGGTCTCCCCGACCCGCCGCGTGACGAGGCGGACGTGCCCCCCTGCTTGCCAACGGCCCTGACCTGCTGGAAGCCGCCCAAACTGCAGCAGCAAGAGAAGAAGGGACGGGCAAGCAACATCGTCCGAGCCAAGAAGTCATCACTTGTGAGGCGCGTACGCGAGCTCTTCCACAAGGCGCACTCGCAGCGATGGCAAACACAGGCCGCCCAGGGCACATACGCCGGCTCACCAGCCGGGGTGGGAAAGGAATCCGGATTCTTCATACGGGCTGGACTGCACATGAGAATTCGTCAACAAATTCTTGTTCGCGGCGCGGATCAACTCCGCCCCGGCACTGAACCATTGCCCTGGGAATAACTACAATGGTGACGCAGGGGGTGCATGCGCAATGATGGCCAGCCCGCAGTAGAGACTGTGACGAAGGCAGGAGCCACTCACCACTACGGATGCAGAGGCATAACAGCATCTGCCACTTTTACAAAGAGGCGGCCGTAGCGCGCGGCTGGCAAGTGCTTCGGGAGAATCAAATCGTATGTGATCCGAACCGACCGGTTCTGGTTCTCGTGCGCGGTCAGTCTGCAATAATTGTGGACGTCGCGGTGACTGCGGCATCCAAGGACAAGATAGAAAGGAAACACGCAGACATGCGAGAAAAAAAATGAACCAGTCCGCGCCTTCCTGCTAGGCTCTGGATTTGCCTCCGCGGAAGTGCTTCCCGCTAGCGGTGGACGCCCTCGGCGAGTGGAGTACGGAAAGCAACGGTGCGCTCCAAAAAATTGATTCAGGCCTTAAGCTCAAGGCCCTACGAGAACGTTCAATAGCGGAAGCCATTTCCGGGAGAGCGGCCTGTTTCTACTCGCACACGGCGAGGGTCCACCTCGCCCCGCGGGAGAAGCAACCGTGTGCCCGCCGGCAACGCAACGCCCCTCCACAGGACAGGCCATCAGCGCTGCCGGCACTACCCGCACCACTGGTGCGGTGCCCTGGCGATGCCTGACTCTGCAGCCGCCCTCTTACTCTCTGGCCGGCACTGCGCGATCCGTTGGTTACACCAGGCGCGGCCAAGAATAAGGCCCGCAACAGACTACACCGAGGAACGCGTCATGTGGAAAGCGGCCGGCGAGGCTGCATCCACACACTAGAAATAGTTATTCGATGTCTCGAAATGCCTTTACGACGTGCCATATGCCGAGTGGTGGCAGCAGTTAGCTATGCGATTAGCTGCGATTTACATTTCTTGTTAAATGCTCTTGTGCAATTTTAACCCGTGAAATTCTTGTGTTGTTACCATAATCGTAAACCATTTGTTTAACGAGTTCGAATTGCCTAGAGAGAAATACAGTACTGTATTGCATACAAATCATTATCTAATTAAAAAAACAGGAAATTATGTGACGTATAAGGGAGAAGTACATCAGCAAATTTTCTTAGGTACGTAATCTCTACCCTGCTCGGGTTTACTATATTTGTTGGTTGAATTATAAATAAATGGTGAATGATATAATTCATGATAAAATTCATAATTAATAAATTCATTCATAAAACCTAATAAATACAAAATAAAAAAAATGAATTAATTCAATTCTTTCAAAATACCCCTTCAAGTTTCTTGCTTCAAATTTTTATTTATATATTGCTCATTATGAGCGGGTTTCATACAAATAATATCTTCCATACAAGTTTTTTCTTGTTCATTTCAGTTGTAAGAGAAAATTCAAGAAAACAAATAAAAAACTGGTAGTTCATCGCATATTGTACTGCTAAATATTATAACCTCACTCAGTTCTTCGCAGTTTGGTGTTTTCCTGCGGCAACAAATGCTGGTTATACTGCGATTTTCGTAAGTGTCCCTGACAGAAATCAGCTGTTTCGCTGCCATCCAATCAGCAGCTTATATTTCGCGACAGTGACGTCACTATGGTGACGTTCAAGCTTCCTATTGGATGAAACCGTGAACAGCTGATTTCTGACAGGGAAGCTGTTACGAAAATCGCAGTATAATGCCTAATCTCATATAACAAGTGAAGGAGTAGAAATGTGTCCAAGAAAACTCGCTCGCCGACCGACTCGAGTGAGGAACTCTTTCGCCTCCGCAGAGGCGAACGAGAAAACTCAAATGTGATGGGTCCATAAGTGTCCCTTGTTCCGTTTTCCACATTTCTGCAAAAACATTCCTCGGTGTATACTGCGATTTTCGTAACAGCGTCCCTGACAGAAATCAGCTGTTTCGCTGCCATCCAATCGGCAGCTTATATTTCACGACAGTGACGTCACTATGGTGACGTTCAAGCTCCCTATTGGATGAAATAGTGAACACCTGATTTCTTTCAGGGACACTGTTACGAAAATCGCAGTATAGTCTGTTGCGGGCCTAACGCGAGAGCAATGTCAAGTGAAGGTAAAGTGTGCGAGCGTGAAGTGCATCTCTCATGCGTCGCCCTTTCCTCCTGCAGCATTTGTATGCTGGAGTAAACCGGCCCTGATTAGTATGCCTGTCCTAAGTGTTTCACCACTCAAAGTTGGAGCTTTGTTTCTATAAATAGTCGGGATTCTGTAAACAGTATTATACTGCGATTTTTCTAACTGCGACCCTCAAGGCCACTCAAATCCCATCTTCGCAATGGAATATGTCACGGCATTTCGCGGCTTTCTCAGTCGTTCCGCTAGATTTCGCACAATCGCGACCGTATGAAGCAGTGCTTGCGATCATGCGACTTCTACCGGCAAGACCGAGAAAAGACGCGAAATGCCGTGACATATTCCATCGCGAAGATGGGATTTGAGTGGCCTTGAGGGTCGCAGTTAGAAAAATCGTACTATATGTCACCCTTGTATTCATTGTATTTGATTCTGAATTAAAAATTATGAAATGAATGTTACAAAGAAATTAACAAGAATCGAGCTCTATGCCTAATGGCTGTAAGAACAAGGCAGCATTTAAAAAAAATTCAAATGCAACGAAAGAGAATGAGTGGTTAAAAATTAACCTTATAATCTCATATGCACGCACGCTTGTATGATATTTGTTTTCGTCTTCGCAGCTTAACGTCTCGTGAACATTTTCGAGTTTCGGGATATTCAAAGGATATATGCAACCATAAATCCTAACCGACTACGATTAATTTGCGGATATAAGACGATCCCCTATTTTTCTAACGATATATTTAGGGAAAAAAAACCTCGAGGTTCATTCAATCGCATACCAATGTAAGATATTCCATTACTCTAATTATGAGAAGATTTTCAATCGGTGGTTTTACAACAAATCACAAAATGACATTATCCCCACATCCATATGCTTCACAATCAAGGCCGATATATTTTACATCATAACAAAATAAACAATGAAAGAAAGAAAAATAGACACCAACATTTCTTTTTGTGGTACAGAGTTTATTTTACAGCTGATATATACAACAGTTTTAGGAATAAAAACTTGTATTGGTGTAGTTATATTTCATTATTAATGCTTTTTCATATATTAAAGTAAAAATAAAAGATGAAAGACAATCAAGAAATTTTGTATTACACTTAGTTCAAACTTGTTTTAACACATCTTTCAGTTTCCTTTTGTAGTTGTTCCCCTCTTTTCATCACAGTGTTTAAGTATAGTAGCAGTAGAAGTGTTCACTACAGGATCCGAAGAACAATTCCGAATCTCTCTGAAGGGCAATAAGTTACTTTGACTTGTTTTTAGAAAAGTTCATTTCACGGAAACTTCAAAATTTAAGTACTCCAACTTCAAATAATTACTAATGTAAGTGTGTAAGCTTATGTAATAGATAAAAAATAAAACTAATAAAATGGGAGGTATGATTGTGGCGGCACTTGATCAGCAAATGGAATACATTTCCCTCATGAAATGAAATCTAATTGCTTGTTTTTATGGAAAGTCTACAATGTGCATTTTAACTGAGAAAAAAAATTAAATTAGTATACTTGCACATTCAATTTGTATTCATTTGACATTATATAACTATATATTAAAAAAATTTGCTTAGGTAAATATTTACATATTTTTATTTCGTGTTAGTTTAAAATAATTTATCAAGTATTCTATATATTATATGCAATATTTAAATATGACATTCAATTAAACCCAGTATAGTTAAATTCTCTCTTTTTTTTTTTTGCGTGCGAAGCCCAAGCCCAAACTATAATCTACTTCAATCACAACCTCGAATTACTGAGAAAATCAGTGATAAATAAATTAACTTACACAAATTTAATAAACGGATGGAGTGCACACTTATGTTTGCTTCTATTTTATCACATCAACTGATGACATACGAGAGAAAGTGAACTTGTCACAATTTTTTCATACTGTACTTAGTATTTCTCCTTTGAAGGAACAAACAGTGTTTTAAAATCAACTAATAATACTACTTTTTTTAGGTGAATAGAGTATATAACAATAACAAGTATTAATTAATCCCATTTAGTATGCAGCTTCAGAATCCATAGAGGGGAAAAAATGGAATATATCCTTGCAAGACCCTGCTGGACAGGGTTCAGGTTATAAATAAGCCAATTTAGTTAAAAATGAACATTGCAAGTAATCAGTTTTTCTGCAAGTACTATTACACCAAGCCTTCTAAAAGATGTAAAATCCATTAAAATTGTTATTGGTTGCTGCTTTTCAGGGTTACTTCTTCTACCACTACTATGTCAACAAATCATAAGTTCTTATAATCACCATTTATTTAAAAAAGCAGCATATCCCCTTATTACTGAAAGTTACCATGTCCCAATTTCCAGGCAAATTAAACCACTAGAGAAGGAAAAATGAAAAGAACTTAAATTTCAAAATGGAAAATGGTCAGACATTATTTAAAACATCATTTAATTTTTAATTTAAATAATAATTGTACAAATAACCTGCTCAATGCTGAATGTAGAGCAGCCAGGCCTAAGGTAGCATTACTATCAGAAATTCCACATTAAAGAAATTATAATGCCTGTTTACTTTATACCACACCAGAATTTTGATCTCTAGTATTATTCTCAACAAAAACACATCTTTAAATATGAATTACTAAATTTCACTATTGGTTTTCATTTTCCTTTATCCTACACACACCATGATGCCAACAGCTCATTTTGTCACAAACCACAAACCACCATTTGTTTTGTAATGTATTTGGTATTTTCACACTTCCTGGGCTCAATTAGAGTCCTAGGAACATAATACGTGGGTCTTCAACAGCAGCTTTGATTTTGCGCAGGAAAAGAACAGCTTCACGGCCATCAATCAAACGGTGATCGTAAGTTAAAGCAACATACATCATGGGCCTGATGACAACCTAGGAATCATCAAAATAAATTATAGACTCATAAACATGTATTGAACAATAATTTGAAAACAAGTCAGCAAAGCAATATGAAATCTGAAAAATTTCCAAACATTTTAATATTATTGATTTTTATTTTCAAATTTACCAAATATTTTCAACTTCATGAGTTAAATATTTTAAAAAAATATTTGGCAAAAGAGCTCATAGAGAAATAGTTCACAAAACATAATGAGCATGTACCCTAGCTATGGTAGTAAATAATGATATTTATCCTACTATTAAAATAAAAGTAATATCATCATAACAAGTAACAATTGGAAGAGCTGAAAAGTTTTGTGAACTACCAACTTTTGCATGCACGTGCAGCCATGTGGTGTTAAACAGCACATACTTTCTCACCCATATTTAAACGCAAAATTAGGAGAAAATTAGTCAAATATTCGAAAAATTGTACATGAGCTTATTCCAAAATCTATTTTTAAGACACAGATTTCATTAAGGAAAAATATCTATATCTTTAATATTTTAGTTGTGCAACTTCTGCAATTTTCAAAAAATCAGGGTTTTCAACGATCATGAGACATGCACCATTCTCTTGAATGTCCTTCACACTATCAAACAACAACAAAAGTAATCAAATTAGCCACTAATGTTGTTAACGGATGTTCATGGATGGACAGACAGACAGCCGTTTTGCAGTCATTCAAGTTTTCGGTATCAAGGATCCACAAGACATGGATTCCGGTTAAACATGTTAGAGGACTTCTTTTTTTATTTAACAACTGGATTTATTCACTTTTTTGTTATCCTGTAATACCCTGTAGGCCCTGTATTAAAGAGTTTTCCTGCCAAAAATTCGCCGTTTTTTTGCTAGAGCTTCACTTTCGCTTCATTACATAACTTTCTCTGTACTCCGTAGCGAGAAAGTTAGGTAATGCGTATGTCAAAAATCAAAAATGTATTTAGTGGAAGAGATTTACAAAATTTTAACTTTTGGAAAATTCAGTGGTTTCAATAAAAATCATATTTGGGCCTATTTTGAAAGCATATATTGTTGTCTTTGAACAAAATAATTAAAAGAAAATTTTGAAAAATATTATTGCGGCTTCATGAAAAGAACCCCCAAATGAAATTATCCATATCAATTTCAATGGGCCATGGTGTTTCCATCAAGCAAACAATTTTTTTCCATGCATAATTTTGAACTCAAGTTCTGAGGTTTTGCCTGCCATTCACAATACACCACCTTCGCATTGACCTTCTCGATGCTTTACAAAGAATGTTGTACATTTCCATTTTCAAAAATTCACAGATTTTACATGTCTAATTCTGGGGAACAGATTTCATTACGAAAAAGAAATTACAGTATTGTAGTTCGAGCACGACGAACAAACTTAACTACTTCATTTTTCACCACTATGAAAGAAAATTAAACATACTCTGGGTTTGATTTCTGCCGGAATTGTGTTCCTAGATCTCAGGAACAAAAAAGAAAAACAACAAACAGAGGCAGAGGCAACATTCAGCAACTTTGATTTTTAGTTCAACCAACTTTAGTTAACTCAAAATTATATGATTATCCTGTTACCTGTATTATTTCTCACAGTAATTAAAATTATTAGTAAAAAAGCCACTAAAATATCATTATAAAACCTATTTTTCTTCTCCCAATTATTATTATTATTATTACAATTATTACTATTATTATATTTACATAGATCTAGTGCTACTGTTGTTACTAATTGTTATTAAGTATGATTTATAATTATTAAATTATATTATAATAAACTATTATTTCTGTTAAATTAACAATTAATTTGGAGCATGTTCTGGGACTTATAATTTTATAAATTGAACATTGAAATAAATGCAAGCTTCATAATATCAGTCAAATTATTCAATAAGCATCCTATTATATGTAAAATCATGATTATTATTCTTTAGTTATTGGGAGTAGGTGAGGTATTACTGTGGCAGTCACTTTCTTCAAATGTCATTAATCTGATCCTGAAGGATATCCAGAGTTACGTTCATGACAAAATATCAGTCAAATGAGACTAACAATTCTATATGAAGTTGGGGGTAATTATCAGGCAATTTATGGTGGCATGAGATTTCAAGATGTTACTTGGTAAAAGCAGTTTTACGAGGGTGGTACCAAAAGTAAGGTTCCCATATTTTTTGTAAATAGAAAACATTATTTATTGTTATTAATTTATACATTGTTGAAAAGCTTACACTTGTCTATTTTCCAATATAGTCTCCATTTTTTCGACACACTTTTGACTGTGCTCCAGCTTTTGTATTCGCGAGTCAAAGAAGTCTCCCGCCAATCCGTTGAGGAAGCGTGTGTCCTCTGCTAGGACTTAATTGTTGCTCTTGAAGCATTCGCCACCTAAGTGTTCCTTTAGCTTGGGGACGAGGTGATAATCCCTGGGGGTTAAGTCTGGCCTGTATGGGGGATGGGGCATAACGATTCACAGAAATTTCTTCAAAAGCTCTTGTGTTGGACGAGCGACGTGGGATGAGCATTGTCTTGAAGAAGCACTACTCCTTCCGTCAGTTGTTCTCTCTGGTGATTCTGGATTGCGGTAACTTCCTTGCGTGGAGAAACCGGATTACTGCTCAAACTTCGCACTTGGCAGGAGCGGCAATCGATACTTCCATCTCTGATGGCTGCCAAGCAAACACTGAACGACGTACTGAATTGCGGATGGGCGAGCTTGAGAGTAGGGGAACCACTGCGCACGGCACTGTTGTCGTATTTAGCCTAGCACCTTCCCTCGAGGCTGTAGCTCATTGGGAACCTTACTTTTGGTACAACCCTTGTAGTTATATTCATGAAGATTCGTGTGGATTCTCAGTAATCAGGTTAGTGCAAAAAATTACTTTTCTTCAAATATTGTTTTGTAAGTCACACTTGCTCACTTCACTGTGATTAAACAATAGCAAAGTAAACTTTTGAACTTTCCTAACTTACCTGTCCTTTCACTGCAATTGGTCTATCAAATATCCCATGCATTCCAAGAATGGCTGACTGTGGAGGATTAATAATAGGCGTTCCCATGAGAGACCCAAATACTCCTCCATTGCTAATGGTGAAAGTTCCACCATCCATATCTTCTACAGCTAGAGCACCTTTACGAGCTTTTTCTCCTAAAGCAGCAATACCTAGTTCAATGTCTGCAAAGTTCATGCCTTCAACATTACGCAGAACTGGTACCACCAAGCCCTAGTGAAAAAAGATTGTGTCACAAAACAGCAGAATTTTTATTAAATAACCATAAACGTATAAAAAATACCTTAGGTGTGGCCACAGCTACCGAAATATCTATGTAATCACGGTAAACAATATCAGTTCCGTCAATGACTGCATTTACTACAGGTTGATCTTGTAAAGCAAAGGCTGAAGCTTTGACAAAAGCAGACATGAAACCAAATTTCATGTTGTATTTCTTTTGGAATGCTTCTAAATGTTGTTTCCTAAAATCCATGATATGACTGCAGAAAAAAAAAGAAACATTTTTAAGAAAAAAAATTTGTGTTTGTTCTTATATTCATGTTTAAAATTGTTTTTATATCAACACCACATTATTCATACTTGCCTCATGTCAATTTCATTGAAAGTTGTCAGCATCGCATTCGTGTTTTGGGCTTCTTTCAATCTCTGAGCAATTCGCTGTCTCATGCGATTCATTTTAACTCGTTGCTCAGAACGAGTTCCAGATATCTCTTTTGTTGGATCAGCAGGAGGTACTTTCACTGTAGCAGCTTCAATAGCCTGAGCATGACGTATTGCTGCAACAGGAATGGATGCCATAGGGGCAGCAGCTTGAGCTGGTCGTGGTGGTGGTGGCGGAGGTGGTGCTGCTGCAGGAGTAGGGGGAGGAGCAGCAGCAGCGGCAGGTGGCGGTGAGGGTGCTGCTGCGGCTGGGGCTGCAGCTGGAGCTTCAGCAGCTGGTTGGGGAGCGGCTTTAGCCTTTGCTGGTGCAGCTCCTGAAATGCAAGCAAGTCATACATTACAAAATATAATAAACAATTTAACTTAATTCAATCATCACTTCACACTGGTCTCTTTGTTGCCCACTAAAAAATCATGTCTTCTTTAATGGAAAGGGCATTCTATATACAATGAAAAACAAGTACGAGTGGAGATCGATGAAAATTGAGCATTATCACAAATTTTTTTTTGTATTATTAGTTAATACAGTGGGCAAAGACAGCTACAGTGAAATTTTAGTGTGGTGCTCAAGGTTAGTCCTTTCGCATTAAGGGACAGTGCGTCCCTTCCCAGGATGTGTTGACAGCTCTACTCCAGTTGAGTAAACATTGACCGTGACTATTCGTCTTCGCAAGGTGCCAGTTTTCAGTTGCAGTTCCGTAATAGTATACAGCTATATGTAAGAAGTTCTGTATAAGTGATTATTATTTTCTTGTGTTCATTGCAATGCGTCCTGTTCAGAACAACTTGCATAATGACGTCCTTCACTGTCAGACGCGTTAAGTCTTTGCAAAAGTATATCAATTTATGAAGCGAAGCAAAACAAGGCATTGAAAATATCAAAGCAGTTCTTAAGGTAGCAATTGCTGCTTTGGGTGTTTCAAAAAGATTTATTTGCAAAATTAATAAGGAAATTAATTTTATTCAATCAGGAGAATTGTGTTCATTTTCTGCTCTTAGGAGTAGAAAGACGTGGAATCTGCTCTCGACAGTTTCAATGAGAGTGTGATTCGCCGTTTTCCGAAAGGTGCTGCAGTTCGAGGGCAGCAAAACTCTGTATCTCCTGTACCGAATTTCAAACGAGCTACGGTTTGATTGATTGGTGTTTCCGGGCGCGTCAACTACTTAGGTCATTAGTAAGTGTAGTGCGTGTTTTTTTCTTGGGAGGTGGCGATGATCTTTTCCCCGCTGGACGGCGAGATCTGGCGCCGACATACCGTCGACTAGCGGGGTTTTCCCCTCAACCAGGTATCTCCCACCAGCGGGGCACCACCCCAGCCGGGACAAGCTCTCAGCTCACGACCGGTCTCCCGGCATGTGTGGTAGTGTAGTGCATGTTAATGTGTGTGTGTAAGAGGAGAGGATAGGATAAGATAAGAGGAAGGAAAGATCGCGCGCGGTCCGTGGCCCGTTTGTTAGGGTACTGCTTCGGCATTCGCCTGGTGTTGATCGGAGAAACCACGGAAAACTACCGATCAGAGCAGCCGGCCGCTAGAATTCTCCTCCAGACAGCGACTGAATTCGACCTAGCTGACAAGCCAGTGTCGAAAATCCTGCCGCCGTAGGGACTCGAACCTAGGACCTCCCGGTCAGAGGGACTGCAGTGACATCCCGGTACGAGCTTCGGGTGGATGAGATATTTGTTCCCATAAGAACTACGGGAACAGAAGCAACGCAACACCGTTATGGTAACGATAACGACGCACACTGGTTCAATTGCGCAAAAAACTGGGTATAATTACAAAATTCAAAGTGCGCGTTCCCAACTCTCACTTATCAAATCTCGTTCGGAAGACACTGGAGCATAGACACTTCAGCTCCAGAAAGTCATTTCAATCATTTTTGTCGTTCATACGGTGTCGTTAAGTTACCGTTGCTCGAACGACTCGAATTCACTGATTCTTGTCGACTATATTCGTTAAACTAAAAAAAAGTGTTTACAATTTTTTTTGTAGATTCTTTTGTATTTCCGAAGAGAAGACACTTTTCATTACAAGTTACGTATATTTTTAAGAAAAAAGTGTCTAATATTGTTATACATGATGCGGCTGAATTCTAACCCGAGCGTAACAAAGTCATGTAAATTGTAGATTATATATTTTGTCACGTGTAGTCGTGTATCGATCATATTTTTAAATTTATCAAGTAGAATGCCCTTAATAACAATAACACACATTTAGCTGCATATATCTGCAACTTTTTGTTTTATAGCAACTTTACCGCAATGCTACATAGTAAGATTTAACGCTAGGTCTCCCATAGGCGTCTTCGACGCCACAGGGAATTAATTTTTTTCGATTTTTCCTTCTGATAATTACTTTTAATATGAAAATTACTTATATACATTTTTGGAATGATTAAACAATAATAACCCATGCCACCGAGCACTTTGCGAGTTTTAGTTTACTTTAAGTATTCTTATTTTCTTGTCAGAGCAACCAATACTAAGGGTACTAAGGGGTGTAAAAGTGTAAGTGAATTCAATGAGTTTATCTCAAATTACAGTTGACCATTTTTTCATTCACACGGAATATTTTCAATGAAGTGACTACGAAATTAGGTCTGTATGATTCCTGACAGATGGAGGCAATTGTTCGAGTATCGATCTATATATACACATACATATAACTTATAATATTGTACATAATTATACTATTGTATATGTATACAGTTCAAAATTCCTAATTTTCAGAAACGCTCCAACGTAATTTTCTCGAAATGGGCTCCAGATATTTTAAAATAATTTGCACGGATAGTGCTAAATGTACTGAATTGCACTGTAATGTATTCTTTTGTTTGGTAAATTTCAAGGACACGTGTTTGAATTAAACAAAAGTTTGTTTTTTTTAAATCTCTATCATGTCGTCATATTTACATTACGGGCATTTCTTAGGCAATATCGCATTTGTGCGTATAACTGCCTCAATTGTTCGCCACGTAATGCAAGGAACTGAGTGTCGGCTGCATTTAAGACTGCCCCTTTTGACCTTAAATGACATGTTGTCTTTCCTTTCTCGAGCACCTGACTTGCACTGACGCATCAGAAGTTATCTTTATTTCCTGGTGTCATGATCTCCCGAGTGTCTCCAGTCGATAGTAGTTTTTGCACGCCATAGCGGACAGCACTAACGATCTTCTACGCATGCGCAGATGCACAAAAGTGACGCGAAACTTGGACTGCGCATGTGCAGAAGATCGATAGTGCAGTCCGCTGTGGCATGCAAAATTTCCCTAGTAAATCCACTTCCTAAGTTACGCGTCTCTTCTCACTGTCTTATTCCCTTTACATCAAAAGGTTAAAAATGATGTATAAATGCCTAACGCTACGATTTGCACAGGTATTTCCAAAACATCTCGATTTGGTTAAGATCTTCCGTCATTGTCGGCGTATTTAAGATAGGTCATGAGATCATAATTTGCTATAATAGTGTCTGCAACGCAGGAAGTTATAGTATAAATAACAAATTGTACAGTCAAAAATAGAATTAGTAGAGGTAATAGGATCAGTTAATACATCAAATGTTACCAGAAACTCCTTTTTTATTATTGAATTTAAAAATTAGAGTAGGAAAAGGGAAGAGGGTAGACACTCCAGAGCTCAAGAAAACGTGAGTATTCTTCTTTTCGACCAATACGATTGTTCATTTTTCATACCTTAAATAAATCAATGAATCAAGGAACTCAACAACTCTCTCAAATCACATTTTCCTCTGATAAATTTATTTTTCCTTAATCCGATAGGGGGCCGTCCATAATTACGTAACGCAAATTTCGAGTATTTTCAATACCCCCTCTCCCCTGTAACGTTCCCTATCTCTACGTACGCTGCGTCAGACCCTCCCAATCCCTTTCGCGTTACGTAATTTATGGATGACCCCTATATCTTTTTAAAGTAGCAGTTTTGAATTTTGTTGCAACGTTTGTATTCAGCAACTTCGAAAATAGTACTTAACGTATAACCACATTTCTACGCATATTCCCTTCATTTCCATGCTTTAATTTTGAATTTTGATATTTCATTTCATATTCGAAATCAGGGACCGCGAGAACAATTTTTTCTATACGTCTACACATATCGGGTTCATCTTTGAGTCAGTTAGCCATTTCGAGCCCGCCATTTTGAATTTTGAATTTTCATTACACTATTCGAAATTGGTGATCTCCAGAACCTAAGATGCACATATTTTATACAGTTTTTGTTATTTTTTTAAACGAGTCCATCCGCCATTTTGAATTTTGAAATTATGATATTCAAATTCAGCGACCTCAATTTTTACGTTATCCACTCGCATTTGCAATTACACTTGGGTTTTTATTTCTTGGAGCGAGGGGGCGTGTCATCACGATGGAATTTATCACGGTATTCCGGAACAGGACGTACCACGTCATAAGACGAATTTTGTTATCAATTCACTGGAAGAAGGACTGATCCTACTAAACGAAAAAACATGATCATGTTTATAGCCACAAATGGGAGAAGCGCTACTGACCGTGTTCACAAACAAGAAGACAATAAGTCCGACACATTAAGACGCTCCCTGAGGCACTCAGAAAACATCTACCTGTCGAAACCGGTTTCATCTTGACGCATCAAAACACCCAACAGGAACCAACATCACCCCGCCCCACAAGGAAAATAGACACAGGGAAGCTACAATAAGGGAACCATGACAGCTTCATGCGGCTCATCCAAGATGGGAAGATAACAGAGGTAGTACACAACCTAAACCAGAGAATGCAAAATGCCAAACCATTGCGCCGCAAAGCGAAACCATCTTTTGACAAAAACTGCTACAGGTTGAGGAGTGACCCAAATGGACCACTACAATACAAGAACGGATCCGTCGACAGAAAATCTGTCCAGATACGCGAAATCGCGGAGACTATATACGGAACTAATCAAGGAAATATTGGGGAAAAAAAACGGAATATCAGGAAATGTTGGATACAAGGAAAATTAGGGAAGACGAAGAACAACCTTTCAAAATTCTGAATCCAAAATTCCAGAGACACATCCCCATTCAGACATAAACCCACGTGCGGAAAGTACTACAAGCCAAAGAGACGCGCCCGCAAAGCAGTAAGAAAGAACCCACCGATCTCGCGCCAATAACAAAAGAATTAGAAGGCGCAATAAACTGCACAAGAAACGGAAAAGCCTACGGTCCGTACAACACCTTCAATAAACATCTCAAACAGGCGGTACCAATTCTCGAAGAGACATGGTTATATCTACTGAATGAAGGCATTAAAAAAGGGAAAATGGCGGATAGTTGGAGGATATCCACTGTCAAAATGCTGTATAAAGGCAAAGGAGCCATGGGAGATCCGAATGCATATCGGGGGATCGTACTAGAATGCGGCCTATTCAAGGTACTTACCCTTATACTTACGGCAAGGCTGACGAAACTAATGGATTCAATCATACCAGACCAACAATTCGGATTCAGGGGAGGAAGATCCACACTGGATGCTGTGAGAAGTCTGCAGTGAGAGATGGAGCAAGCACTCAGCACACCGGGCGGGAAGCTGCATGTAGTGTTCATAGACTTTTCAAAAAAAGCCTTCGAGCTGCTCAATCGCGAACTGCTAGTCCGAAAGCTAGAAGTCGCGACGCTAGGAGTCGCATGATCGCGACTGTATCGAGCAGTAGTGGCAATCATGCGACTTCTAGCGGCACAACCGAGGACGACGCGAAATACCGTGAGATATTCCATCTTGATGACACGCTCCCACGCGCCAAGATATAAAAACCCAAATAAATGACCTGGTTTTAGGCCCGATTGAACCAGTGTGCGGCAGACGGGCGCAAGTTGCCGCCATACGTGGTTTTCAGAAGGGAAATTGCCGAAGGAAAATTTTCCCCCGGGATAGTACGTGCCCAGGGAAAATGGATGGAGGAAAACTTCGTCCTAGGCTAGAAGTATGTGTGGTTGTAGCGGCCTGGTGCGCTGCTGAAACAACGGTCCGTGACAGTTTTGGGCAGTTTCCGGCTCACAAAACCGAGAGGTTAAGAAGTGAATTGAAGGAGATAGGGATTTAGTAGTGATGCCAGGCGGCATCACTGGGACCAGAAACATTTTGAAAATGACTACGAATCAGGAGTAATGTGAATGAAAATGACTACGAATCAGGAGTAATGTGAATGAATCTGGGAGCGATGAAAGTGATTAAATTTACGGGGACCCGGGAGTTCTACGCTTAGCCATACTAACATAAGAATATTTTTCTCTCTTCCTAATTGACTGATGGTTTTAAATATTTTTCTGTAGTTGAAGTGCACTTTTTTACACATTTTGACATTCTTTTTAACTATTTTGTGATATTTGCACCAGAATTTTTGTTTTAATGATCATAGGTGTGAAGTTTGCAAAATTGATAGCTGAAATACCTGTAGTAATATTTAAAAACTGAAAATCAAAGAAACACCATGTCAAAATGTGAATTTTTGTATGTTTAACTACTTTGAAATTTTCAATTAAATTGGTTGATTAGTTCCTGAGAAAAAGGTACTTATGTTAGTATGGCTTAACATAGAACTCCTGGGTTGCCTTAACTGTAACATAATATACTATAATACTTATAACGCTATACGTAGATTTGTGAAAAATAAATGTTATTTTCGGCATAAAATTTTGTTTTCCTTCCAACGATCTTTTGTTAAAAAAAAATCTCGCATATAAGCCGTACCCCTATTTCATGAGTTATTTTTCAAAGAAAAAATGCAGCCTATACTCAAGTAAATGTGTTAATTAATCTACAAAATTATGGAGGAAATAAAACACGCAGACAAAAACAAAAAAAGATACAGAAATCAAAAAGCATATAACACTTACATTTTAACTAAAAACTGATCTTCCCAGAATACTGAAAATATTTAGTTGTGCAAACTTAAATGTTACACTTCTTAAGCTATGGGGCTTGAAATAAAATTTCTGCTTTACAAACAATCACTTGGGAAAATATTTTTTCCAACATTAATGAATAGAATTGCCATGCACCAGGCACATGCTTACCAGTAACCTTAAGCTTAAATAACTGCTGTCCTGCTTTGACCGTGGTTCCATCCTCAACAAAACGCTCTTCTATAATTCCAGATGCTGGCGATGGAACAGGCACTGATGTCTAGCATCAACAAAATAAGTTCTTATTATTCATTACACAATGACTTATAAACGAACACTAAAAGTTTTAATACCTTATCTGTTTCTATTTCTAAGACGACTTCATCTTCTGCCACAGCATCTCCCACGGCTAAATAGAGATCATGATTAGGTAGAGGCTATTTCTGTCTTGGTATTTATTTGTTTAGAATTTCCAGTACATACCTTTCTCCCACCTCACATCACCTTCAGATACAGATTCAGCAAAAGGTGGTACAGTTACTATTTTTATTTCTTCACCTAAAAAGATTAATAAAATATATTATTGTAGCAATACCTAGTTTAATAACATTGAAAATACTAATACTACTGCACACTCATTTTAAAGAATCTAAGGAAGTAAATTTTTCAATTTTTTAAAATTATACACATGATATTTTAAATGTAATAACTATCAATAACCCTCTGATGCAGAAACGGGACCTTTTAGGCCCAGTCCCTACATTAACAATTATCAATAACTACAAGATCTTGAGAAACTGTCACCACAATATTCTTCCACTTCTTTCTAATGTTCGAAATGTTTTTTGGGAGATTATCTCTTTACTTTGTAAAAATATGAACTGTTTTATTACCATTGTAATTCTTTGAAAAACTGGGCCTCTGAGACCCCATAAGCATCCTTCCTAAGACAAGATTTTGGAAGGACATTTATTGAAATAATTTAATTAATTGATTAAATGATAGGCTAATTTTAAGCCTCATATGAGATTTTAAAAAGTAAAATGTTTGTGTAATAATATTCTTTTGCATGGAAGGTACTGTGCATGAACTAAGAACATGTTCTATGGATAAGCTTAGGGTCGTTTCTTTATTAATTATTTAGCACCTTTATTTGTTTGCTTCTCGAAAGGATGTTGTAAATTGATTTTATGTACTAATAAGTAGTCAAGCTATGGTTGCTGTAACTTGATGCTACGTAAGATAAAGTTTTAGGAACTAGGTTGTTGAGCTGACATGGGAAAAATTTCATTTTTAAGTTTTGAAATCTCACAATCAGTAGTGCATGTATTTTACTGGTAACCTATATTTTATAAGTTTATCTTGTTTGGAATTTCTGAAATAATATTACGTCAACAAAAAAATTCATGAGCACTGAATGACTGAGATCAGGGACTTAAATGAATTTAGTGATTATGAACATAATCCTTCCAGAACCTGTCAATACCAAGACAGAGATACAAGCTATTTAAATGAAGTAGATACATTACAACTGGAAAAGATTCTTCTACAGCCACAATGGTGGGGAAGAAAATGGTATTCATCGAGATTCATTTTAAAGTGCAGAATATTTTTAATTTTTTTCCTCATTTCACAAAAAACACCTCAATTTACAGAATCAAGGATGCTTTTGTATTAAAGAGATGGTACTCTGTACAAACACTGAAGTTGATAGTACAGAGTGGATGTGACGAAAAATGCAGAGGAATAATATTCACTGTTGAACAGTTGTTGCATTGTTGAATGTATTACCCTGCACAGAAATATTCAGCTCATGAATGTGGGAATTGATCCATTTTTGGGGGCAGCTATAAACATTTCAAGATTCTAAAACGTAAGACTTTATTCGTTTGCATTCAGGCAAACAAGAACAAAGGTTAAAAACAGAGTAGTGTGCACTCTTCAGACATATAGTCTCTCTTCAGAGAGAACTGACAGAACATTCAATTCTTGTGAGAGTGTCATTGTTGATGAAAAAATTGTAAGTTATTGTAGCAGGTTCCCTTTCTTTATGCAGATGCACAACTAACTGGTACACTGTAAAATCAAAATATTTTGAGTACCTGAATCTAACACAATATCTTGGCCAATCACGCCGTTCACTGAAATACTAATCTGGAAGGTAAAATACATAATGTACACTGCAAGGAGAAAAAAAGAAGAAGAAGAAGAAGAAGAAGAGAAAAAAGGGGGAAAAGGAAGAAAAGTGTGAAGAGATGATAAGAATGAAAGCTAGTTATGTGTGTATGAGAGTGAGCATGGAACAAGTGTATGAAAGAGGATGAGAGCGGGTTTGACCAAGGGGGGGGGGAGAGAGAGAGAGAGAGAAAGAATCAATAAGACCATTATCATGCAATAACATGACATATAGGTAAATGGAAACAAGTTCTAAATGCGTTCTACTCACATAAAATGGCAGATGACCGAAAATGCTGAAATGCGAAGATGATGATTTTGAATATCTTGTTGAAGTCTATCAAAAGAAAAATATTCTTTAGAAATATTATTTTTCATTCATACAAGCTACATTCTATTTTCTCTTCAAACGCTTTTTCCACAAGCAGAAACATTTTCCAAACAGTTTAAAAGAATAATTTTAATTCTCCTACCACAACAAGAAATAACTCAATAACATTTTATTAATTCCATGAAACATCCAAAAGAATCTACATACTTTAGAAAGTTTCGAAGAAGCTTTTCCAATAATTTTCAATTACTATTGTTTCAGAAAACAGATCTTTAATTTCCTCATTAAGATCCAATGTTCCCAGCAAAATATACACTAATCCTAATAATGATAATGTTTGTGGCATATTAAAAGTTTCAAAAGTACAACCAGAATTATTGAAAGAACAATTTTAAAGGAGCAAAAACCTTCACGGTATCTCTTCTCTTAGAGTCCACAATTTATTTGAGGAAAAAACTTAATTTTGAAAAGCGATATTTTGCATTTAAAAAACTTGAAAATGAAATTATGTAACTATGAAGACATAGTTTATTGATTAAATTTACCCTGTAAATATTACAAACTAAGTTTCTATGTATCATTATATTAAAGAGTGTAAATATGGCCCCTTATTCAAACAACATACACATAAACAGTAATGCCATCTGAGATATTGAAATGTAATTTCATAACAATACTTACTGAAAACGTTTCCTCCAGCATTGCTACCTAATCGACAAATCCAACTTCGAAATGCCCGCCCTGAAAAAAAAAATCATTACTCAAATGTAAAAGACAAAAACTTGAGAATAATGGCACAAACAGTTCTAAATATTAACAAACTTTATATCTAGATTAATCACACGAGCAATTTTCATTTGTCTGCAAACCAACATTTGTTCTTTCTAGCCACACTCAAGATGCAAGTACAACTAAAATTTTGCATAACACAAATTAACCATGAACCAGTCAATGCCAAGATGGAAAGAGCATGTAGTTAATTGCTTCAGTCTACAGGGTTACAGATTTGAATCTCAATAAGGACAGTTTTTTGCACATCACTTACAATGGCAAAGTGGAATCTATACATGTCATTTCATCTAATACTGTGTAACTGCTTTGTGTAATAACAACTACTTTTGTGAAGTACACAATTGAATTAATGTAAAGTACAAAAAGAGGCACACAGAAGGGATCATTATAAATTTAAAAGAAAACCGTTTGAAAAATAAAATTTGAATAAAATCTATATAACCTACATAATACAAAGCCATCTATTATGTTATATACTATAAAAGTCCAAAAACTCTGAATGTTGCTTTAGAACACATCACAGGTAATATCTAAAAAATTTTAACAGGCCAGAAAGCAAAAGATCATGCCAATAAGTTCAGATGTAAAAAATTATTATTATTTCTGAGAGAGTGTTTGAATCTAAATAAACAAAGGATATTTCAAATAGTTTGGACTTGTGTAGTAAAGAAGTAACCAATCCGACAATATTAAACACTGATTATATAAAAGTAAATGGATATGACACACTATTGAGGTACTCCGGATTCATATAATAGTAAGCCACCTCAAACGACTTTTACAGAGAGGAAATAAAAAGTTCCAAGAATTTTGTAAATCAGGTGATCGATGTAAGAAGCACATTTATTGCATTAAAAGATACTGCATACTTACGATCATCATGTACATTATTTCTATAATGTGTTATGTATACATCTCTTTCCCAGATAAACTACTCAGTCAATTGCAGCAAATATATTGTCATTTGAAAATTCCCCAATGTCTGCAGGGGTCGTTTACATTTTATGGGTAGTCAACATCAAGCACAACTTCACAGTAAGGCAGATAGTTTTCAATGTCAGGCATGGTGGAACACAGCAAGGATTGTGGCAGGAAGCGGCATGGATTTGAGCAGGCCATGTTAGATTAGGGTAAAGCGGAGCAGACACACCAGCCCAGACTACAGAGAGGATGCACTAAAGACAGGATATATTCCTGTCTGAATAGATGATTACGGTAAATAAAAACCCAGCTAAGTAAAAGGATTCGGCCTTAAATTTCCCGTGCAATTTAATCACATGGGTTTACATTTTATAAGTAATATATTACACCACTTTGCCAGTGGCTTGCCAACCTTCAACAGACATGAAAAAGGTAAGTATCTCCATTTAGCATGTCGAGGGGCTTACCATTGTCTAATGCCAAGGGCTTAGTGCAACTATTCCATGATGAAAGCAAGTTCTACATGGGCAAATGAAGAAAATATGACAAAAAAACAACAACAGAAAATAAATAACAGGATTACAATCATATGTGATTGTAAACACGTTTTCATGCAGCCGCAAGTCATCCTTTAATCTTCAAAGTGTTTGCTAGTACAAAAATGTATGCACAACTTTCACCCCCAACATAAATAACTTATTTCTCAACAATATGTATTAAAATCTGAATTACTGGAAGCACTGTTTCTCAGTTGTTTAGAAAATATTAGTAAAAATAGAAAAATTTGATCACAATTTGAGACACAAATATGAAAATTTCATTACGAATATTTCAAATTCCACAACCAGACAAATGAGCATTAAAAACTTATCTTATATGCAACATTCAAGCATAGACAAATCAAAAATTGCTGATGAATTAGAACTGCAAATCCAACTTCAATATTGCAATAAAATTTCTGTATTGACATGAATTCAAATTGCTTTCATACTCCATATGTCCTACCCTTGAAGAACTCATAAAACTTGCTATTTAAAGATCTATAGGATTCTTTTTTACATTAATTAGCGAGAGATCAGTCATTTTTAAAATTAGAAGATGAAAGTTTTCAGCTTAATTTTTAAGATCATGCTCCACATTGCTTTGGCTTGTCAACAAGATTACATGCTATGAAGAGTTTTTCTTACTTCACTGCTTCATATTATAAAACATCAATATTAATATATAAATTAGATATATCTTCAGCATTTCAAGCTTTAGTATTAGAGATTTAATTAACAAATCTCCTTACATGGCAAAACATCTTTCAATACAATTCAAAACTAGATCTTAAAACTTAACAACAAATACATGAAAGCATTCCAAACATTTTACATAAGAATATATACCAAAGCTAGTGCGCAATTCAACTCCACTATGTCACTGCAGGTAGCCTTGCTGACGCACTTTCCAACCTGGCAAAATTATATCGTGCCAGTTTGTGAATATTCACCATGCAATTTTTACCTAATCTTACCTTGTTGATATGATCTTGTTTTCACAGTAATCTGAAAAAATGTAATTAAGTGCTTAAATGTCACTTAAACATAGGCAATTTTATTTTAAAATTTAAAAATGGGCATTGCAACAGCGACAATAACTACAACAAAGTAATGGAGCTGGCAAACACACTTCACTTTTAATATTTCACAGTACTTCCAAGTCACACTTAAATATCAATGCAGAAATGTAAGCAGTGATCCAATTAATGCAAAAGAAACAATCTATACTAACTTCCACAATTCGTAAGTAAATGATACCACATTTTGATAACTCAAAACTTTATTTAAATATCTACACATTTTCAAACTATTGTCAGAAACAATCACACTCATTCATGAGCTGAATCCATCATTAGAGTACCTCCAATTGCATTAAAAAAATTCACTCCCTGAATAAATATAATTAAGTATGCTTCTTTGGGCAATAAATGCGTAGTAATTTAATATAAGAATTTTTTTAAAATATGATTAAGCACCATATACCCTTATACTTAATTGCACTTAAGTACTGAACCCTCCTGATCAACATTTATGGGGTTGGAACTCTTCCACATTTCTTTAGATGTGTAATACTATCTACGCAAAGGCTTGTATAAACAAATGCAAAAAACATTATCATACTTTAATTACGATGATACACTCAAACAAGGTAATAACAGAATTGAATGATTAGAAAATCAAATAACCTTTAAAAATACAACGAAAATTAGAAGTACACAAGTGACTTCTGACAAGAAAAGTCAGTTTAATTAATAATTAATCTAAATTTTTCTTGTTTAAAGGTATTATTCCACAAATGGAAAGTGAGCTGGAGTAATTATTTTGATCTTATCACATTGTTAGACAATAGACATTCACATGCACACAACATATTAATTACAGAACATAATATGCAAATCAGTAAATCACTTCAACACAGTAATTTTCAGAAACATTCTCACAAATGTGGAACCCATATAAGACACTCCCTCAGAGCACCAGATGAGACAAGCCCAGCGCTTTTTTTACAACTTATCAGCATAGCAACATTTACAATCAAAAACTTTTCTTATGTTCTAATACTTTTGCAACTATGTCATGTACGATAAAAAAATTAATCGACCCTAATCCCGGTTATGCAAGGGCCAACACCAAGCGCCTATAATAAGATACCGAATGCACTCGCTTATAACCTTGCAGATCATTCCTCTGAAGAAAAATATTTACCTGGGAATTTTCTAATTCCCAAATTCTTGATGTGAATCTTACGACATTTCGCGGTAAACTCCGCGATGAGAATTGTAACATCCCAGCCATGAGTTCTAATTTTCTCCCGACCGCACCGTCCTACTCCGTCCAGACCACAGCCCCCAGCTGCCCCACACTCTCTCTGCTGCTATCGGAATGGGCTCTGTTCCAGAATGACGAAACAAGAGAAGGTCGAAAACTGTCAGAGTAACCAACATATCGCAACAATTCGCCCGCATTCCTTTTAAAATATTCCTGGATTCCTCAATTTTCCCCTCTTAAGATATTTTCGGGTACTAATTTTATTGAATAATTGCGATTTTTAAATGTTTCTTATAGCCTAGGTAACTTATGAAACGGAAACGACGAATATAGAGAAATAAAATTCAAACATAAACCCATTGACGAATGAAGTATTTGCTGTGAATTTTCCAGGTTTAAATTACCGAAAGAATATTAAAAATGAAAATGTCTGTATAGAATTCGTAGACTTTCTCAATCACTTTCATTGTCGCATTCTTGAAACTCGAAATTTTTAGCCAGCACAGTTTTGCGATAGTCATATAAAATCGCAATCCGATCACAAGATATTTTTCATAAGGGGTCATCCATAAATTATGTAACGCTAAGGGGAAGGGAGGGGGTCTGAGGCAGCGTTACGCTGCGTTACAAGGGGGTAGAGGGTATTGAAAAATAGTAGAAATTTGTGTCACGTAATTTATGGACGGCCCCTAAATGTTTTGATATGCTTTATTGTCATCATAACGTCCCAAACCTCAATTCAATTGGGATCACTTTCATTTTAATATAACATCATAAATGGATAGCAAGACGAATGAATGAATTTATGGATTATGAATGAATGTTGTGTAATATAAGTTGTTCTTCAGGATCGCATTATGCTATTATTTGTATGTGGATTTATTTACGTGTTTACATGATTTATGGAACAAATTAACTCACACGAGATATTATGATTGATGTTTGATTTCTTTACCAAACCTCCTTTTCATAAAATCGAGTAATAATAATAATAATAATAATAATAATAATAATAATAATAATAATAATAATAATTTATTGAGTCACATATACAATTACAATCGTGTATGACGAGTCAAAGTGCTGTCTTGGGTGGAGAGAGGGAAGTTACATTTACTGTCCAGAAGCAAAGCAAGGGGCAAATATACGCAAGAGTACGCAAATATTTGTGAACTGTATGCTCAAAGATCATTTCGATTGTACGGATACTTGGTGCCCTGCTCTAGGGAAGAGAAAAAGAAAGTGTAAAATTACGTAACACATCATACCATTTTCAAAGATAGGTGAATGATGACCTTGATAGGCGTGCGCACAGAGGGGCCAGGGATCCCCGGAAAATTTCGATTGATTTATTGTTTCCGGGAGCCTCAAATGATAAGGTCCTTAGTCCCGTAAGTGTAATGCTTGTTTAATTGTGGGAGGTGGCGATGTTGGATGGCCCCGTTGGATGGCGAGATTGGTACGGACCTACGTCTGCTTCCGTTTTTCCCATCCAGGTTCTCCCACCAGCGAGGGCACCGTCTCAACCGGAACAAATTCCTTCCGACTGGTCTCTCGACATGTGTAGTAGTGTGGTGCATGTAAGTGTGTGTATAAGTGATGGGTGAGGATAGGACAAGGAAGAGCAACGAAAGCTTAAGTGCGGTCCGTGGTCTGTTTGTTAGGGTACTGCTCCAGCATTCGCCTGTTATTGATCGGAGAAACCACGGAAAATCACCAATCGGAGCAGGCGGCCGCTAGAATTCTTCTCCTAGGTAGAGACGAAGATCCTGCCACCGTCGGGACTCGAACCTTAGGACTTCCCGGCCAGAAGCACTGCAGTGACATTTGTTGGTGCTCTGCGCCATGCTCTGAGCCAGGCCCGACGGATAATGTGGGTATGGTAGGTACCTATATCAACAAGAAAAATTCCGAGTAGGTAAAATACCCACTCGGAATTTGGGGTGAGAGGTATCTATATATATAAAACTGGATGTTGATATATATATATATATATATATATATATATATATATATATATAGAGAGAGAGAGAGAGAGAGAGAGAGAGAAGAGCTAAACTCTGACACCGTTAGATCGATCTCCATGAAAGTTGGCATTTCTACGTGTTTTTTCTCCCAGAAGGTTTATGTACCTCAAAGAAACGTTTTTCGCACCGTAATATACAGAATGAGCTCTTTTTGAACATTCTATTACATTTTTGCTGGTCCGGCGCTTCCCGATATTTCCTCACCTGCTCAGAGACGTGCAGAATCTGTAAGTAAATGCGAATGAGAGGGGCAGAACGGCAGAGACAGAGTCATACAGAGACAGTCAGACAGGGACAGGGTGAAAGAAGGAGGGAGAGACTGTGAGAAAGGGTGATGGGAGGGGAAAGAGGGAGATGAAGGGAAGAACAACGTCTGCCGGGTTTTCCTAGTATTCCATAAACGTCAAATTCCATAAACACAGGAGGTAACTCGGTATTGTAATGTAAAGCGCGGCGATGTTTTTGCATTGCAAATATGAACTACTAAAGTTACATAAAATAAATATGATAACAATTTGATGATAAACATGACAATTTTAAAAATATTCTGTTTTGTATTTTTTCCTTTACATTTTCGGTGGGAGATGGAGGGGAGACCCCCACCCGGTCAACAACCCACTCGGACTTAACATCAATCGTCGGCCCTGCTCTGAGCGACATAAGCCGGTGAACATTTCTAGAGAGGCTGCGTACTCCTAACGTAATAATACACTTTATTTCCGATAATACGATCAATTTCTACTTTTCCGCCTTTTAGCTGATAATTCGTGCAATTGATACACGACATTTGGGGAAGAAGCTCTCCAAACCATTTGCATCTGAATTTTGTCAGAGGACTTTTTTTTTCCCTTTTCTTTTCATTTCTCATTATAGAAAGTAGTTACTTCTCAACTCGTAAAAATTTAAAATACATCAAGAGGTTTACTGCTATTTAACACATGAATTTGAGTTTGATGAGTCACGCTCTTCCTTGCCAGTCAACCTTCTCGGATCCTTTCTATTGAAATCGCTAAGATTTGTAGGGCTCTACAACGCAGCTGTGCTGAGTTGACAGCTCATGTGCTGCCAGCCAGGCGGGCCAGACGGCCAATGGCACCCTACGCGTTGAATGACAAAAGTCGCTCGATCAATATGGTTGGATAGTTCCCCCGGTCAATAACAGGCAAATGCCGGAGCAGTGCCCTAACAAAAGGGCCACAGACCGCGCGCGATCCTTCCTTTCTCTTCCTTGTCCTATAATCACTCCTTACTTATGCACTCACATTTACATGCATTAACTACCACACAAATAGAAGACCAGTTGGGAACTTAGAGCTTGTTCCAGTGCCCTGGAAGATACCTGGATGAAGAAAACCCCGCAAACGGACATGTAGTTTGGTGCCGGATTACATCATCCAGCGGAGGAAAATCACCTTCACCTCCCACGATAAAAATATGTACTACGCTTACGGGACTAATGATCATAGGCGTTGACTCGCCCGGAAACACAAAATAATCAAACTAAACATTCTAGAAAAAATAAGCATCTATGTATGAATGATCTAAATTGTTACTTCTATATATTTTATTATATGTTGAAAGACTCCTTGGGCGTCTCTCACGTGTAGACATTGAAAGAAAAGTTTAAGTTATGGCCCTTTTTAACTGATTTATTTTCCAAAGGTGCCACCCTCTTTCAACGCCACCGTCCGGCCCCGCGTGATTGCCCGGTTAACCAGTCAACCAAATCCTGGTTCCTAAACAACCACACAGTATAAAAACCGAAAGCCCACCATCCTGGCGCACTCGCGTCTTGAGGAAGATCACGACATGATGGGCGAAATGTTGGCATCATTGCCTTCAATGCGGCGTATACTCGGACAGCCTAGTGCCTCTACATGTTCTATGGTTATCATGTCATTTACCCTATTGAATCACTAGAATCAATTGAATCACTAGAAACCTGCAAAAGATAACAATTTAATTTTTACCTCTTTATCTGCCTGGCATCTTTTGAATTTATTTTTTCAAACTTGAATAACCGTCATAGGATTTTCTCTTAAATGAATATCACTAGAAACTCACAAAAGATAACAATTTAATTTTTACCTCTTTATCTCCGTGTCTTAATATTTCCGTAACAATACGGAAGCTCTCAAAGCCCTGCAAATTTGAAACAGATCGTGTTAATTTTGGGGGTACATGAAACTAGGGGTTTCATGTACGCCCGTTTTCAAACTTTTCTCAAAAATGGCTACATTTTGTCTTGAAATTGATTCTTTTTTGCTCGATAAGAAAAAAGTGCACTTTTAGAAATGGCATTGTTGCGATTTTCGTTTCTCCCTTAGTAGTCCTGCGTGAATTCTCAATTCACATCGACTTATGTGGTTATTAGTGCCCATCTTACAATGTTGCGTTTTATATTAATGCTGTTAAATTACAGTTATTTATGTAAAAAGGCCTCTAAATTAGTCAGTCTTTAGTACAAGGCTGGAAGGTTAACTGCGAGGCGGAGCGATAGCGGAATCTTTTCGACATCGGCAATTGGATTGTGTAAAACTGTTTGTCGGCCTTCGCTGAACTCATCACAATCCTGCTCGCGCGTGTCACATTTGAACTTACATCGTGAAGCAGCAGTGAAGCCCTTGGCCAGGTGGTACTGCATTATAAACACTTCGAATTCCTCGGAACAGATGTCTACTACCTTTCCTTGTCCGGTCACGAGAAGGAGAATCCCGTTGCCAAAGGACTCTCTCAACGTTGCACTGACAGCACGTTCCACGCCCACGTTTCGATTCCGAATCTGAATCAGCGAGCGTAAAAAATTATTATTGCCGATTTTCCCCTTCCATTCCAGCCTGGAGTGTGGAGATTGAACTGTTTCCATTGAAGGCTCGATGGCCCATCACTGAGAAATTTACTCCCTCCTCTCTGGCCGAGCGCCCGGGCGGGTACCCTGGCCAGGAAACCTGGCCATGCGCACTGGCCTGGCTTGCTCAATTTTGATTCCCGCGATACAGTTGGTGGAGCGAGAAGCAGCAAAGCAGTAGTTGAAGTTTCGAACGTTGATTCTGTCAGAATGAAACGAGCTCGTTTAAAAACAGAACAAGAAGCTCAATTTCAGTTTTTTAGAGAAGTCTGCCGGTCTGTTCGTCTGTGGACAACACCAGAGCCTAAACAGTTAAAAGGGTTTTCTACAAAATTGATATTCTCGATCGATCTGGCCAAACTCCAGACCTTGAAAATTTGAAACGGATATTATAATTTTTGAGAGAACTTAACATGAAGCCTGAAGGACATTTTGAAAATTTTCTCAAAATTAGCTGTAAAGGGGGTAGCGGAATAAGATAGCCAAACTGCTCCTAGGATTTACACATTTTTTACGTTGAAAATCGTAATTGAAGTGTAAAATACAAGTTTTTTGCCAGATTTAAATCAATCTACTCGGAGTACTTCGTACTGAAAAAGGTGTTTTTTAGCTTTTTATATAAGTTTTAATTTTTTATCCATATTACGCCAACGAGTATTGACTTAAATGATCCTTGCGTCTTTATATAAATGATAAAGGTGTTTCGAGAATATTTTAAGGCATTTATGTCCGTTTTTTACCCTTACAATCAACAAAAAATTAAGGGGATAATAGAAAAAAATTGTTCCTTCGTTTTTTAAGAAAATCTCACGTTCTGACAGACATAATAAAACGAACTAAATACAAATTTTAGCCCTATAAATTCTCTACAGTTTCCCAAAATTTCAGCTTTTTATCTTACAATTTGCATCCGACAGCTCAATATAAATAAAACAGTAATGTAATAGTTTCTTATTTATTTAATGATTTCTTATTTATTTAATGAAAATTGTTGTTTTTTTTTAATAATTTTCGTAGTTTTTTCTGTTTAAGGTGTGTTAGGAAAGATAAATAATGAAAAACAAAATTTTAGAATAACATTATAACTTATTGTAATTTGAATATTGAACGAATTAAGATTTTAAATAAAAATAATATGAATTTATAAACAAAATAGAACAATATTACAAATAATGTTTGTAATGTTGTTAAAATATACGTTAAGTAGTCAGTACATGATGCACCAACCCAAGCTTTTTATTTAGGCAGCAGAGTTCGGAAACTAGAAATTTGGTTCTACATCGCAATGTGCAGATTTACCGTGTACCTGTAAGGCGCAATATTTTATACTTGCGTCATCTGTTTTAACGTCACCAGATGCAGAAAGAATGCCATCCACGTCTATGACAGAATGTTACACATGTCACATCTTCCTCACACACATTGAAGGACGTACATTGTTTATCAACTACTTCCGTAGAGCAAGATTCAGAAAGCTGTAAAAAACAGAAATACCAATCGGAACTGTCAGAATCTCTATCGTTGTTAGAACCATCATCTCAATCAAGTTACGATGATCCATTTTACACAGTACAGGCTAAAGAGATATGGGAATAGAATTAATTAAAATGCCTTCTCAGAGAACCGTTGTTATATAAAAATATTGTTTCTTGTGCTTTTCAAACACTGAACTAATTAATGTTCCTTCCGAAACTCGTATTCGTTTTTGTAGCGACGCGCGTTTTTATACTGCGAAAGGAAATCGCAGTTGCGGTATACACTTAATTCGAAAACGGTTGTTTATTGAACATTTACATAATTTCAAAGCATTATCATACATGTATCATGTAGAGAAACAAGAGTTAGCGATATTATTAAATAATCAAAGCAATGAAAATATTCTGGTAAGGTGGATAAAGTACAAAAACTCATTCTTTTTAGTTAAAATCTTAATTTGTTCAATATTCAAATTACGACAGATTATAATATTATTCTTATAATTATTCTTACATTTTTGAATTATTTATCTTTCCTAATAACCCTTACATTGAAAATCTACGAAAGTTAATAAAACAAAACCTAATTTTAAGAAAATAAAAAAGAAATTATTAAATTACGGTTTTATTTAGATTGAGCCGTCGGGTGCAAATTCCGTTTACAAGGTTTAAAGTTTGTGAAACTGTAGAGAATTTACAGGGCTAAAATTTGTATTTACCCCTTCTTATTCTCTCTGGTAGAACGTGAGATATTCTTAAAAAATGTAGGAAAAAAGTAATGTTTGCCTATTTTCCCCTTCTTTTATGTTCATTGTAAGGATCAAAATCGGACGTAGACGCCTGAAAAACTTCTCGAAACATCTTCATTTACTGTCGAAAATCGCAAGAATAATTAAAATCAATATTCAATAATCAATCAATCAATAGGCGTAATGTGATTACAAAAATTAAAAATATAAGAAGCTAAAAAACACATTTTCTCCTTTGTATGTAGTACTCCGGGAAAATTGATTTAAATTCGTCGAAAACCTTTTTTTTTACACTTTCGTCACAAAAACATGTATCCCCTGGGGGTAGTTTTGACTATCTTATTCCACTACCCCCTTTGTTCTTTAATTTCTAGAACAAACTAGGATAAAAGAAAGTAATCTTCTAATATGGTGCAAGTTTCATTTTCGTTGAACTCTAAGAACTCCGAAAAATTGCAAAAGTTACAATTATTTTGGCTTTTTCCTAGAACTGTAGTAATTAAGATAAATGCCCCTTTATTAATGAAATCTGTTTATCAAAACTAGATCTTTAAATCGTCGTGTAGTTTTTGTTAAATATGTTTTTAATTATGAATTTAGCAGAAAAAACAGGTAAAAGCTTTGTAACTTAAATGGGAAGAAATGCAATCTGTGCACGATTTCTTGAGCTCTGGTATCTCTACCCTAACTCACACATATTAATTTGAATTATGAATACAAGTAGCAACGAGGGTTTTGGCAAGAATTGATAAGAAAACATTCGCTCCCTTAATAAAAATTATTGTTAAGGCAAATCAGACACACATTTTTGGCTATTATCCATTATTATTCCCTTTGTGACAGAATCGACTTACTACCGCGAGAGTAGAGAGAGAGAATGGAGTAGAATTATTCGAATAACTACATTCCCCACTGAATTCAAGAAAACGTGCACATACATTTATGACCTGGAGCAAACCAGAGGGCATATGCTGAACGAAGAATTACACGGCCTAAATGAGCCATTGAGAGCAAAAGTGGTGTAAGTAAAAAAAACTACCTTCCGCAAACCAGCATGTAAACGAAAAACGCTGTAAAACTATAATACTTAGAAATAAATTACCTTAAGTATTATGAACGTGTTAATGAGATATTCTTTTAATTTACTACAGATATTTTGGACATTAACGTTGCTTATTAATTAAGTAATTAATTATTTTGTTGACTTTCATCACTTTTGCACACAAGGTTTTTCAAAACTATGACTTAAATTAAAAAAAATGACATGCACAATTTTCGTCTGAGATAGTAATGTGAAAATAGGAAAAAATTGGGCTTATACTTCGGTTTTTCTTTCTTGGCGCACGGGGGGGTGTCAATAAAATGGAATATCTCACGGTATTTCGCGTCGTTCTCGGTTGCGTCGCTAGGAGTCGCAAGATCGCGAGTGTATCGAGCAGTGCTGGCGATCATGCGATTTCTGGCGGCACAAGGGAGAACGACGCGAAATACCGTGAGATATTCCATTTTATTGATACATCCCCGTGCGCCAAAAAAGAAAAACCGAAGTATAGTCACGATTTTCAACCAAGTGAGAGCAATTTTGAAGTTGCGATTTTGACCTGTGCACGTATCATTAAAGCTATTTCTTGGGAGTCTCTGGAAGCTGTCGTCCCACCTATGATTTACACCACAATTGAATACCTACCGGCCAAAACGTAACCCTCAAAATGAAAATTTAGCGACACGCGACTTTCCTCCTCCATTATTGCAACGTTTATGCACCCGCGCGACTCCTGGCGAAATTAATAAAAAAGAAAAAAGGTGCTTAATGTTCGTTTGCCAATATAGTTTTCTACATGCTTCACTCAGACCTTAATGCAAGGAAACCCAGCATTCCAGAAAAGTGAAACGTTTTTGCCGGCAGGTATTCAATTGTCTGCAGCGGCATGAGCAAATTGTAGGCTACGTCTGCATTGTGTTGGCCTCTAGCTAAGAAATATTGAAGTTTGACCTGCCGTCTTTTAGCCCTTGATGGAACAATGTTCAAACCCTCATTGTACTTCATTTTAAAAAAATTGTTATTCTGCGGAAAAAGTGGTGATTTTTTGAAAGAAAAAAACTCGTACTATGGGGGACTGGAATAAGAATAACGGATAAATCTTCATCCTTTAATATAGTAAATTAATTCCCTTAATACTCTGCGTAGTCGAAATTCATTTTGTCAGTTCTTGAAACCGAACTAGTGGTGCTACAATACAACGCACTTTCTCGCATTATTTGTAACTTCTGGAATTTTCAAAAATCCTTATTCTTTCCGATGAAAAAATTAACAGAAAAAATCAAAGCCTTTTTTTAAGAGAAAAAACATAAATTGCCTCTGTTTCAAGGAAAAATTACGGGAAAATTACACGTTAAAAACTGTACACGTTGGTACAGGTCTGATTTGGTAGAACAGATTTCATTAAGAAAAAATTCTTTCGTCAATACTATAGTTTTGTAATGTCATTTTTTGCAATTTTCGAAAATGTAGAATTCTCCTAAAATGGAACCTGTGCCATTTTTAAGCATTTAATATTCTATCTATATTGCAATTTTTCTAAGAGCGACTCTCAAGGAAACTCAAATCCCATCTTCGCGATGGAATATGTCACGGCATTTCGCGTCTTTCTCAGTCGTTTCCCTAGAATTCGCACGATCGCGACCGTATGAAGCAGTGCTTGCGATCATGCGACTTCTACCGGCAAGACCGAGAAAAGACGCGAAATGCCGTGACATATTCCATCGCGAAGATGGGATTTGAGTTTCCTTTAGAGTCGCTCTTAGAAAAATTGCAATATAGATAGAATTGGGAGCCGTTTTTGGGAAACTAAATGTTTAAAAATTGCCTACATTTCACGCAAAATTATGCGAAAAGTATAGATATTTTTCAGAAACTGTCTATGACCTAATTTAGTTGTATTTGAACAGATTTCATTAAGGGGATGTGTAGGCAAAAATGCATACTTCTGAAAAATATTTGTTTCTCCTAAACTATTCATTTTATGCCAATGAAATTTAGTATGCGTTTTGCAGGAATACAGCGGTATATTCCGTCATTTTTTAAAAAGAAAATTTGAAAAAATGTGGAAACTGTAGAGTAATACATTTTTAAACCAATTAAAATTTTGAATGTACTTTTTCTCAAAAACTACCTGCGTGATCAACTTGAAATTTTTAGTGAGTAATTACCAATAATGTCTAAATAAATACATGGAGCCATTTTGTGTTTGGGTGAACGGCTTCGAAGAAAAAAATATATAATATTTTATTCAGTGAAAAAATTCTTTCAAATTTTGTTAAACATTTTATAACTTAGCAATTATTTCATAAAATTAAATATCCTTCCATTAAAGTTAACCTCATTGATTGATTTCTAAGCACAAAAAAATACAATGTTCCATCATTAATAGTTTTTGAGAAAAGTGTACCTTTGTTGAGAAAAAACGCTATTTCCAGAAAATGAATTTTAAGAGTTATTCAGAAATTACTCCACCGAGAAACCTCGATATTCATATTCTTGTGTCTCAAGCTGTTTGTCTGGTCTTCTTTTGGATATTTCTTCATTCTCAATGCAAACTGGGACGTTGTTTACAGCACTATCAGGGATAACTATTCGATGGTCATCGATAGTTTTAAAATGTTCAACAGGAAGATGCCAGGATAAGGGCCTAGCTTTTTTATCACATTAATTCTCCCTAAATTGCTATCATTAAATGTCAGAGTGGCATCAAAAACAGCTACTCTTACTATTTTAAATGATGCAAATTTGTTTTTTGGGTATCTTATCAATATTAGTTTATTGAAGCTTTCATTGTTGTTTGAGTCTTACCATGGCAACACTTTTTGAGAAGTATCTTATCAGTAAGTGCTCTGAAGACTGGCTTGAAAACATTCATATAGCTAGTGGAATATTGTATTAATGATCGTAATTCTTACGTAAAACCTTCAGTTTTTTTAAATTTTTACGCCAACTTTGGCAATACAACCAGTGCACTGGTTTCTCATTGATGGACATGGAATAAAAATATGATGCTGCTCACTTCATTTCTTCAACATCTGATAAATTATTTCTTCTGTTGCAAATTAAAAGCTCTATTCTTCTTTCAAATAAAATTGAATTTATCGAGGCAGCATTACAATGTGATCTAAGACAAATAGATGTTTTTTGCTTTACAGAACATTGGTTGTCTCAAAATGATATAAATACACTCCAAATTCCTAGCTTTTACCTTGCAGGATCGTATTGTAGGGCGAGGGAATCAAATAAGGGCCCTGCTTACGGAGGTTCGTGTATTTACATAAGAAATTATATTGATTCTACCTTCTTGTCAGAATTCAATTTATATGCCGTTGAAAAAGTTTTTGAAACAACAGTAGTACATCTTACTACGCTCAAAATTATCTTACTTTGCATTTACAGACCTCCAACAAAGCGAGCGTCAGATTATTTCACTTTCTTGGAAAAACTAGAGATAATTCTGAACAAAATTAGTAAACTCTCTTTTAAATCCATTGTTGTATGTGGAGACTTCAATATTGATTTTCTGAGCGAATCCCACGAAAAAGAGCAGTTTCTCAATTTACTTCATTCTTTTAATTTAGACATTACAGTGAATGTACCTACACGGAATACGCTTAAATCACAAAAAGCATTAGATCAAATTATAATTAACAAAACCACAACTACATATGAAATAATAACGAATAATCTAGGATACAGTGACCACGATGCACAAATTCTTACAATTACTAAGAACATAAACACTGACACAATAAATAATACACGCATGTGCAGAGCATTCACTAAAGTTAATATAAAATTATTTACGGACTACTTGATGAAGGAATCATGGGACGAAGTTTATAACGCTGTTGACACAAATGAAAAATATAATTTATTTTTCTCCAAGCTTTCAATTCATTTTAACGCGTGCTTTCCTCTTAAAAAGAGAAAATTAAACATTTCAAGCAAAAGTAATACTTGGATCACACAAGGAATTAGAACATCGTGTAAAAACAAACGTACGCTTTACTTTATTTCTAAACATCATAACGTATCACCCGGTTTCCATATATACTTCCGAGAATATAAAAGAATTTTAAGAAAAGTAATAGTTCAGGCAAAAATAATGAAAAATAGTCAGGACATTTTGAGCGCTAGTAACAAAACTAAAGCAATGTGGGATATGGTAAAAAATACAACCACATCATCTCGATACCTTGTAGAGAATGTTATTTTAAAGGATAATGAAAGAGAAACGAGTAATCCGGAAAAAGTTGCCAATCTCTTCAACAAACACTTTTCCAGAATTGCGTCTGATCTCACGAAGGGACTAAAATCACAAAATTCAACATTTTACACTTCCCAAAAATTTCAGATACGATGTTTATTCCCGAAACTTCTCCCAACGAAATCCTCAGAATAGTCAGTAAACTAAAAAATAAATATTCATCTGGTTTAGATGAATTTCCGGATTGTTTATTAAAAACTTGTGCACCTGCCTTTATACATCCGTTAACTCACATTTTCAATGCTTCTTTATGTACAGGAATATTTCCAGATATTTTCAAAACAGCAAAAATTAAGCCACTTTTTAAAAAAGGGAACAAAAATGATATTCAAAATTACCGGCCAATTTCTCTTTTGTCAGTTTTCTCAAAAATATTAGAAAGGCTTTTCTACTTACGAATGGAAACATTTCTCAGGAAAAACAGAGCGTTTTCAGACTCACAACACGGTTTTAGAAAATCAAAATCTACGGAAACTGCCATTTTTTTTTCTCAAAGATGTTGCTTCATCAATAGACCAAAATGAAATACCCATTGGAATATTCTTAGATCTCTCGAAAGCTTTTGACGTTATTGACCATAAGATCTTGCTCTCAAAATTACCTTCTTATGGAATTCGTGGTATTGCCCTAGATTGGATAACTTCTTACCTTAAACATCGGACTCAAAGAGTAGAAATACCATACTGACAGGAAAGGACATTACATACTTATATTTCCAATTCTTTGCCAATTGTGCATGGGGTCCCGCAAGGTTCGATCTTAGGTCCTATTCTCTTTCTGTTATATGTAAACGATATGCCCTCGTCTATTAAAAATGGAAGAACGGTTCTGTTTGCTGATGACACGAATGTTCTTTGCAAAAAAGAAGCAGTAAATAGTACAATTTCAGAAGTTTCAAATTGGTTTAATAATAACAAATTAATTGTTAACGAAAGAAAAACTGTTTAAATACATTTTTGCATCTCAAATCGGAAATCGCATGTTCCATTGAAAATGAACAATATGCAATTAGCTGATGTTGAGGCAACAAAATTTTTAGGTCTTTCAATTCAATCAAACCTCAAATGGAATGTACATATAACAGAATTAAACACTAAATTAAGTTCATTATGCTATGCATTCAGAATTCTTTCAAATTCTGTCAGCCTTCATGCAGCTCGTTGCGTTTATTTTGCAAATGTGCATTCCCGCCTGAGATATGGCATAATATTCTGGGGAAGCTCATCCTGTAGTATTCAGACCTTCAGATTGCAAAAGAAAATTATTCGAATAATGAAAAAATGCCTTCCACGTGATTCCTGCAAGCCTCTTTTCATTGAGCTGGGAATCCTACCATTGCCTTGTCTATTTATTTACGAATCTGTAATATTTGTCAAAAATGACCTACTTAACGGAGGGAACATATTTTCATGCAATATTGATATTTATAATTACAACACACGCCGTGCATCAAGTGTCAGTATCAACAGCTCAGTACAAGAAATCAACATACAATACATGTACGTTACTTTACAACGCATTGCCAGATGACATAAAACAATTAAAGTCGGTATACAAATTTAAGTTAAAAGTAAAATCTTTTCTGCTGCAAAACTGTTTCTATACAATTAGAGACTATACTGATCGTGAAAAAGAAAAATAATGTTTAATGTAACAAAACAAAGATATATAATGAATTAGTTTATGTTTGCATTGTATACATTTAAAAAAATATTTAATACGCCTGTAACAAGTAATGTACTTCAGCTTCCGGGTCAATGACCCCCATCTCGATCAGGTTTTTGTCCAGTTTCCCTGATCCATAGAGCAAATGCTGAGATGGCCCCTTGTTTTGCTTCTGGACGTAAATGTAGCTTCACTGTGCGCACGTTTTGTTGAGCACTCCTTTTGCTTGTAGTTCATTTACAGTTGAAATTGATTTTCTATAACTCGGGAAAAAACATTTTTCAAATATCTTTATTTTTCTAAAATAATTATTTTCTACATTAATTTTTTCGTTTTCGTTTTTTTTTTTTTTACATAAAATTCTGGCCCTCAAGAAAATGTGCGCAGATAAATTTCTTTCCCCACACGTCATATACAGTTTTTACTGTTTTTTTGACAAAAATAAATAAAAATAAATAAATGTGTCTTCTCTTTCTCGTGAAAACACACGGTGTTCGTTACGCGCTTATTGGTCACCAGCGAATGAAATATCGACAAGAAAATAACAAATCGCACTCCAGAAAAGCCAAAATTACGTAAAAATCACTCAAATCCCGCCACAACTATACACAAAAGCCTACTAAAACTATCCATTTGCAATTGCCTGACGGAAAAAACGCCATATTAGCGTCCTCTGAAGAAAACGCCTTCAAGAAGTAGAGAGAAAATGTTCGGACCCACAAAGGGGGCGTGGCAACTCCGTGAGGTGGCGCGGTCTTTTAAATTTTAAAGGTACTTCCTGGTGTCAGAAAACCGTAAAAATTTGGGAAAATACTCCCAAGATTCCAAACTAATTTATTATGATAAAAACAGAAAATCGAGATTTTGGTCGATTTCCCCTACACATCCCCTTAAGGAAAAATCTCTACATGCAATATTGTAGTTGTAGGAATCCACAAAAAATATATTTTTATTATTTTCGAAAATTCAGAGATTTTAACAAATCTGAGCCCTGCACGATTTCTTAAGCGTCCTTCGCTCTATCCGAAGGAAAGGTTTAATAAAAGAATTTGGAGATTTTTTTAATACATTTTTCAAATATTGGGTCTTCTTGTGAATTACACCCCAACATATCCGCGTCTAAAACTCGCAGGGTATAGAGTTCGTCCTGATCGATCGGGGAATATACACTTTGGTGAATATCATCTAAACCTGGGGGTCCGAACAGGGTCGTTATTGACCCCTGGGGGTCGATGACATTTTAAAGGGGGTCGATGATAATCAAATGGTCGATTGGGGATCGATATCCAAATATGAAGCGACGACCAATTGATACAAAAGATCAAGGTCCGTTTTATAACAAAAATATTCATGAATTTTGTTATAATTTTTACTTATAGATTACTATAAGAAGTAGGAAAACCGTTAGACCTCAGCTGTATCAACTTCAATGCGGACCAACCACCATTTGCTTTGCACCGGCCTCTCCCTCCGACTTAATCACAGGCATATAACAACTAAGCACGATTTTAGATGAAAATTGGAACGATGCAAGTCATTAATACGCCATTGCCAAAGGTGTACGATGCCTTAGCAATCTCGGCTATATGGACATCCAGCAATCAGAAATGAAAAAAACTTGCTAATATGTTTCATTTAGGATGTCTCCGTCTATTGAAGAAATACAATTTGCAAATTAAAGCAAATGATGCAAGAGTTTGTTAGTTACGACAAATTAGTGAAAAAGGTGGAAGAGTTTGTTAGTTACTGCAAATTAGTGCAAAAGGTGCATTATTTTTTCTTGTGTCTAAAGTGAAAAGACGCATTGTAATCAACATTTGTCAATACGTCAGGTAAACAATACAGTGTATATCTAATTACTATTTCATAATTGTGGTTGGACTGATTTATTCGTACAAAATGAAAGAATATTGTGAAGTCCCCGGCGAAATTGTGACAAAAGCTAACAAAGCTACGAACAGTGGTTTCCAGTAGAATCTCGAGAAATATTTTGAAAATGATTATGGTGTATTTGAGTTATATGAAAAATAATTTGAATTGCGCTGATGAAACGGTACCTATAGGTTATTTGCTTTTATTGCCAAAAGTTATTTATAATATTTCATACCATCAAACAATAACATCTAGACGGTTTGCCGATGTGCCTTATTCATCCTATTACTTCTAGTAGGCTAGTACTATTACTCAAGAAACATATATCTCTCTAAAAATGGTGATAAATAACAGTGAAATATGAATGAGTGATGGTAATTATAAATTCACGAAGCATTCAAAAGTTGCAATTTTCATATCATAATTACGTGAAATAAGATTTATAAGGAGTTATTTTGCTTATTAGAGCATTATGCCACTTATTTATTGTTCAATATTTGCTTGTATCTTAAGTTTAATAAATCGAATTCATAAAAATACATTTGTTTGGTTGGTATTAGAGCGGGCCATAAAGAACTCAAAAGACCCGTGCGAGCATAAAGAATCCGTCTGTCCGTCGGTTTGTTCATTTCTTGTTCATTGCTCTGTCTGCAGTCAAATGTGCCTTAACCGTTCTCACGATTTTCTCGAAAAGTGACATCCCCCAATTGATGAGGCCGAACTCGATGCCCGGTGAGTTTGAAATGGATATTTTGATTTTTTTTACCTAAAGCCTCAACAACATGGCGTGGACCTAAACGTCGGCTTGGGGGGGTTTCCCCTTTCAGTTAGCTCCGCCAACGGGGCACCGCCCCAGCAGGGACAAGCTTCAAGCTCCCTATGGGCCTTCCAACATGTGAGGTACCGCAATAGGGGGTGAATAGAAATAGCGTGGTGAATCAAAACAAAATTTCAAGTAAAAGAAAAATTAATATTGTAAATTCCTGTTGGAATAATTCTAGGGAATTACTATTTCCTACATGATAGCTCATACTTTTAGAAAGATAATTTTTTTAGGGTGGTAGCACTGCTCATTTGAAGTCAGTTGAATAACAGGTGATTTTCGGTTGATTCGCTTTCTATTGAAAACTTCTTATCTACTTACTATTTACAAAACTCAAACTTACTAAGTACTGGTAGTAGTGTAATATTATTTCAAATTATTGATGAAAACTATTTACCTAGTTGTATTAGTAATTAATTTCACTTTTACTGTCTCTTTTATATTTTGTCGATTTCTTGGTAAAGATTGCTCAAGACCGTTTTTCTTGGAAAACATGATAAAATAGATGACAAAGAATCAAAATATTAATAACTAACTATATTGAATACGTACACACAAAACAAGTAATTGTTTAGCATCTAAACAAAAATTAAAATTGATTTGCGGAAATCATTAAGCCTTTAAACGACTTCTTCAAAAACACGATTTATAATTTAATTTCCATTCAACGGTTTTGAACTTAACTGACCTCTCATTACCAAGAAATCGATGGTTGTTTTCAATCATCATAAATTGTGTAATGCTCATCTGCTACTATTTATTTGTCTTAAAATTGAATTTCTTTTGTCTGTGATATCTGCAAACTTTAAATTTTCTTTCGCTTGACATCTTATAAAATAACTTTTATTTGATAGTAACTGAAATTGAAAATATTCTAATCTTTGTTCTTATAATTATCAATTTGATTATGTTACCATATTGTTGTTGCTACTGTGTCACTACTTAACATTACGCAATATTTATTCTTATTGTATAAGTTTTGTTACTTAATTTTGCCGTTGTTGTATTACCATTGATTATTTTTCTTCTAATTAATGTGTACTGTAATTTATTATTTTTTCTAACTAATGTATAAAGTAAATTTAAATTTACTATTTTGTCAATGCCCTCGGCCTTCAGCCGCCATCCTGATTGAAGTTTTCTGGGTTTACTCAATCGCTTAAGGCGTATGCCGGGATGTTCCCTAGTTTTCTCTTCCAGAAGTATAAATTAAAGTATCCTGTCCCCCTACATCTTCTTCATAGTTTATCAAATAATAATGTGTATATTTAACGTGGTTAGGCGGAAGAGTAGGCCAAGTGGCCTGAGCCTCGCCATTAATAAAGACAATTTTATAATAATAATAATAATAATAATAATAATAATAATAATTATTATTATTATTATCATTATTATGAAATTAAAGTATTGTATTCGTGCGCAGGATAACGGTGAATTTTCGACAGAAAAACTCTTATTGCAGGGCCCTGGTACCGAAAAAGTGGACAAATCTTGTTCTTACATATAGTAAATCACTTCCTCTAACACATTGGGTAGTCCAAATTCATCTTTTGTGGGCCCTTTATTCCGAAAACTCGGTTGACAGCAAAACTTCTGCCTGTCCGTTCGTCTGTGGTCAAAGCTAGCGCCTAAACTATTCTGTCGATGTTCTCCAAAATTGATATTCCTTAATCGATTTAAATGAACTCGAGGCTCTCTTAGTTTGAAACGGATATTTTAATTTTTGCGGGTACTTTATATGAAACCTCAAAAACATTTTAAAAATTTTCTCAACAAGGCTCAAATTTTTTTAAAAACTTAGTTGACGGATAGTGTAAATGATTTTCATGAGAATAGCGCAGGTCTTATTTGCGATAAAATCACTGATTTTTTTTCGAAAATTGCAAACGTTTACAATTTTTTCGGCGCCTTCCTACAACTACAATGTTGAATATTGTGATTTGTCCCATATGAAATGTAAAAAATGGTGCTAGTCTCATTTTAGGGGGTCAAATGGCTGACTTGGGTCTGGGGGATTTGCCGATGCCCATAGACAAACTCCATTAAATGGGTACCCTCTAATGTGAGAGATCAGAGAGTAGCTAGTAGAGTAATAATTTGAGAGATCAGAGTAGGTCCAAACTGTGATACTGATCATTTCCTTGTTAAAACAATAGTGAAACAAAATTTAATGTGTATCAATCGGAAAACACCCCAACTAAAAAGATGGAACCGCACCAATTTATTAAATGAGAATAAATTAGGAGAATAGAGAAAACAAATTAAAAGGAGATATACACAGCTGTTTGTGAAGATTGCAACACCCAGAAGGAATGATCGGAATCACTTAAAATTCGGTGGATGAGTAGAATAGTGTATCCACAAGAAGTGATTAAATTTGCACAGAGATGGTGTGCGCGTTGGCCTAGCAGCGCCCTCTTTTGAGTGACAGCTCAGGTCAGTGTTACGCCACACCTAGTCGGTGTAGAACCGTCAAACAACATGTAAACGTGCAAGCAAGTGCCAATATGCCTCGTCGACGGCTAAGGGCACATTATCAGCATCTAAATAAGTTCAAAGGCGCCAGAATGATCGGTCTCTGGGAAGCTGGTTTGTAATACCGTGACCTTGCGGTACGAACGGGGCGCGCTGCTACGACAGTGATGCGCGTGTGGGACCAGTGGATAGAGGACGGTCGTACACAGCGACGAGCGGGTAAACTACACAATGTGACCGTAGCTCGAGATGACCGCCGTCTTGTTCGCATGGACATAACAGAACGGCGTCGTCCACAGTGTTGGCCTCGACTTTGGAGCACTGCAAGGGGTGTGGTCATGTCTGCGTCAACGGTTCGACGCCGTCTGCTGAGGTCTGGGCTGGTGACACGCATACCACTGCGTCGGATTCCTTTGTTCAGAAACCACCGACGCCTCAGACAACAGTGGGCACGTGAACGTGTTTACTGGTGTGCTGAATGGCAGATGTGTTTTTGGACGAGTTCCTTTTCAATTTGTGGTACTGCAATGGCCGCGTACGTGTTCGACGCGACCGTGGTGATCGCAGTCTGCCAGTCTGAATTGTTCCGCGCAATAGCGGACAAAGGCTAAGTGTGATGGTTTGGTGCGCCATTGGCTACAGTGTGCAATCTCACCTCATACGTACTGAGAGCAATCTGAACAGCAATCACTACATTAGGGAGGTTTTAGAGCCCGAGGTACTGCCCCTACTGCAAGCAGCTCCACATGCCATATTTCAGCAATACAATGCTCGACATCATGTGGCGAGGACATCATATGGCTGCTTCCCTGGTCCGCACGTTCGCCTTATATGTCGCCTATCGAACATGTCTGAGATATGATCGGTCGGCAACTTGATCGTTCTGGTCCTCCTGCAGCCACTGTCGATGCTTTGAGGTCACGCATAGAAACCGCATGTCAGTGTGTTCCCCAGGAGAATATCCAGACTCTCTTTGAATCGATGCCCCGACGTCTAGAGGCTCCGATGGCAGAGCGTGGCAGCATCATATCGTACTAAATTCTCAAGGATAAAATACAGGCACAGTTCTGTAATTCTAATCATATGTATATTGTGATACTCCTAATCTGTGGAATAAATTTCATTGTAATAGTATGTCACCTTGGTGTTGCAATTTTCACAAACATTAATGTAGATAAAGAGTGGGAGAACATGAAAACAGTGCAGGACATTTAGTAATTGAAAAGGAAGAATTAATAAAATGCTGGGTTTCACATTTTTCTGAAATGCGAAATTTTGAACCTAGACTAGCAAATGGAAATGAGGATAATGATTAACAAGAGGATGGTAAGAGTATCGATACCCCAACCTCCAGCGAAATTAGTAAAGTAATATTAAACTAAAAACAACAAATCGCCTGGCCCAGATAACATCACTGCTGAGTTAATAAAAAAGGTGAAGCGTTTGTAATAAACAGATATGTAACTTAATTATCGAAATTTAGAATCAAGAAAAAATATCAAAAGATTGGTCAGTGGGAATAATATGCCCTAAGGAACGACGGGTAACATTGCCATGGGTGAAACATTGCCACAACTTCAAAAAATTTAAGTAGCTCATTCTGTATCGTAAATTTATTTGCTGGCTAGTTCCAGCTACCTCTCTTAGAAACATTATGTACAATCGTTTGTTGCATTGGGTCACAGTTGTTACCTAAAATATCCGTAAATATGTGTGATGTATTGTGATGCTGCCAAATTTCGAATTCGAAACTTCGTTAATTCTGGGTTAATTGAATTGAAATAAACGACATAGATAAGTAAATATGCCATATCCTAAGTATGTTATGTCGTGACTTAATAATTATTCATTATAAACAAGAGAAAATGTATTAACCGTATATTCTACTTTCAGAGTAATATTGTCATACTGGCCATCTTGTCCCTACATTTATATCCCTTGAGAAGAAATTCTTACATTGAAACAATTGACATTTGTGAGTTTATATATACATTTTAAAGCATTTGACGTATAAATTATAAACATTGATTAATTACATTTGATACAAAATTACTTTTTTGTTTTCGCCATACTAGCACTGTAACTTTGCATCATACAGAAATAAAAAATCCAATAACTAAGGTTTACAAACCTATGATGAAGTTGAAATGCACCAAGCAATGTAAAAAGTAAATAGCGGAAAATTAAGTAGGAAAAAGCTACTGAATTGTATGGAATTAGCAGATCCAGTTTACATGATGTGCATGTGTGTGTTACGCCAAAATAAGATATTGTTGCTTGATATTGTCCCAGACTAAAAATAAAAAGGAGAAAGAACTTTTTCCCTATCGCATTTTATCACAATGTAAAACAGTTAATAAAACGTTTTTAGACTAAGTTCGCAAAGCAGTATTTATCCCTCTTTAGTGTATATAAACTGTCAACAACCAGACTAATAAAGTTTTGATGCATATTTATGTGTTTCTGTTTCCTATCCAACTCTCACACATTTAAATATTGCCAGAGACTTGGAAATAAATAGAGGTGGCAATGTTTGACTCCTGCAGGATAACATTGCCACTTTGCTTGCTTTTAAAAAGTAATAAAAGCTTTCAAATTACGGAAGCTGTGACTTCAATATTTTAAAGAAACATTGTTCTTCTATGAAGGATTAAATTGTCAATATAAGTATTGTGAAGATTAATACAACAAAGTACAAGTTTAAAAGAAACAAAGATGTGGCAATGTTACCCCCCTTTACCTTATATACAGAAAGGGAGATCCGAAAGTATCGTGAAATTACATTATTAAATGTAGCATATAAGATCTTCTCAACATATTTGTATAATGAATTAATGGAATTAGTTGAAAAGGAAATGGGAGACTTCGAGATGGGATTTAGACCAGATAGATCCTATAATATACTATACAATATACTATATATGTATATATACATATATTATATATATATATATTGTGACGAACGCATGTGTGGAGGTTCGTCACAGGTGCCCACACATCATAATAACGCCGACAATAGAACGGGTAAGAGAGCGCGGCGCATTATGAAAAGGGCGCGCCCGTGGCCGAGAAGACTGTCGCCCGCAGCGTCCGCTAAACAACGCGACGAAAATGACGTACACCAGCCAGAGAGGGGGGGAGACGCCGCGTTACCCCTACCAACAGGGCACATAAAACGCGAGTCCGCGAGCGGAAGTGTCTTCTTGGTTCCGGATCGCCGGCCCAACGGTTGCCTTTTGGTATTGGTATTATTCGCCGTAACGACCTTAGCTAGGAGTGTCCAACGTCAGGAAGACGTACTAGTCAGTCGTCCGCGAATTTTATTAGATGTTGAGATAAAGTTCTCTCCAGTTACGACACAGTGGTGAATTCGCCTATTAAATTGCGATAGTAGTTCGCGCTGAGATTTAACCAGATATAATCTGCAGCAGGAGAGAGAGACTGGCACGTGGTGCTTCGTGAGGCGATAGTCTTATATCACGCCGGCGTAAAGGAAAGCACCGGGCGCGCACAACGGACGTGCTGGACGAGATTGGAGCCGGACGGATACGACTCGGAATTGGACGAGGGAACGGAGCCGGGAGCAGAAGAGAGAAGAAAATGGAGCCGGGAGCCGAAGAGAGAAAACGGAGCCGGGAGCAGAAGAGAGAAGACGGAGCCGGGAGCAGAAGAGAGAAGAATAGGGGCCGGGAGCTGAAGAGAGAAGAAACGGCGGGGAGGCAACGAGTCGACAGAAGCGAGGTCTCGAAATTGGTTGCACAAGCCATCGGTGTCCGTGCGGCAGCCAGCGCCCGGACGCGAGGCCAGCTGAGTGGAAGGGGGAAGGTAACTGTTTGAGCACGAAAATCTAGGTCAAGTTCGGGCCGCACTAAGGGAAATGTAAAAGGGAAAAATACGTGGAAGTAGTGGACTCTGGAGGCAATACAACTTTCAGTTTGTGATTCATAACGCACTAGCCATTTTTGACGCCTTATTACCTGATGAGGTTGTAAATAGAATGTAGTTAATTTATTATTCATAGTTGCAACTGAAGTATAGAGAGAGTGGTGCCCTAGCGCACGCGGTTTTGTTCGTGTAACTTTATGCAAGAAAAATTAAATTAAGATTGGTAAAGATCACGAATTGTTTAATTAGGATTGGAGATAAATTTGGCCAAAATTTAGTTACAAAGGAATTCCTTAGTTCTTTGAGTAGTTATTTAGTGTGCAAATTTTGAAGAGTCTTTGTTTTTTTGACGTGAATATTTTGTGTTGATGTTGCATTGAAGTTTATGTATGATGATTTTGTAGTAGACTTAATGGGTTTTTGAGTCAATTAAACCTTATTTAACTGTTAATGTGTTCTTGTTTGGATTGCCTCTCAACACCCAAAAGAACCCACTGCCCCGAGGCGCTGCGCCCTGCCCTGACGCTCAACAATTGTGGAGGGCATTAAATTGTTATAGTTCGGGGCGGGTTTGCGTCAGAATATAAATATATATATACATATATATACATATATATACATATATATACATATATATACATATATATATACATATATACATATATATACATATATACATATACTAGCTGAACCCGTACGATTACATCGCACTGAAGGGAAACCTGTAGGACGTTAAAACAGAACGTAGATATCACATAAAAGATATATAAGAACATAGACAAAATTTTACATTGAACACTTACAACACAATTGATAAATAGTCGCACACATGTTTGTCTTAACGGAACGCACAACATATTTCCGCTTCCCGCCGCTTCGATTCACATGCGACAACCACGTGAGTTCTCCTGTGGCGGATGGTGTGCGCATAACCGCCATCTTGACAGGCAGCGCGCGGAGGGCACGCTAACTATCCCAGCCGCAAAGTTCAAACAACAAAAGTTTCCTAGCATTTTATTAATAACGAAAAGCTTCGTGATTTGCAATATTTAGTGACCTCCATTCCTGATTTTTTTATCTTTTTTTTGGTACCTCATTTGTTAAAATCCGTTCACTATGAGCCGAGTAGGAGGGACAACAAATTCACGGTTTTAACGAAAATAATATATATGATATACATATATATACACATATATACATATATATACATATATATATACATATATATACATATATATGTATAGAAACAAGGATATGAGAAAAGCTATTAATATTATATTGACATACACATATTATATTGACATTATAAACAGGCAGATCTCGATGCCTAATATATTAATTCGTTTGATTAAACTTTCATTAACACACACAAAAGCAAAAGTTAAGGTTAACAATATCCTATCTGAAAGCTTTCCTGTGAACACAGGCGTGAGACATGGTGCTCCTTTATCTGCCCTATTGTTCAGCCTTGTGATAGATTCTGTAATAAGTAAACTCGATATAAGAGACAATACATCAGCAGCAATTAAAGCAGGTATGTGCGTATGCTGATGATATTCTAATATTGGTAAGAAGGTTTCAAGAAGGATACATTTCTGAAACAAACAAGAATCTGAGAAAGCTGGATTAATAGTTAATTGAACAAAAAACAAATATATGAAATGTCCTCGAAATAGTTGCAGAAACGAAATCACTGAAATAGAGAATGTTAGAGCGTTTCAATACCCAGGAACAATTGTAAACATACCCCATGAGATCGAAAAATAAATTTAAAAAAGAATTGCAGTTGACAGCAAGGCATGTTACATGTATAAGAATATTTTCACTCCAAAAGGTTCACTGTCCAGAAGGACAAAAATGCGACTACATAATACAATAATAAAGCCACTAATGACATACGGGTGCGGGACTTGGGTCCTTTAAAAATAATTGTGCAAAATAGCAATATTCGAGGGGAAAATTTTCAGAAAAATGTTCGACCCAACCAAAGTAAATGAACAAATCTGGAGAAGAAAAGCAAATAGTGAATTAGAAGTCTTAATACAACATAAAAACATAGTAAGAGATGTAAAATACTGGAAGGATAACTTGACTTGGACATCTGGAAAAAATGGATACTAACAGAAGTACTAAACAAATCACAAACTGGTAACCACCAACAACCCGCCAAAACGGAAGGCCGAGATTCAGATGGGAAAACGGCGTACTTCAGGACCTAAAAATTATGGACATTAAGAACTCAAAGAAACAAGCAAGAGACAGAAAGGAGTGGAGTAAAGTACTTGATCAGGCCAAGATCCACATCGGATTGTAACGCCAAATGAAGAAGAAGAAGAAATCTCATTTCCGGGGAACTCTGCATTATCGAACATGGCAAAAAGTTGACTTTCCGAAACTGGAATATTGAAGATAGATATTTTTGTCTCAAATAAAATCTGTTCTAAACAATCAGCTTTTTAAAAAATGCCATGTTCAATTTTTTGAAAAAAAGGGAAGTTTTCGAATTATTTCTTTTTGAAGTTAATGCAACTAAAAAACATTTTCCCCAAAATCGCTCCAAATTTTTTCCACGGTTAGAAAAGGGCCACTTAAAAGAATGGCGCCGGTTTCATTTTTGTTGAACTCTGGATTTTTGAAAATTGCAACCGTTAGAAATAATACAAGAAAGTAATTGCTGTTGTAGCACCACTACTTATATCTACTGTTTTAATACTGATATGAGATTTCGTAAAACTTGTTCGAATGTGCTCTTCTTGGAGCAGCTTCAAAGGAACCCTGCCATTGAGCGTAGGTTCGTTATTACTGAAATGATTTCTGATCTGCTTTTCAAGTTGGTGTAACATAACTTTTAGAATAATTAATACACGACAAAAACGTTGCCCTGAAAGGTATGACCTTTCGGCTGAATTTCGAGGATGTTGCGTCGGATATTTTGTTACGAATTATCTTTTTGTTCGAACGCTTACAATGAGACCACTTAATGAAGATCACTTTAGAACTTCATAGGCAGTACATGACGATGCACAGAGAGATTCTTGAAGCCAGAACATATCCCTCAGATCAATTTCAGGTGGTTGATATTTTCTTTATTGCAATTTTTGACTGAAGGTCACGATAAATGCCATACATTTGTTCCTCGAATCAATAAAGGACTTGTAGATCTTTGTAATGAGAGAAAGAACCTTTCTCTCGTTATAAAGTTTCTTATTTTTCAACTATGGTCCCTTGAAGCTGCTGAAGGCCCAGGTGCTTGTATTATTCTCTGGCGACGAGCTCTTGGATCCTCAGATCTTCCAACATCTAGAATCCATCCCATTTTGGACGCGGCCTCTCTTCGGGTGAACATCTGCATACTTCTTCAGACCACGTTTCATACACTTAGATTTGCAGAAGTTTTCAAGACTTTTCAACAGACTGAAGTTGTTCTGGATTTCTTAGCGTAGAGCTTAAAATCATCCATGTAGGATTGGTGAGAAACGATCTTCCTAGATTCCGTAAATGCAAATCCATAACCTAAGAAATTCAGTATCCTATTCAAAAGAGTCCAGCGCAAAATAAAACGAGAGTGGGCTTAGGTTATCTCCTGAAAATACTTCTATAAATTCGCAGCTGATCTATTTTATAACTTATTTTCCCACTCTCAACATGCAACGTTGTACGTCAGCTGACCGTGTAAATCGGGCAAAAGTTAATGATGGTCTGATGAATATTGTAGAGTTGAACTGTTCGTTATAGTCAAGAGCAAAGAACAGGGAGAAATGCTTTCCTGAAATCAATATTGCACAATGACAAGATACTGTGACTTCTTTACATGTTTGGATAGAGCTTCAATAATTATTAATAGTTATTTGCATCCTCATGATCCTTTCCTAAAACAGACTTGATCTAGTGAAAGCAGCTCATTTCCTTTTAGATACCTGTGGAGTTTCTCGGCATGAACGGAGGTAAGTATTTTATGACGTGTTGGTAATGTGATGAAATCGGCGGTGAGTTTTCAGAGAGCCGAAATACGTATACTGTTATGAGGGCTAATACAATTGCTTGGGCTAATTTGTAAAGTATTCAAATTTCCTAAATGTTTGGCAAAATATTTCGTAATAATTTAAGTCTTACAAGCACTACAAGTACTACTCTTCCAGATTTTGCACCCTGGAGTCCTCTTCTTGGCCTTAAGATCCTCTTCCGATGTACTTCTGTCTGGCCTCTCCCTTTCGATCTGACCGGCAAGAGTTGGTTTCTATCTCTATTTATGATTATGTATTTTAGTACTAAAGGATTAAATACATTAAATAATTTATGGTTTGGAATTATATTAATTACTATTATGGAAGAAGGAAGTGCAATGTATGGTTCTATGAGCATCGCCCAGTGGTGATGGGATAAGTAATGAGTTATTAAAATATGGCAGAAAGAATTTAGTAGATCAAATGACTGTATTATTTAATATTATAATCAAAGAAGAAATAATACCATTAGAATGGAAATCCAGCATAACCTTATCCATATTCAAAAAAGGAGACATATAGTGTATAGTGGTGCTTTATAACTCCAGCATTTGTACTTTATTAGGGGGCCGAAGCCCCAGGGTGGGCACCTAGGCGTTAGCCTCTACCCGCACCCTCGTCGGGTGTACAAGGACACCTTCTGACCAACATCCGGATCCCGCCGGAACGCAGTTAGCCGTCGCGGCAACCTCCCCATACAATGCCTGAGTCTAAGGCCGCCCTGCCAGCTCAGAGCTACTAACTATCCGGGCTAGTACCGGAGTCAATGTTGCCTGTATGACAACGCGCCACTCACATGCGCCGGGACACCAATTCCCTCCTCTTTGCCCAGAGTATTGGGCCACTGCCACGACGAAGCCAAGAGCCCAACTGGGGGCCACCCGAACTAAGGTCCAGGCAGCTCGGGGCCCCCATCCCGTCTCCCCACTGCCTGCACCTTCAGGCTCTCGATCTGGGTCGGACCGTAACCAAGGCAACCTGACGGTTGGTCATTTGTCTGCCGGGCTTTTATATGTGGATTTCCCGAAGGGTATCCATAAACCAATCCTGCCTTCAGGTCGACGCGCCAGGGGCCCAACTGGTGGGTTGCCGGATTGAACCTAGCATCGCCTGCTCACTGCCTACACGTTAGGCTAACGACCTGAGTGAGGCCGTGAGGTACGGGTAGTCGTCTGACAGCAGGCAGCCACGGCCCCCCACCAGCGGGGTCAAAAAAGGAGACAAGAATAATCCTGAAAATTATAGGGGCATCACTCTAATAAATACGACACAAAAAGTACTATAAAAATAATACTACAAAAGATCTAAAGAAGGCATTCGATCTTGTCGGGCTACAATATATAATAACAATCTTGAGAGAGAAGAACATACAAGAGGCATTAATAAAAATAATAGGATTATCTAAGCCCTATACGTTTTAATTTAATTATGGACAAGCTTATTAGCAGTGTGCAAGAAATGGGTAATACAGAATGGGAAAGAATACAGAATGGGTAGTGAGAGAATATCAATATTGTGTTATGCGGATGATGCTGTCTTATTTGCAGATTTAGAAGATACCTTGCAAAGACTCTTTCAAAAATTTTCGAAAAGTGCAGAATATTATGATATGGTCAGATCAATATCGGGTGTAACAAGAGGGGATAGATTCAAAACCTACAGGAAAACGCGATCCAGGCAGAGAAGAAAAGATAGATCAAAAGTTGGATTTCCACATCTGAATCATCCTGATAGTGAAGTACGAAGAAAAACACGTGTTAACCTTAATAAAAGGAGACGAAAAATGCAATGAATTTAGAATTCATGAATGTAATAATATTACATATAGTATTGTTAATTTATATAGTCAGTTTGGTTTGTTATATTATTTTGGTTATTTTTGTATTAGTTGGTGTGGCTTTTTTGACTTTACTGAAACGTGAGGTTTTAATTTTATTCAGATTCGCAAGGGCTGCAATACGGTAGGTATTATAAGAATTCCTCAGCCTTTTGCTTATGGTATTAAGTTGTTTTGTAAGAAATTTAATACCATATATATATGGTATATATATATATGTATATATACCATATATATATGGTATTAAATTTCTTATATATATGTATTGTGACGTACCGACTGCTCGGGGTCAATCGTGACTTACCCGTGAAGTGGCACGGTACAATAAATTTGTTTGTTTCAGGCAGGGCTCGGGATCTTTTTCGCGAATGTGGACCCTGGGATGTTCGGGGTACAATAAATACATACAGTTTATTATACAACGACAGTTTGATGTTTATTCATCTAATATCACTATTACACTTTCGAACACTGATCCCCTATACAATGATTACTATGTTTTGGTACCAAAACTTAATACCTTCAATGCTAGCATCATACCTGTTACCACCTGGGTCACGTCGCTTCGTTGGGGCCCGGCGCCGATGGTGGCGGCGGCTTCGGCTCCCGTCGCGTGGTCCCGGAGCCGTTCGGCCCCCAGCCGGAGACGAGTTGGCAAGTGTTCGCCCCTCACGCTGCTCCACGCGTATATTCTACACTAGTGCATCTAATTAACTTATGCTTGTCCTGACAGTCTGAACTCCAGATTTGGGTTGTAACTGATTATGCTAAACACGTTACACTATATTACTCTCTGAATCACCGGTGAAATATCGGTAACCTATACCCACGTGTTCTTGTTCTCCTCACGCGTCATCATACAGTTTCATTATGGAAAGTTCCTATACACTGAAAACCCGTCAGACACTGCTTGATCGGTCTCACAAATGATCACTGGTTCAGTCACTGTCTTGTGCACTACACATTCTATCTTTCTCCAAAACCTACGTTCGCGATGCATGTGCTCACGCTACAGGCGGGTTTCACACTCTTCGGTTTACCATACACTCTATCCGTTGACTTCCCAATGCTGTTCGGTCTGCATCACACTTCTTTAACGGTCCGAAATGTAATACTATACAAGTCTATTAAGTTATTCAGCACTTAGGGGTACTTTTCTCCAAATAACTCGCACCGCTCGCGCACCACCTCCGTCCGCTAGCGTGGCTTCCGCTCGTCTCCCCTTCTCAACCGACTTCTCGCTGTCCTCCCCTCGTGTCTCACGCTCCACGTGACGCCCCCCTTCCCCTCCGTGTAGCCATGCTGCCTAGTTATGCTCGCGCCGTTTGTATGTTCTCTGGTTGTTTAATTTGAAATGTATCGCGTTTCTATTTAGAGGCGCGGTGCGTTTCAGTATATATATATGGTATATATATAATACCATATATATATATATGTATATGAAACTAATGTCTTATGCTCTTCTTATTACTATTATTTTTAGTTTTCTGTCTTTGTTCTCTCTCTCTTTTTGTAAACATGTTAGAATTAAGCGTAGTAGTTGTAGTAATTAATAGTAATAGTTGTAAGGTTATAGCACAGATTTAAGCACACATATGTACCCAATATAAAGCAATACATTATATAAAATTATTATTAAAATTTAATAGAATGTTTATTCAATTAAGCATAATGTGCATCTCCTAAATATGGAATAGGATTAATCCGACTTTCGCTAGCTAGCGGTGTTCCCAAGCCTAGGTCCTTTTTTATTTATCATCCATGCCAGGAGATAAGGGAGACATATGAGTATGGTGCATTCCATTCACCGTAGCTAGCAAAATTGGCATTCCCGAGCTTTTTCTTTCTTCACACAGCTCTCAGTGGCGGCTTGTGAACAAACGTTCAGGGCAAATAAAACAGATTACTGAACACTGGCAGATCCCGGGGGCATGGGGGCCGTGTCCTACTTCAATCCATTTTTTGTTGTTGTAATTTTATTCCATTTATTCAAAACAATTGTTTCACTGATATCACTATATTCCAAAGCGAATTCAATAATAACAAATCAATTGTTAACGAAAGAAAAACTGTTTCAATGCATTTTTGCATTTCAAATCGGTAATCGCATGGTCCATTGAAAATGAACAATATGCAATTAGCTGATGTTGAGGTAACAAACTTTTAGGTCTCTCAATTCAATCAAATCTCCAATGGATTTTTTTTCAAACGTACATTCCCGCCTGAGATATCGCATAATATTCTGGAGAAGCTCATCCTATAGTATTCAGACCTTCAGATTGCAAAAGAAAATTATTTGAATAATGAAAAAATGCCTTCCACGTGATCCTTGCAAGTCCCTTTTCATTGAGCTTGGAATCTTACCATTGCCTTGTCTATTTATTTACGAATCTGTAATATTTGTCAAAAATGACCTACTTAACGGAGGGAACATATTTTCATGCAATATTGATATTTATAATTACAACACACGCCGTAGAAATCACGTGCATCAAGTGTCAGTATCAACAGCCCAGTACAAGAAATCAACATACAATACATGTACGTTACTTTACAACGGATTGCCAGATGACATTAAACAATTAAAGTCGGTACACAAATTTAAGTTAAAAGTAAAATCTTTTCTTCTGCAAAACTGTTTCTATACAATTAGAGACTATACTGATCGTCAAAAAGAAAAATAATGTTTATTTTTACAAAACAATGATATATAATGAATTTGTTTACGTTTATATTGTATACATTTTTAAAAAATATTTAATAGGCCTGAAACAAGTAATGTACTTCACCTTCCGTGTCAATGACTCCCATCTCGATCAGATTTTTGTCCAGTTTCCCTGATCCATTGAGCAAATGCTGAGATGGCCCCTTGTTTTGCTTCTGGACGTAAATGTAGCTTCACTGTGCGCACGTTTTGTTGAGCACTCCTTTTGCTTGTAATGATAGGAGTAGAATTGATGTTCATTACTATTTTGTTAGCAATGCAGAAAAATCAAATCAGTTCATTTACCGTTGAAATTGATTTTCTATAACTCGGGAACAAACATTTTTCAAATTTTTATTTTTCTAAAATAATAATTAGTTTCTAAATTCTTGTTTCTAGTTTTTTAAATTCTGGGCCTCAAGAAAATGTGCGCAGATAATCTCTTTCCCCACATGTCATATACAGTTTTTACTGTTTTTGACCAATTAAATAAATAAATAAACATGATGTTGAGACTTTAAAAAAGTGTTGCGAGTTTGCGTTGCTCTGAAATCACACAGAAATGGGATTCAATTTTTTCCTCTGGTGTTTAAGATTCACGGAATTACATATGTTACCTTTTGACATTTCATGTTTTTGTAGAGCTTTTGAAAAATATTTCATGCCAAATCGTCCATCTCTAATCCAAGTAGTCTCCTTAACTGACAATAAAAGACATAGCCAACTACAAACCTTAGCTTTAACTTCACTACCTGTACGCTATTGGTGTGATTCATACCACGAAGGGTTTTCTTGAGTTTTTCTCACCCGCACGATGTTCAACAGAACTCAACGTAGGAGTAGGTTGATCATTGTTCAAAATGTCTCTTTTCTACATCGCTAATAAGAGAAAAGGTGTACGTAGTTCATTCATTGTGTCTGTCAAATATTAACGTGAAATAAGATATAAATAAAAAAATCAAGTAACAACAACAATCCGCAGCATATTAATTTAAAATGAAAAAATTATTACTTCCTAAAGAATAATCACTTTCTCCGCTTTGACAACTCAACAAAACGGTAAACACACGCGATACGCGGCTTTCATATGAGTGAAAATCCGAGTCTTCAGTGCGGGCAGGCAGCAAGAGAATTCGCTGGCCTACGCACAACGCGCATGCGTCAAGCATGGACACAGCATGCTACTTTTCTCCGCTCACTAGCCTTTCCTGAGAATACGGTGCGAAACGAGGCAGCGTTCGGGGGTGCCCACCCTGACAGGTGCAAGCGGGCGCATGTCTCTGCGGGAGGAGACTAGACATATCGCATGGCACACGAGCTGTTAGAAAACGCTTGAAATGGAAATATGGCTCTTGCCACGATAATGAAATGTTCATAATATATTTTCAGATGAATAATACACCATATTAATATTGTAAGAGTATTTTTTTTTACTTTTATGAAATGTATTAAACTAGTGCATATTCATCAGTGTAGTCAGTGCCTACCTTGCCTATCCGAAGGAGCAGCCACCGACAGCCACCGACAGAAACAGACGATTGCAATCGAAATCTACCGTTCTATTTTTGGCCCGACTGGGAGTCAAACCCGGGATCGCACCATGGAAAGCTAACACGTTATCTATGAGCCATCCGAAGGATATAAATATCCCTTTATACTTAAATAATTATTAAATAAATATTATAAAATAATATTAATAATTCAAAATGATATTAAATGATAAACTATGATCCAAATTACTGGTATTGAATATGAAATTTTAAGATAAGTGAATCATTCAAAATTCAACGAAATTAGGACTGCAGAAATTAAAAAAATTAGACCCGAGTTATGACAATCTATTAAAGAAGACTTTTTCAATTTTGGATGATACAAAAGGTAGTACACTGGATTGGTAGTCATTTGAAACGATTCAAAAAAATATAATTGTTGTTCATAGAACATATTGTTTTTAAGTGGTTTTCTACATGGAGGAAGTCCACTTACGCTTTTTCATGTCCTTCTCTGTTTTTTGAAAGACCAGGGAGTTTGCGCACGTTCTTACATAAATTAAAGGAAGCGGGTTGAATAGGACTTTTTGTGTGAGAAAAGGATGGCTTGTGATTTTAATGAGTTGGTGTTGTTGGGATTTTCTTTGGCTCAGAGCTGGAAATTATTAAGGGTCCAGCCTTTCCCAGATACGATTGTGAGCGCTTACTGTCTGGACTTGTATGAGTAAGTTGTTTTTTGCACATTTTACTGTCTTCTGTAATTTTCTTTGCGTTCTTCGTAAGTTCTGTCCCGATAAATAAGACCAGGTCGATTTTGAATAATCTGATATTTGCTTCAGGCTGTTAGGACTGGGCTTGTGGTTGAGATTGGACTTGGGTTTGGGCCATGTCCGAATTTGAGGATTGAATTTATGGGTTGTGGGTCTGGAGTTGATAGACGTTCAAATCTGTTTTCAAAGGGATAGTTTAGGGTGGGATTAGAGATCGGTTTTTGCAAGTTTTCTTGTGGCCATTGCCGGGGGGTAAACGGAAATACTTCACTGCCAGAGGAACTGACTGCGACCGGGTATGGTTCTAAAGGTCTGGGTGCTTTGGCTCACCATATTTTCTGGAGCGCTGTTAGAATCCATTCAACCCGCCTTCACCTTGTCTTTCTTGTGGTGATACGGTGATGTTTCGTATTGGCAGCCGGTGGAGGCCGGGCTCTTGTGCTTTCTTCTGACTGAGGCCTTCCTGCAAACTCGGTGCTTAAAATGGCAGAGAATGTTGATGGGCAAGGATGTTTCCGGCGGGCAAACCTCTCGCGGTCCAGTATTGCACCTGCCACGACGTCCCCTAAGGTTCATTACACACTAACTCCATAGTAGTCATTTTGTGGTAGGTGTAGGGATTTGCACTGTGGTGCTCTCATTCACTTCACTGAAACTTATCGCTGACCGTTATCAGTGATCGAGGACAAAATGGTAGTTCGAGCTAGAGGGGTAGGGGAAGTGTTGTATAGAGTCGCGTAGCCACCAGGTACCGAAATTGATCTCCCCGTGGAGTCACAGGGTAGCGTTGTAATTTGATTTGATTTATTTTGTCAAAGAACAGTAAAATCTGTATGTGACGTATGGGGAAGAAGTATCACTGTGCGCATTTTCTTGAGTTCCAAAATTTCTTCATCTTTTAATAATAAATAATTTAATGATGAATACAATCTTTTAAAAAAATTAAAAAAAGGAATTAGCAAATTTTCAAAAGTAGACATTTTCGCTTCCGAGTTATAGAAAACTTATTTGCATCTGTGAACGAACTGCTTAATTTAATTCTTCTTCTTCTTCTTCCTTGACAAGGGGTGGGAGCCAAAGACCCGTTCCGAGACCCAGAACTGCTCTGACCACATCGTTCTAGGTCTACTCTTCTCTGTAGCCTCTAGGTTAATGTAAGAGAGCTAACTCTGATAGTCTATTTGGCTCCATCCTGCTTACTTGTTGGAACCATTTCTTTTGGTATTTTTAATGTCATTGACCGTATGTCTTTGTTTGGAACTCTGCCCCTCAAGATTAGACCCTATAGAGCTCTTAAGAAATTAATTTGGGAAGCCTCTAATCTTCTTTCGTCGATTTTTCTTAGTGTCCACGTTTCACTTATGAAGTAGTGTGTGGGTTGGGTTATCACTTTGTGATATCTCATTAGGGTGCTATTCAACATATTTTTAAAATGTTTCCTCAAAAATCCGTGCAACTTATTGTATTTACTTACATTCTCTTGCATTTGGGGGTTGATGTCATTTGATATTTTGCAGCCAAGATGAGTGAAGTTAGATACGTGTTCAATAATTTGGTTGCTGATAACAATTTTATTCTTCTTAAATATTTACTTTGGTATGCCATAGCCTTAGTTATTTTACTAGATATCATCGTTAAATTATAACTCTGCAACACTCGGTTAAGGCATATTATAATTCTTCGGATATTATCTTGCGAGGTGGCCGAAAGAACTTGATCATCTGCAAGTCAGATATGTGATCTGTTTATTTCTCTATATTGATAGGGGAAGGTCGTGTGATATCGGACAACGGGTGGTATCGGACAAAAGTAGTTTAGGGAACTGGGCACTGGTGGTAGCACGTGCTGCACTGTCAGTGTATTCCTGGACACGAATTAGCTTTGCATACGCCGTATGAGGTGAGTACATCGATCAGTTTGGTTATAGCGACACGCATTACGTTTTTTCATGCTGACCGGTGTACGAAGATAACTTTGGAGCTATGAAACTTTTCTTAGGATAAGTTTAAATACATTCTACTGTGACTAGTATGTTTACTTTGGTGTATTTGTTACGTTACAGCAGTACAACGTTGTTTGTACAATTTATGTCTGTGTTGAGTTCTTCTGAAGGATGACGGTCGTTCGGGTGGTATCGGACAAAGTAGAATCGGATGGTACCGGACAGTTACTTCTTCGCCTTCTCTTCACTTTTCCATATTTCCTGCGTGTAGGTTGTTAGGAGGTAATATTCGAATACTATGTGGATTTTGTCCGTGTTTCAGGAAACTATAGGTAAAATTCGACCGGTTCTACACTATCAAAATTCGTCCCCACTGTAACACATTTATTGTCGTGCCATTTCAAAAAAAAAGGACCTTCCCGTTCTCATCCACACAATAATTATAGGCTCCTCTATTTTTTTCCTGCAATTCTTTGGTTGGAAGTAATGGGCATTTTGACGTTCTGTTCTCTCTTACTGACCCCAATTCTTGTAAGTGGCCTTTATCCCCAATTCTTGTAAGTGAACTAGAAGGTCCCGGCTGGTAAAAAAGTTATCAAAGTACACTGAATGCTTTGAAAAATCAGTACCACAGTCCAGCATATTATAAAAAAAGTTATCAAAGTACACTGAATGCTTTGAAAAATCAGTACCACAATCCAGCATATTGAGAACAACTCTAGAACTAAGACCCAAGTCTTGCCTTCCGGAAGTTTCATTTTCTTTGCCACAATATAAGTCAAAATTGTAACAATAAAGGTTGCTAACACAGAGCGACCATAGTTTGCAACCAAACCGAACTGGCTTACCTTTTATAAATTGTTTGTCTATTATGGCCAAAATATTTCACAATAATTTCGTCAATAGATAAATTTTTCGAAAAAATTCCGAATTGCTGGAATGACGAATTTAGCAAAGTTATGAATGGTCTTTGAATCCTCTATCATTTTTACTTTCTAACTCACTGTTGTTATTAACATGTAAAAAACCCTTAATTTTAGTGCATATATTTCTTGGCTTTGAGTTCTTCATAATACTAAGCCCCAAATTCTCGTCTTTCGACAAGTACATTCTCTCAGATGACAGTTTGTCGTAACCAGAGAGTAACAGGATACCTATGAACAGGCGTAATTGATTTACGTCGAACACAAAATCCGGGCAATTTCTGTCTGAAGAAGCATCGAACAGTTTCTCTTACTATATATTCCAATATTTATTTATTCAAAATTATATTAGTTAACTGGAAAGATGTCATATCTTTCAATTTCTCATTCAACTCATCACGTGCTATGAGATTACGTGTGTCCGTTGACGCAGAAAATTTACTGTACTCCGCCCCTGACTTTTTATAGGACGGATCTATTGCACATAACTTCATCTTTTTGGCTTTCTTCGAAAGTTTTGGAAGAACATTGATTTCGTCGGTACTGTTTTCTTCTATCGGAGAAATATAATAAACTTCCACTGCTCCAGGAACGTCTTTATATTTGTACACCCTACAATATCTTCTGGTTAAATAAAGTCGTAGGCTTCCGCGGCCGGAGTCATGTGGATGATCTTGGCTGTCCGGGTGACGCCGCGTCGAAGGCTGAGTTGCCGACGTTTTGACTCTCTTATCGTGGTCTTCCTCAGGGCTAGTCTGCCAGCAGACTGCCCTGAGGTTGCTGGTGGCAGCAACAGAATTAATTTGTTTACTATTGCAGTAATGTAAATTTTCGCATAAATCGTGAGATTTTATGGTGACCGATAAAATGCTGAACATACCACGAAATGTTAGTGTTATTACTGGCTTGTCCGAATTAAAAATTGCGGCTCCGTTACGCTCCGCCTCGATTTATAACTTTGAGCATCTGCAGTAATAACACTCATAACGTTTCTAACTAGGTTAATAGCTATTACTATCGCAATAATGTACATTTTCGCATAAATCGTGAGATTTAGTGGTGATCGATAAAATGCTGAACATACCACGAAATGTTAGTGTTATTAGGGAGTTTTTGCACCCTCGAACGTTAAGTACCATCGATCTTCCACTCATGCGCAGTGCAAGTTTCGCATCACTTTAGTGCCTCTGCGCATGTGCAGAAGATGGATAGTGCTCCACGTTCGAGGGCGCTAAAACTCTCTATTACTGCCTCATCCAAATTAAAACTCGAAGCGGAGCCAAGATTTTTAAATTTTGGTCTCTAGTAATAACACTCGTAACATTTCTAGCTATGTTAATAACTTTAACAATGCTGCCTGAGTGTTGCGGGTTGCATTTGACATTACTATTTAGATTTTTCGTTTTTTAACTTTCATATTTTAAAGTTAAATTGCAATTCGTCGTCACGTCTCCGTGAAATTCCCTTTCTTTAGAGACTTCATTTGTAAAGAATGGTTGCATGTGAGAGCCGCAAAACTCACCAATACTACTGAAATAATATAGGAAAGGATGCTTCTTCCTCCCCTCAGCCTTCCCCTCCTGCCATCGGCCTCCCCCTGCCTTCCCCTCCTGGCATCTACCCCCTCTGCCTTCTGCCTTCCCTCAACATTTCGCAGTGGAGTTTTGTTACACCCAATATAGAACGAGAAGGAAAGAGAAAGAGAAAGAGAAAGAGAAAGAGAAGAAGATGGAGGACAAAGGGAGAAAAAGAGGAAGATGAGGAGAAGAAGGAGATGAAGAAGAAACTGATGGAAAATAAGAAATACATCACTTATCCTGTGTTTTTCAGTACTTTGAGAGAAATATTAGAATATGCTACTTAACATCGATCACATTTTTTTTCACATTCTGAATTACATTGCAAAGTAATTCAAATATTTTCACTTCAGATTTATAGAGAGTTTTTCATTTTACTCACATGAACTCTTCTCCATCTTCTGTATTTTGTTTGATAAAAGAGTATCTTATATTCTAATACTAAATATCTTTATATAATTAATAGACATATTTCTTTGCTAAAAAAATGTATGATTTTCATCATTGATTAATATTAACTTCAATGAAAACAGTTCATTCTAGGAAACAACATTCAAGGAAACAAGGAAAACATTCCATTCTAGAAACTCTTCACATTGGATTTGGAAAATAAATGTCTTCTTCTGGTGCTCTTCAAGGGTTAGGTTCAAGAACCTGTTCCAATGTCAACTTCCTTCTGAGCCTTCCTACATCTCTTCTTCCTCTGCATCTGTAGTCCACTGAGAGTGCTAGGCACATGCATAAGATGTTCATACAATCTTTTCTGATTTCTTTCCAGTTTCTCCAGCAGTAATTCAACCCCCAGTTTATTTCTTATCTCCATACTTTTCTTTTTATCTAAGATGTAATGACCTAGAGTGGTTCTCAAAAATTTCATTTCTGCTGCTTGGATTTTAGAGTTATTTTTTTTTAATGTCATTCTTACTTCATCTCCATACATTAATATTGGCACAGCTACTGTGTTTAAGAATTTTATTCTTGTTTCTATCCTTGTTTTATTTTTTAGCTGTCTTTGTATTGTGCCACAGATATTTCTAAATTTATTTAATCTTGTATCTAAATCTATATCTCTTTCAAATGAGATGTGGCAACCTAGATATTCCATATATTTTACCTGTTCAATAATTTTTCCATCTATCACAATCTTTGTTCTCACTGGGTATTTTCCTTTATATGCCATAGTTTTAGTTTTTTGTGGATATTTTAAAACTGTATTCTATTGCAGTTTAATTTAATCTATATACTGCCAATTGCATTTTGTTTTCAGTGTCCTGTATTATCACTTTGTCATCTGCTTATAAAATGGAATTTAAAAATATTTTTCTAAAATAGATCCCTAGATCTATATTCAATTTCCTTGTTTTAAATATGTCGTCCATATAAATATTAAAAAGTGTCGGTGATATGCATCACCTTACATCTTTGCTGGTGGGAATCTCTTTTGTCAATTTTCCTTTTACGACCAGTTTAATACTCATTGTTTCATATCACCTCTATCAAGTGTTTTGGATACCCTCTTTTATCCATTATGTTCCACAGTAGGCTTCTATTGACATTTTCAAAAGCTTTTACTATGTCCATTAATGTTAGGTGTTCTTTCACAGTTGTGTTCACGTCTTTCTTCTACTATTCTTTTAAATGTGAAAATGGCATCTGCAGTTGATCTGCTTTTTCGAAATCCCATTTGTTCTTCTGATATAAGATGGTCTGCTATTATTTTTAATCTTTCATTTATTATTCTCGCATAGATCTTGTATGTCGTATCCAATAAACTTATTCCTCTGTAATTGTGTGGGTCACCTTGGTTGCCTTTCTTATAAAGTGAGATTACTTTTGCTTTTTGCCATTCTTTAGGAGTTTGTTTATTTCTCCAGCACATATTAAAGAAATGAAGCAGACGTAGATGAAATAACATTCCAGAGTATTTTAGTAGTTCTGTTCATGCCATTCATACCGGGTGCTTTTCGATTTTTACATTTGTTAAGTGGTTCTTGTAGTTCATCTGTAGTTAGGCCATCTGCATTTGTAGTTGTGCATGCCTTTAATATTTCACATTTTTCATTGTTGCATAAGGTTTTATAATGTTTCACCCATTTTTCCTTTTCAATTGCATTAATTTGTACATTCTCTCTTTCAATGTTTTCATTTCCTTGTAGACTAATGTTTGCCTCCCGTATATATGTTCTATTCTTCCAATAAATCTTTCCCATGAATGTGCGTGAGCTTTACTAATACAGTCATCCCTCAACATTCACGAGAGTTAGGTTCCCAAAAAACCTTGTGAATGTTAAGTCTTTTAATGAAGAAAGGTGGGTTAAGTTCTTGGATACCGAAAAACTGTTGAAAAAAGAAAGAAAAAATCTGACAATCAATTACAATACAACTGATTACTACAAACAGAATTCATAATTAACATTCCAAAATGAAATAAAATAATGTTTGAAACTTGTTTTGAAGTTGAAAATTATTGGATATAGGATTTGCTAGTTTTTTTGTTTCATCATTTTTCTTGCTGTTCTAATATCCAAATACGAAAGAGTTCCTGCTTCTATTCTATCTTAAATTTCAAAGTTATTTCCATGTTCGGATTACATTCGAATGTCAGTTCCATCAGAGCTTGTTGATTTTAGAACGCCATCAACAGTTTTGACATTAAAGTTGCTCCAGTATGCAGTTTCGCTTCCGTTACTTCATCATTACCATCGATGAGGTTTTCTTCACTGATTATTTCCTGAAGCTCCTCTGCAATGAGCTCATTATAATGAGAGTTGCACAGATCCTGAATGGCTTTTCTGTTCATTTGGCCAAAACCCTTACCTCCAATTTGACGCAACTGAATTGAATTATTTTACAATTGTGTTATTCTATAAATGTGAATTGACATTTCATCTGTGTAATTTTTGAAGAAAGTTATACTGTGAGCTCCGAGGTCTGCCAAGTTCGTTTCCCAGATGATGATGATAAAGGAAATGAAATGCGCTCCCTTTCAAAGAAAGTGTATGACCAAAAGACCCACTCGCGAATGTCGAAGTTGCAAATGTTAAAACTGGGAGCATTTCTCTAATTGCGAATGTTTGAAACTCGCGAATAGCGAATCCGTGAATGTCGAGGGATTACTGTAATTGTTTTTACTTTGTTCCTAGCTTTTTTGTATTCTTCCTTGTTATTTTCAGTAGGGTTGTCGAGGTATTTTTTTATATCTCTCCTGTATGAGCTTAACACTTTTTTCGATATCATCATTCTACCTTTTCAAACCTTTTCTTTTTTGAAATTTCTTTTTCCGTCCTATTGCTTCATCTGTGGATTTCTTTTTTATTATTTGTTGTATATTTTGCCATTCTTTTCTATTTTGTCCTCTGTGATAAGGTTTTGAAGATATTTATTTATTCTATTTTGATATAGGTTTCTCATGCTTTGTCTTCTAAATGGTTTACTTTGAATACTTTTTCTTTATCATTCGTAGTAAATCTTGAATTATTTTTCACCCATCTTGTTAATAATTTTATATGGAATATTACAAAAAAGTGATCAGAGCTTATATCACAGCTTCTTTTAACTGTTCTATCTTCTATTAATTTTGATAATCTTCTGTTTCCAATTATATAATCAATTATTGATCTACTAGCTCAAGCTGACCATGTATATTTATGAATGTTTCTTTTCTTTTAAAATGTATTTGTAATATATACAGTTCGTTGAAAGGAGGTAATTCCCTCAATTTTTCTCCATTGTAATTTTTTAAACTTTCTCTCCACTTTCCTACAGTCTTTGGTATATTCTCATTTCCCACTCTTGCATTTAGATCCCCCACAAGGACTTCATATCTTGAATTGCACTTGTCTAACAGTATCTGCATGGTTCTGTAGAATTCCTCTGTTTCTTCCCGCTTTCCTTCCTCCAGGGAATACATACCAATAACAATGAGATGTTGTATATGAGGTAAAATAAATATTTGTGTTAATACATTCATTAGTTTGCTTCAGTAATAAAATTAGAATACGCTATTAAACAAATTTGTTAATTTTCTGAACAAAACATGATACAATAGGCCTACTGCTGTAAAAGGCTATATTATCATTAGAATCTGGTCATTTTATTTGGTTAATTGTCAAACATGTTTTTTGTTTAAAGATTTTTTTTTTCATTAATGTTTGAAACTTGTAAATGTAATTTTCAAAAGAAATCAAGGCATACATTCATATTAAATATTCTCGTCTAATTATTTATTTATTAATAAGCTCATCCTATTATTTCTCTAGCTTATTTTCTTCTTCCTTGAAGTGTATTGAAGCTTTTATTAAATTTCATGATACTTACCATCAATCAATCAGCAGCCACACCAACTTACACGAAATATTTTATGTAAGTTGGTGTGGCCGCTGATTAATCCAAATTAACATACAGGAGGAGGGATGAAAATGTGGATCAAATTTTGATAGAGTATGAAAAAATATGTGATTACAATTCCATTTGAATGCTGAGAATTCAATACTGGTACTCAATTCACATGGTCATTTTCATCCCCCCTTTGGGGGTATTTCTGGGTACGCTTTTAATAATATACTTGCTATCAAGTATGTAATATTAGCAGTCGCGGCTCGTGGTTTTATAAATGGGGAAGGCTGCAAATGCATTGCATTGCATTACAGGGCATTGCATTGCCTGTCTTGTATTTCTATTAATAAATCTGATACAGACTCAAGGGAGTAGCGCTCCTACCGCGTATCGGGAAAACTAGTTAAAGCGCAATGCTAGCCCCTGAACTGCATAGTAATGCCATCTGGTGAGCACGCCCTTCTTCAGACCCTAGACCTCCCACCCCTGAAGGCTGCCTGTCCGCAGCCTTTCGTCCGCCGGTAAGCCTGTGCAGTGAATGCATGACGTCATGCCTCCTCGTTTTACATAGGCCTTATGGCGGAATGAAGTGGGAGGCTACCGCTTCTCTCTTCCCTGTCAACAGCTTCAAATGCGTTATGGACGGCCGTTAACAAACCGACAAAGAAAAAGTTTGATATGATTGTTACATAATACAACTCAGAAATCCATTATTAATAAATAAATACATGTTTAAACATATTTTTAAATTTCTTTTTGAGGGCGATTTCTCTAGGAGAGGCTCCACCTTACAGCCTTTAATGACGAGCCGCGCCTGAATATTAGCCTACATTGTTTTGTCAAAGCTAATTATTTCAGCATTTCTGTGGGCATGAAAATGAACTACTTCTAAAGCATATTCTGTTGTAGTGGTGCAATTGTAGCGTGTTTGCTACAACAACAAAAATTTGGTATTTAAATATATTTAGTTATATGCAGTATGCATATGTTTCATTTGTTCAATTACTCTTGTGAGTCAAAATGGAATCCCAGTTTTCTTGTGTTTACTGCAAAACAAAATCAAGAGAATGATCTGCACATGTACTGCAGGCCTGGTGGTTTACTAAGCATTGCTCCATGGCAGACAGAACCCTATGGCATAGGCAGTGAGAAACCACTGGCTGCAAGGAGATGGTGGTGGGGGACTTTGAGAGGCATATAGCTCTATCATGTTAATCAAAACCTCAAAAACCTGGGGAGGGAATCAGGGCTAAAAGACAAAAGAGCTTGTGAATAACTCTTGCTTTAGCAGATTGCTTTCATGTAAGTGGTGTTCTCTGCAGATTGATAATGAGATCCTAGAAGGATAGGGTGAACAAAGTTCATGAGAAATCTATGAATGGGGGGGCATCAGTGCATTGGTATTCCATAAAAGTTTTACTGTCAATTTGTGTTTAAACTGAAACTAGATATTTCAATAGTTATACAAGCATTGTCCATCTTACAAAAATTGATGAGAAACTAATGTATATGTCCTTGTCATGGTCAATGCTACTGTTCCCCTTAAATTATGGGGGAGTTCTTCATTACTTTTGAAGACATGAGTTGCATTGTGCTCTTGTTAAAGATCTACACACTATTCACAATCTTGTTATTTAGAGATTTAGAACTGAGTGGTCTTACATAATCTTTGATTTCGAAATAGTCACCTCAGAATCTTTTTTTTTATACAGATTTAATTTCATGCTTTATTTCTCAATTTCAATAAAATAAATATGTTATATTCTGAGATATAACATCTTTATAACTGTAACATGGTAATATTTTCTAAAATTGAGGTAGACTTTATTTATGGAAATATATAATTTAAGCCTTTCCTCATTAATATCATAATTATTATGGTGTTACTGTAAAATAGAAATAAAAACATTTAAGCACGCAGCTCACTGAGTAAAAAATCAATACCATTTCGTTACTTTAAATATTCATTATTCAACTGTTTCACCAGACCATTTTAAATTTATGGTCTTTGTCAAATGCAAATTATTATTGAACATTTATCAATAGCAATTTTGGTATTTAGGTGGATAGCCATCCATGGTAAATTATAATAGTGGTTTAGAATAATAAATTGTACATTACATACAACCAGTCTAATAAGTTTCTCAGATGTTTGAGAGTACTTAATTATTTTTATATACTAAAACTTTAAATTTCATTATATAACAGCATCCCATAAAGAACAAATTTTATTAAAATTTTGTAGATTATCTTTTCCAAAGAAATTTTTTAGGGGTATGTCTACTTAATATTAATTTCCAAATTTGAAGGTAAATGGATCATGAAGGAAAGGAGAATGCTCAGTTTGAAAATGTGAAGGTACTTCAAAATGTTGTACTTAGTGAGTGCAATATTATGACCACAATAATAACATAACAGTTATCTTAATAATTATATAACAATTATTAATACATCAATCTAACAAAACATTTCAAAAATGACAGACATAAACCTTTCTATGCCATGAAGAAGGAAGATACAATTAAAAATTTAAAATAATATAGTTTACAGTTCACCACTTATTGAGTAGGTATTCTCTGGAGTGAGCACATTGTACAATTCATTTAGTTTCAATACTTTAAAGATTATATTTCTTGGGATAGTAGTATTCATATACTGCATGGGGAATACCAACATCTGAATAAAAATCACTTTTAAAATACAATAAATAAACAAGTTTGGGCTGCAGCAAACAATTGCGCAGCAGTAGTTCTCTCCATGGAATATACTGAAATACCTATCCACTTTGGAATAGTGTAGTTCATAAATCACAGAACAATTATAATGATGACAATACTAATAATTTCTTTAAGGTAATCTGTATGATATTAATTGGCAGAGGCAGTGAAAAATCTTGTAAAAGACCCTTAAAAATTATATCATGAGTAGACTAATACACTGATGGTGAAGTAGCATGACATAAGGCTTTTTAAGGAGTTTCTTTGACATATCACATGTTTTATCAGATCAAATCATAACTACAGTTTAAACTTACATTCACAATAGTGACATAAATTAACAAAACAGTACCAATGTTTTTAAAACAACATAATTACCATGTGAAACAATGTAAAAATAAAAATATTTTATGACACACATATTACTCATTACTAAATTTAGAAATATTTTGATGTTTTATGACCTTGCAATTCACATGCATTGGATTTTATGATTCAGTGAGAACTATAAATCTTTTGTAGGGATCTAGAAAGTTTTTACAACAGCTATTTCACATGTTCTCAAAGGTATGATTGAACAGAAGATATACTACTTCTATACTATCTGTAGTCAATGAAAGATATTTGTTCAAGATCAGTAAGATTTGACATGCATCAATTATGAGTAACCTAATTTTAAATTTTCAGTTCAATAATTTTCTATGTAGAATAAAAAACAACAGAAATATTTGTGTTGAATAGTTAAAAAAATTGGAGAATGAGAAGTTTCAAAAAGGTGATGGGTATATGGAAAACAAAAGAGTTTTAAAACAAAGAGAAAAAATAAAATATGTACAGGAATATAGAAAATTTATCAGATCCATAAAAACAATTCTCTAATTTTAAATGTATGCTTCGATTCCCTTCTGAATTTCAATAATGGTCTTTTACAAAAATAAACTTATTACTACTTGTCTATTCCAATAATAAATATTTATTTTCAAAAGAAACATGCGTTATTTTGTTTCTTTTGCATATTAATACCAAATTCATTTTTTGTACAAGAAAATGCTGATGATAAAATAAATAGAAACCATAACAGTTAATTAGAAATATATGAAACACAATTTTTCTTTGTAGCAGAATCACAAAATCTATTGCATTTACAGTTTTTGAAAGGCCACCATCTTAAAATTTTGATTCAATGCTACCTACATTATAAGTGTGCCTGCACATTTTATGTTCCTTTGGCCTTAATGGCAAAGCTTTGTACATGACGTCTTATATTTATATATATAGAAAAAAATGAGCAGCAATAAACAATGAATATTTGCCTCTGTCTGCAAATATATGTAAATTTGATAGTATAATACATAAACTGTTATCTAAATACTTGAAATTGTTCATATTACTTCAAGATATGAAGAATGTTCTATATTTTATTCTTTAGCTGTTACCTGCAGGCTGGTTTCTAAAAACTTAAATTATTTATTCATTGAAGATTCTGACATCCAGTTTTTGATTTTCATTCTATATTGAAATACAAATGTATGCCCATCACATTTCTTGAAGGGGCTCAGATATTTTATTTGATTCCATGACATTTGCCGTTACAAAATTAAATGATGGTCTTAGATTCATATCAGTACAAATATCTTCAAATTTTTGTCTTCTTTGAATATTAATAAATATAAATTAACTTTCTTGAGGCTTAGAAATGTCAAACTTGTGATTATCTTACCTGTGTACCACCACGCACATAATGACAATGCCTTTATAAAGAAAGGCACAGTCACATAATATGGTATATGAACAACAATATATATATAATTTTAATGTAACTTTACTTTCTACTGTCTTGGAAAAGAAGCAGTCTATCGTTTTCATATTCCCAGAGAGCCATGTGTTATAGCACATCATTTTACTTAACAACAACTAAAGAACAAATATGTCAATAACAAATACATTCAGACACATGAATTCAGATTACTTAAGACATGATATTGACAGATAAAGGTTCAGTTCAAACAGTTCTTTCTCATGGAGATTTCTTAAATTCACTAAAAGAGTATCTAAGCTGGTAGATATTGGTGTTATAAGAACAAGTACTTTTACTGTATCAGAGCACATCACAGTAGATAGTTATTACACACTTATGTTTTAAAAAATTGCCATCTATTATTCACATTAAAAACTACATAAATATAAATCTCCCATAAAAACTGGATGTGAATCATGAAATCAGATTAAGTAGTAAACCAATCTTCAGTACACATATTTTGCCAGCTATAAGAATCCATCATATTATTTTGATCTATAGGAACCACACATTGACTTTTTTGAAAATGTAAGACAAGAGTTAGGTTTGATTACTCAGACTTTCATTAATTTTTTTTAAATATTACATTACAAAGAACAATAAAAGTACAGGTATGAATTCTGTAGAAACACCAAGCCTTGCAGAAATATTTTGTGTATGATTTTATTTATGTAACTGTGCTACATTACACTAATATCCCTGATCGTAGAATGGTATTTTATATATTCTGATTATTGGTAGCACCTTAAATAGTCATCTAGAAAATATGAAAAGGGGGGCAAGATAGTTCATATAACACACTCAAATGACTTGGTTTATGTTATTAAAATTCAGGTCATGAATATAATACTAAATAGTTGTGAACATTTGAAAACAGGAGAAAGTGAATGCAAGTGAATACATAAATCAAACTGGATCAATCTTATTTATTCTACCATTCCACCGATCGAATTACCCTAAGTCAGACTGAATAATGATTGTTCTCCTTTGCCTTTTATAATCACTGCATGTCTCTAAATATGATTGCTATGTTTTAATGGCCACATAGTTTGTGTATAGACTATATTTACAATATTAAAGACAAATAAATAAAAATGATACTTAGTCCCTGTTATACTTCCATATAATGAAACCTTCATCAACATTTAATTAAATATCGTTCACTCAGTTACTACCTTTCCACCAGATGCATTCAATACCAATCATACTTGAATGTGTGAATTTATAATTTTATCAAGTTTATTAAATACACACCCATACGCACTCTGGGAGAGGAAAGGATTGTAAAAAAACATAAAAAAAACATACATTTTTCTGGAGTTTCATTTAATTGAATCTTTTAGATATTTGAGTAAGAGATTCTTAAAAATATGAAAGAAGATAATATTGACCAAATTGTATTTAGAGAAAAGGTTGTTTCAAAGTTGATTCTCAAATAATTTTTGTTCTCAAGAAAACAAATGCTTTCATGTCTTTTAGCTGTAGTACTTACTTCTCCTTAATTTAATAGGAACTTAACCACCTTGGAAAAAAATCATGCTCAAATGAATAACAGCAACTTGGAACTTATTTTATAAGGAAAGTTCTTAAACAGAAGAATCAACATTACCTAATATATTCTAACCTACTGAAACAAAGAAAACCATACTAATGGATCACATTTATAAAATGAAATATAACTACGAATGAAGTTAGAGGTAAACAGCAACACAGAATATTCACTCACTAATTGAAGTTCACAACCTTGCATTGCATAGCAAGGTTGCAAATAAAAGTAGCAATGTAGTATGTACCAATGTAGGCAATGTTCAGTATATTTTTCACAATGATGTATACAGAAAAGAAACCCTCTAGTGATTTTAAATACCCAAGATGAGAACTGTGGAGGCCATGAGAAGAAGAGGAAGTGAGTGGTCAGACATGATGAAATATTAAAGAAAACGTCTCTCTCATGACATTTAAATTGATATTCAACATAAGAATAAATGCATTTTTCACTTGCCTTTTTAGTATTATGTAAAATTGATTTCTATCTCGTAAGTATCCATAAATTATCTACTTGAGTTTGCAATCATAAACTTATAATCTTTATAATATTTTTAGAAAACATACAATCCCATTAAAAATTATTTTTTTTATTTCATTTCAACATTATATCCATTTTGTAGTTGCATAATGGTTATGAACGCACTTTTGCATGGATCTAAATAAGATTAGAGTTAGGTGTTTATTTAGAATAATCTTCAGAAATTATGTTCTATGATCAACATACTGAACAGAACACAGATGTAGACTAATAATTTGCTAATAACACAAAAGAATTTGAATGAAAGTTAATAAAACCAAAATGTTTGATTAAATTCTCAAGAGAATAATCCATTATATTTCTTTCCATTTTGAAAAAATTGTAACAATGTTTTTAAAGTTTAAAAATATTTATAAACCTTGAGTTGAAGAAATATAAATTTCAAAGAAATTTAAGTACACTTTTTAAATGATGTACTTACGAAATTATTCATTAGCTTACATAGTTAAAAACAAAAATGATGCATTTCAACACTGTTCAAAGGTTCTGAAATGATAGTTATTTATACAATTATAGGTATGATATTTGTAATCCAGGTGTATGTACAAAATTATGTCATAAACCTCAGCAAGAGATGAAACTGCTATATTCTTATAACTCAAATACAATTCCCAGCTTTATTAGAATTTTTTGTGAATGAAAACCTAGAAACATAAGTCTGACAGCCATGAGTTAGTAAGAGTTGATCAACTTTGGTGCCTGTTCTCTTTCCTTGGAACCTCCTTACCTGAAGAGGCAAGGTTTGCCACCTACCTGGTGAACTCATGACTTGGAGAATAAGATGCCAGAAGTTATTCATGAATATGGGTGTGAAGTTGGAGCAGATAAGCAGACTGAATGAATGATAAGGTACATGGGCTATGAATAATTAAAATATAATATTGTTCAGTAAATGATGTGCAACAAAGCGTCATAGTAAATTGCAGTGTTTACTTATATAGGTTGATGAAAAGCATCAAAAAGCAAGGTAAAAGAGAAAATTAGAGCTATTTTAATAAAATTAATTGCTTGAATTTAATTAGCATACTTCACCTGCCAGGCTAGGAGAATTGTCACGCTCATATTATAACTTAATAAAATTCCAAGTGCCATCAGAGAAATGGAATGAAATGAAAAGAAGAGGAATTAAGGAAAAGGAATGTTAAAACACCTTTTTCTTTAAACAAGTGAAAACGATATATTTTGATTAGAGTATTGTTTCCTTGTTTTCCTTTTTGAGAAATGGCTAGATTCCTATATGTGCAAAAATATTGCATATGCAATTTTTAAACAAAAAGAGAAATATCATGAAATCTCCTTTTGTGCGCATGTTTTATTAATTTGATTAATATTGTTTTTCACTTTATTCCAAATGAGTAGAATAAAATCGCACATCTCAAAGCTTCTATCTCTTTCACACATTCTTGTAAATCCAAACACACATTTAACACCAATACACAATACAATTAAGTTGTAAATCTATAAATATAATGATTATAATTTATAATACACAACCCAACAAGAACATGTGTTATGATTTTGTACTCAGAGGATTTGAATAGCCTAATAACAAGAGTAGAGTTGTATAACAACATGCTTTAACATCTTGTTTCATTTTCTCTTACTTGGTTCCAATTACTATCACTAGCATTCCTTTGTGTTTACTGGCACACACACACATACAATAGACAGACCACATGAATCACTCACATGTGCATGCAAAACCACTGAAATGTATTTCAGGCAGTTTCAAGTGCATTCAAAAGCAAATAGAAACTTTTGTAGATTTGCAAATGTATCTTATGTTAGATTCCTGGCATTTTCAAAAACGCTACATTATTTTGAGAGAAAATTATGATCTCCTCAACCCCAAGGTGGATTGGGTCAACATGCTGGTTAGGGAAGAGCCTTGTGGCTTTCATATTCTCCTATTTTCTACACAGGTGATCACGATAAAGATTTGCCTTTGCTTTTTACAACATGAATGATAATGGGAGATGAGTGATTATGGATGGAGTGATGATTCAGATGGAAAATGATATGATATGAGAAGCCAACTACATCACAATCACATGGTGAAAAAACACCCACATCTTGTGCAGAATTTGAACCTGCAACCTTGGGCCTCACATACTAGAATGTGGCTCCAAGCTCCAATGCTACTAAGGCAAGCTTAGAAAGAAGAATTATCACAATTTTCAATCTCTGTCTCTTGTATTGTATTGAGAGAAAAGTTCCAATATTCTAACTTGTATGAGAATCTCAGGACAAAACTAAATATTTCATTTTGGCCATTTGAAGAAACCATCAAGTAAACTTGACCAGAGAATAGAAATAAATGGTGAATCCTCACAGAACACTTCTCTATTTGTATTTTGAATATAATATACAGAAATTCTTACCTTTGAAATATGACTGAAATAATTTATTGTTATTCATACTAATTTTCCCCACTTACTGTTTAAATAGAAAATAATTTGTGGACATTTTCTCATGGATATTTTCAGACCTACTTTTTCTTTCTTTCTTTCTTTCTTTCTGTCTTTCTTCACAATAATTGTGAAGAAAATATAAAATATTATTATTATATTATAAACACTTTACATAAAATATTTTGTATATTAAATTAAATAATGCACAATTTCAGATTAAATTTCAAAAATAAATGTTTATTAACATAATTAATTACTGACTGAAGAGAATTATTAATAAATTCTTACTGATATGAATACTGTTACTTTTATACTCTCCGAGGTTTGTTTAGATTGTTTGGATGCAAAATTGAAAAAAGAAGACCACAAATACTTTCACAGAGAAAATCAAGAATTTCAAACTTATAGTCGTGCCCTTCGGCCCCTTGGGTCATGACAAATGGCAGTGATTTTCTGTGTGCTGAAGAGCTGCATTTCTTAATGTTCTCAAGTTAAATGCTATCAAGAAACAGTGTTGGCCATTCGCACTGTAAGTAACCCTAATTTTGAGGATGCTATTTCTCAAAGCACTGAAGAATTTAGTAGTGTTTTCATTTGTGCCTCAGAAGGGAAGAGATTTTATTGTTGCCTGTTCAATGCATCACAGAATAGAGAATGATGATACCACCACAAAAATAGAAATGATATTTTACTATAATTACAAAAATGGTGGAGTAGATTCTCTTCATAATAACTGTGTAAATTGCTCAACAGCAAGGAAACTATAATGTTAGCTGATGGCAATTTTTATGTAATTTTACATACATCTACATTTAACACTTGTGTTTATACAACTGCCTTTGAGACAACAACACTGGAAAAAATATGTTCTGAAAAACTTTTATTTCTTGTCAACATGAAGTCTTGTATGTGCTCTTGTCTCAAAATACGATGCTTGTTAACAGAACAGTAACTGTGACTTTCAGGAAATGGGTGTGTTAAAATTTTTGGAAGTAATTCTTTTCAATTAATAATAATCATTTTTTAATATTAATTCTGTCAAATTCATTAAATAAACATAGTTATTCATCTTTAGTAATTTACTTTCATACTCATTATCACTATGTCATTGAGAACACAACAGGTTCCCAGAACCTGTGGTCACTACTAACATCACAATAATTGATGGTCACGACTAGAAGGTTAAGGAGAGTTATCAATTTCCAGCCATAAATTCAATACTTTCACTCTTCATGTAACTTGGCAACAGAAATTTGGAATTTCTTAATGTTACACTGAAAAGGAACATATGCATTCAACTCATCCATTACACATCTACTTGCCTTTTAAAGATTTGCAATTTCTGCAACAGGAAACCAACACGAAACATTTTGGGTATAAACATTTTAGATGCATGCACATGTATGTATACAGGCAGACATATGCACACGAAAAAACTTCACCCATTTTCTTTCATACACACATAAATACACATTGACTTACCACTGTACTTGCACACATTCTTGATTTAACATTCACTGTCACTGACACACATATAGACATACACACGTGCTTTCTTTGCATATCCAGTTTCCATACACAAATAATACTTTTTAATCATGGCGAATATAATTTGTCTTCCTCATTTTCATGACAATGAACACATTATGTGATGAAAATCTCTCATATTTTTAAACATATTTCTTTACTTATTTATAATATTGAAGAAAGCAAGCAAAACTTGTTTCCTGGCAGATATTCCTGTCATTTTATTGATATGGTTGATTTGTTCTATATTATACATAGAGCAACTTACCCCAGAGATAGATCACAATATACTCCATATCCCGTAATATTTATAAATATTTTAATTATAATCATAACTTTTAAAATCTTCTATTAATAAATATTTACAACTACACAACATCAAATATACATTGTAATATATAATATATTTTTTCAAGAGGAATATCTTAGCTGCAAGCCAGATTAATATGAAGGCTTTGCTAAGTTTATATATTGATATGTTTTCTCATGCACCATATGGCATGTTCATGTTGTAACACTATAAATAAAGTAAGAATAATTATTCTCTGAAGATCTTGTAGGCCTATCTGACAGATCATAGCTGCACCTAGTGATACTAAAAAAATATAGTAGACACGACACGGCTGAGTAGTGTAGACAAGCTGAGTACAACAACAAGTAGTTCCTATTGTATTGCATCGGCACTAACAATTGAGCAAGAAATGGTGAGAGAGAGCATGGGCTCATGACAGTCAGTACATGTAGCTGTATCCAGCTTCCATGCAGAGAGCAGGGAGCGGGAAAGTTAAGAACCAGGCAGACTGCAGGCCTCTGGTCCCAACCAAACAGTCGCAGCCCCACACATTAAACAACACTTTGATACACAAACTCATCTGTCTCTGTCTGGAGGCCCAGTGTTCCATTAAGTCCCACTGTAGCAAAAAGAAACTAGTCCCACTCACACATAATAATGAATGATTATAAAACCCAAAAGACGTAATGTTCACAGCAAATATGATACACTGAATTAGAAAGTACGACCAATTACAACAATATCAATAAGTAACGATTTATGACAATTACAATAAAATAGTCTGAACATTCACCAGACATGACCATGGAAAAGAGATGATCAACTTTTAATAGTAATGACAAAATGGTTGTATACAAGTTTATATTTTAAATAGTGGGAGACTTGAGCAGCTAAGGTGTCAGAAGGCTTGATTCACCAAATATTGAGGCTAAGGGCCAGACAAACATTGCTGTTAAACTTTCAAAAACAATTATGCAAACTCTGCATTTCCTCAGTGAATTGCAGTTGTTTACTCTACGGCAAAGTTATAATACATTGTTCAGGTAAAATATGAATAGAAACCATTAGAAATTCAGAAATTGTGACACTGTATTATTTACATTCAGTTTTCATTATCAATGGAGATAAAACACAGCAGAAGAAAGTCAGTGAAATCAAATAGTGTTGATTGGGGCCCTATTAGATTGGAGACCTTCTGATTATACCTACAAATGCTTTTATATTGTATGAAGATTGTCATCAACCTTTGTACATGGACTTTTCTACAAATCCTTCAAATCTTGCTTACTTAACCTCTTCCAGCTCTAGTTCCAAGAGAGCTCTTGAAAAAGATGATGCTAATGATGATGCAATCAACTGATTGTTCATTCCATTTTGCAGTCTGCTATCACAAGAGACATGCGACTTCAAATTGTCTGCAATTCTATGGAACAGGAGAAAAAAAAATAATCAAGATAAACAGATAAAAAATTAGACATTTACAAACTTTCAAGTAAATACATTTTTATAAATATTAGTTAATTCATGAAATATTGGTCAAGGAACATCATAATAAATAACTGAAATTATATAAGCATTGTTTCCATTACAGAAATGGGATGGCTGAATTTCCAAAAGAGTCTACAATTTTTACAATTTAATAAGTTATTTTCAAAATGTTGAGTCATTTCCACAAAAAAATTTTGCTATTTAGAAGAAAAAATATATACAATATCACCAAAAAATGTTATTCATATTCTCTATTTTTTTACAATTTAGGGAAACAATGTTTTGAAAAATCTAATCAATGATTTTAAAATATTTTGTGGCAAATTTGTGCCTTGAAAATAAATTAATAATAAAATGATAGAGAATAAATATGACATTAACAATGAAGCACTACCAATTGGAGTTGTTGAGAACTTTTTATTTTAATCATTTATAAGCTTACTTTTATTGCAAATCCTCTTCGCATTTAGGAATGTCAAATATTTCTGCGAAGAGAGGTGGCAGGCGAAGTTGAGCCCAATGAAGGCGGAACCAGTCAAGTTGCTCAAGGTGTTTTACTCCCAGACCTCGCAGTTCTGGGAGTTTTCCCAGCAATAATGCATTAGCCAGACCAGGCTCTGCACCAAGGCGAGAAACCTGATAACATAGCATTGTAGATCATTTTAAACAAATTCATTCAAAAAGATCCTAGGAATACAGTCAATTCTCATACATGATGGAAACAAAGAAATTAAAATTGAAAATGATGTTAAGAAAACACTGAGATGATCAAAGTAATTTAACCAAAATCAATATGAAAATTGAATCTTGAAAATTGAATCCCCATCTCGATCAGGTTTTTCGTCCAGTTTCCCTGATCCTTGAGCAAATGCTGAGATGGTCCCTTGTTTTGCTTCTGGACATAAATGTAACTTCATTATTTGTGCACGTCTTCTGAATTTCAGTGGGAAATATAGTTATTCAAATTATCGTTTTTCATATTATCGCGGCAAAAAGTATTATTCTTTCATGAAGAGGCAGGAATTTATAGCTAATTTACCTTTGAAAATATATTTTATTATATAGGAGCGAATATTTTGTCAACAAAACTCGAAAAAAAACCTCTCTTTTCTGTATTCAAAATTCGACTAGAATATGGTTTAGGATAAAGACCACAGAATTATGAAAACGTGCACAAAATTCACTTCTCCCCATAGCTCGTCATACGCAGTTTTTAACTGTTTATGACGTAAATAAATAAATAAATAAATAAATAATTATAACTTTTCAATTTACAATATTCAAGAAATGATTATGATATATAAATACGAATGTATAGTAACCTTAATCGGCAGTTTTACCTGCAATTACACAAAATATTGTTTTTATAGTGGAATCTCGTTAGTACGTTTTTCAAGAAACCGAAAATTTTGAACATCTTAAGTTGAAAACGTGCTAACGAAAAATGCTCAATTCATACTTCCTTTTCACATTTCCATCTACAAATCGCTATAATAGAGAAATCTAATGGATTCGTAACTAACACGCAAATATTACGGAATGAACTAATTTATTATTACGCAGCATTTATATAAATGACATTGAATATAACTAAATTACACAAAAAGCACGCAACATAATGTACATTAAGGACTATGTCACACGAGCGTTGCGTTGACGCGCGTCACCTAACGCTGATGACATCAACTGCGTCGACGCGCGTCGATTACTGTGCACACGAGTCACTTCACGCGCGTCGTAGATAAGCATGTCCTTCGAAATGGCGTTGATGCAAACTCACGTCGCCAACAGAGCTAGTGTGCCGTTTCGCAAAAAATCCAGTGCTACAACGCGCGTTAAGCGACACATGTACGCAGGCGTCGACGCAGCAAATGTCAGCGTTAGGTGATGCGCGTCAACGCAACGCTCGTTGCTACAACACACATTGAAGATGGCTCTGGTACACTGGAAAACGCGTGTCTATCGCGAAGCACGTTACCTATACAAACTTGAACGTGCTAATAATAATATACGAATAAATTAATGGAATTGGTGTGGGGACTTGAAATGAACGTACTAAGCGGAAAAACGTGATAACGATATTCCACTGTATTTAAAATCTGAATTAAGTTTATTATTTTTGTGTATTGGTCGCAAAACAAATATTTAAATGTATTTATGAATTAATTTTGAACAAATCTATGAACTAATTTTGTTGAAAAATCCCCTGTCCACAGGGGTCCACTAGTGCTGGGTCTACTTATGTATTAATCCTCTCCCTACAGTTTTATCTCCAGATAATATTTTGATTGCCTGTTATGAAGTACGTTAATTTCCTGCTGCAACATTATTTAAATGGGCAGCATTAACTCATTGACCACATTGAAGCTGTTAGTTGACTGATATTGTACATATTTTGACTGATACAGTACAGGTTTAACACATACCTAATGTTCATTCAACTGATTACAACATTCAATTTATATTTTGAATTATTTTATTGCCATTTCTAAATAAAAGTTTTATTGCAATATATTCACATCATCACATTATCCTAAACAGTATTGGGAACGTAATGATGAGCAAAAAATGCAATATATATTAACATTAATCATTTGTTCCCAGAAAGCAATTGTGAGAAAGACAAACTTTAATGTTTTCATGGCAATGAAGAAAAAATGACTTATTAACTTTCTAGAAGAAGCAATTGTGTGATGAATCAAAATTTTGATAATTTAAACTAGATTTTCATCCACTTTGAAAGTATTGCTCTGAAAAGTCTAAATAAAATAATATTGACTCACTTGAAGTTTAAGAGTCTCAACTAGATGATCATGGTGGCGCTCAATGGTTTTACTATCTGTGAGACCTGGTCTGTCAGCACACAACAGCACTGTAGCGGAAAACAATGCAGTTTCTGTGTCCCCCAAAGCCAACATGCTGAGTGATCGGCAAAAGTGGAACAAGGATGCAACAAATTCAGGCTGAAAAATAAAGAAAAAATATTTATGCAGAATGGCTTGAAATATTTAAGATTAAATCTTTGTTATTAATGTATAAATAAAATGTTGCTTTAACCTTGTTTAACCCTGTTAAATAAATGAAAATAAGATATTTCCTTGCATACAATGTAGGTAAAAAGATTTAATTCATTTGTCTCAAAGAAAATTTGAATTGTAAAGAATAAACATACCCCAGGTATATTGTTTCTGACAAAGTATTTTAAACATTCTCACTTACAAGTCTTTGATAAAAGTTGAATTCCTTTCTCTTTTTCCACAAATTTTCAGTATTGTACAAGTATGTTCTTTTTCATGTCCATGATGAAGTAATGAAAGAGACTTAATACAGTGTAACCTGTATTAAGCAAGTTGGCTTCATGAAAAAGTGCAATTTTAGGTGGGTGATTGCTTGCTAGGGGAATTGTTAGTTGTTGTTGTTGTTGTTGTTGTTGTTGTTTTAATGGTAAAATTTTTAAAAATATTATTCTAATGAACGTATTTAGAGGCTTTTAGTATATGTGCATAAATTATGAAAAATGAAACATTTTGACAAAATTCATGTGTACTATCTTTTTATATGCATTAAATGTTATTTATATCATTTAATGTATATTCAATAGTTATCAGTTCAAATGTTTAAATCATTTTCAGTATATTCAATGGTTATCTATCTGCAAGGAACATCCATTTCCTCGGGTAGAATTAATATGTCACTTGGCTATGCAAGGCACTTTCAATTTTGGGAGCCCAAAACTTGCTTTTTAGACACTTCTTTGCTCTGGAAACAACATGAAGTAGTAGGTTTTGGATGAGAGCTAGGCACAGATGCAGAACCCAACCCAAGCACGCACATGATAGAGAACAAGCAGATAATTTTGACACCAGTCATTGATATTCTATTGTGCCAGATGTTCTTCAAGGAAAATAAATGTCTTACAACACTTTAGATCACTTTCATATCCACCGTCACAGAAAAAATTAAAATAAAATGGAGCAAGCATCTGTGGTACCATATTAGTGGCCATGATATATTGGAACCTGATTTCCAATTCCCTTCCATCCCTGATTTCCTCAAGGATTAAATTAAATTTGTTCAAAGAATTGGTTGCCCTGACCTGAACTTGAACCTCGGCCTTCTGATTTATGTCCAGCTGCTCTAACCACTGAGCTACCGAGACAACCAATTCTTTGAACAGTTTTCACGGGTGCAATTATTGCCCCTTGTATGTGTATAATTGTCACAATTATATACAGGCATGTTGTCACAATTATATATTTGTGACAATTATATACATACAAGGAGCGATAATTGCACTCATGAAAACTGTTCAAATGATTGGTTGTCCTGGTAGCTTAGTGGTTAGGTGACAATTATATCAAGGATTAAAGCTCAGTCACAGGAACATGTCACACAAATGCTGTTTACAAAGTTGTGAATTTTAATTTCTAAAATTTTGGCATACTGAATTCTTACAATTTTCCTGAAAGTGGTCTCTTAAAAGGGATAAATTAAGAAAATTGTTATTAAGGAACTGGTCAATGGTTGCAAAGAGGGGTAGTCTGTTTAAAGAGGTATGATTTATATACAATATATGGATTTCAGTGTCTGTTACAAGGAAAGTTCTTTCAGAAAGGTTTCACTGTAGTTTTTCTCAATGTGATGTTTGAGGTATTCTAATGATACTTGGATCATTGCAGTTTGCAAAAACTGGCATAATGTGATAGAAAAAAATCAACTAATTTATAAAAAGTCAATTAAGTGAGGATAAAATTAAATAGAGGAATTCAATCTTCAATGCTACAGGGAATGGAGAATTCGAAACATACACAATAAATTTCAGAAAAATTATCTTAATTTAGATAGGTAAACATTCTGAAATATATTACTCTGCACTTGACATTTGAAAAACTAAATTTTCTGACACTTTTAATGAACACAAAGTCTGATTGTAATCTTTATATACTTATTCTTCTGTCAATTTACATTGTTTGCAGAGATTGTGAATCAGAGTTACAAGGTTAAAGTAATTACTGCCTTAAGTTATAAATAAAATTAGACTTTGGAAAATAAACTTAGTAGATAGATTTCTTAAGCATGTAACAAGCACACTTCTTTAGCCAGTATGTCATTTTATACACATTTTAAATATTTGCTTCTAACATTGAACCTTACAGCAACATATAATGGCACTTTCAAAAATAATGAAAAGTTCACATCCATGAAGCACAAATCAGTGATTTCAATAAATTGATTTTGTAATATATTTACTTGACAAAAATTTAATGAAATCCTTTTCCTCACTTCTGAAAGCATGCAATTGACATTCTTTATCCCAATCAATGCACTTCTTCCTAAAACAAGTTAAAGACTTCAATATTTTGAAGAATTTCTATTAACATTTAACATTTCAAAAACAATTCTAGGTATACTTTTTAATTTATGTGCAGTTAACAGTAATGACATAGGATCTATATATGTGTTTTACATACACACACTTATAAATATATATTTCTTATATTTTTTTTGTTAATTTTATTACTATATATTTATTTATATTAATTTAATTTATACTGGCATTACTTTATTTACTGTAATAAGCAGGTTAAAATGGGCCAACATTTCACAATATTCCCAAGCTTTAACAGTTTGATTGAGGAAATGTAGTAAATATCTCAACCATGGCAAAGAAGCTGGGACACAGGAAATGAGGCTCTTCTGCACAAAAAATGTTATTATTACAAATCATTTCTTTATTAATTCACAAGTAACATCATCATGGCAGCTGCTGAGCATGAAGAACTCAATATTCCAAATGAAACACTGCAGATTGAAACCTTAGTATGGGTATACATCTTAGCTGCTATTTCTTATGGCTCATGTAATGCAATTGCGTGAATATACAACAGAATATGGAATATTATTCCAAAGGTCAATATAAACTGGAAAGTACCTTTAAGTTTTAATGATGAAAATCTTCAAAATTTTGTTGGCAAATAGCATTACATGAGCTATTGTAAAAGAATCATGCATAATTTCATATGAACATGAATCACTGATCATGCTTCCTTAGCACCAACAGTTCTTTGCAAGATGCAATGATATTACAAAGGATGAATGCCTTGATTAGGTTTGATTGTTGTATGGACACTTTGTAATAATCGGTCACATTAGATTAAGTGAAAATTTAATTGTTTAACCTTGAAATTCATAATTTTATTTGTTCATGATTTCTTAACAGATTTATATATTATATTATGAAGTTTCTATGACTTGCTATTATTTCCTTTAATTTAAAACAAGATAAAACCAGTACTTACATCATACATTAGTTCCATTTGTTGACGAGTGATGTAGGCTCCATCAGCAAAGGTGAGTGCTGAATCAGATGCCAGTCGTGACACATGTGTCAGCCACATCTCAAGAAACCTACTTTGATCAAGATCAGCTGATCATCTTGACTGAGCTCACAGAAACCTGCAAAATCAGATTTGGTTTGTTATTGAAAGGTAATAACTTTTGACTAAGAAACAAGTGCATTTTTCTTTGGATATTGTTAAAACTGAAAAGTTTTTCTTGTACAACGTAACAACTACATTGTGAATCACAAGATAATATAATAGGTGTAGAGTCCAGTTCACATGATGTTTCCTTATAACGAAATTTCATTTAAGCTAAGTTAAAAATTAATTTCTATTTGTTGACTTATATTTATTTCTAATGTATTCAACTGATATATTGAATGACTATCATTACTACAGGTGAGTAAATACTATATTTGTAAATGTGAGTCACTGGTTTTGGTGGAAGGAGGGGCTGAAAGCCTGATGAGCTCCCCTTCGGTTGTGGCACTAATTCACTGGATTTTTCTCACCACACGTATATTGGAAAAGTAGTGATAGCAAATTGCAAAACTTGTGTATTTGAAATGATGCATTGGTTAATAATAATAATAATAATAATAATAATAATAATAATAGCAGCAATATTAAAAATAATAAAAACTGATTTAATCTTGTTTTAACAAAAATATTTCTTAAACGATTGATTTATTATTTTACTTTCTCAGGCCCATCAACAGCTTTGGTCATTAGTCCCGTCGGTGTAATGCACGTTATACCTGGGAGGTGGTAGTGCTACTCCTCGGCTTGATTGTGAGATCCGGCGCCGACCTACACTCCGCATGCGGGATTCCCTCTCCTAATATCTCCGCCAGCGTGGCACTCCCCCACACTAGGACATGCTATAAGCTCTCGACAGTGTGGTAATGTAATTGCATATAAAAGTGTGTGTGTGTGTGTGTGTGTGTGTGGTGTGTGTGTAAGAGGAGAGAAGTGGACAAGGATGAGGAAGGAAAGATCGCGCGCGGTCCGAGGCCCGTTTGTTAGTCCTCCGGTATATGCCTGATATTGATCGGAGTAGCCACGGAAATCTACCGATCAGTGCAGCCAGCCGGAAGAATTCTCCAGACAGCGGGTGAATTTGACCTAGCTATCCAGCTATTGTTAAAAAAACTCCCTGTCAGTATCCTGTGATCTCCCGAACAGATTGGCTGAAGTAGCAGCAGTGCTATTAAACGATAATTTTTGCAATTTTCATATAAATCTTAACACACTGAACTCAATGAGGCTTATTGTCTAAAAACTAGTTTTCTAGGAAAAAAAATCAATATGTGACGGCAAAGGTAGTTATTTCCCTCAAAAAACACGTTTTGCAAAAACGTGAAAATAGTCGGTTTTTAGAGAACTCGTTGACTTTGTTTTAATAACATTGTTTCAAAATTTCCCTTTTTTGGTTACGTTAGATAGCTTTTTTAAAATCTAAATTTATATTTTTTTGCCTACAAACATTCACTAATGTCAAATTAAAAAAAAAAAAAATCTGGACACAAATCAACAAATGTTTTTAGCGTACCAACCACAGTGAAGAACAGATATTTGTCATGTCTATCTTACAAGGATTGGAGGTTCCCCTGAGACTTTCTAATGAGACTTGGTTACATCTATTTAGTGAATGCGGTTACTCGACAAAACGCATTTTGTATGTGAAACAAAAAAATCACCTTTTAACGCCCCATTCTTTGGAGGATAATACCACCCTCTTAAGAAGTTTATTCGAACTAAAGAAAACAATAAACCAAAAGCAAACAAACGTGAGACTCATTGTTCATCATTTATTACATATCCTAAATTCATCAAAATCGGACACGGACCACCTCGGTAAGGGGCCATCCATAAATTAAGTAACGCGAATTTGGGGTATTTTGAATTCTCCCTCTCTTCCCCACACTTGAACCCCTTCTAATAATTACGTAACGCTTGCGACATGACCCCCCCCCCCCTCCCCAATTACAATAAGTAAAAATCAATTATAAAGCAGAAAAAAGTTGTATTAATTGTATTTGTGTTGTACTCGTATATGCATATGTATATGTATATATATATATATATATATATATATATATGTGTGTGTATATATATATATATAACATTATTATAATTAATGTGAGAATTAGTTGGTGGTGCGGACTGAACATAACAATAAGATTGGGGACAATTTTTGAATGGAAGAAGAACGCATGAGAGAGAAAATTTCTGACAAGCCGTGCACACCATCGTGGATGACGCATAGGCTCGAGTGTGCCGCGTCATCTTAATTGGATTCAAGATCAATTTTGAATATTTTCTTCGTAATCTGGAAAGATTCAATCAATATGTCATTGATGAAAAATGTTTTCATTCATTGTAACAACTTATAAAATATAATTTCGTTAATTTATTATATTTTTAATTTAATTTGTTAAGATGTTCATGGTTTAATATCAGACTGAATAAAAGGAATTATTTCAGCAATTGTCCAAAGATTTTGAAATAAATATCAGCATTATGTAACACTGAACTATGACCTATGACGCCCCCTATCCATATGTAACTCAGCGTAATGCTACCCTTAACTCCCCTCTTTAGCGTTACATAATTTATGAACGTCCCCTAAGCTTGCTTCCAAGCTGGGATAGCATTTCCAACTCATTTACTTCGAATAATCCACTGATGAATTATATCCAAATTAATAAATCAGAACTGCCATTCACCATGAAGATGATTAGTTGAGATACTCAATTTTACCATTCACCTACGCATTTTTTTATACTGACGGGAATATAGTTACAGTGAATTCATTCTTTTGTTTAGTCTTGCATTATTTTGTGCTCTGTTCATGAATTTATTGTATTTCTAGTACAGGTAAAAATGGAAAAGGAATTATTTTACCCGAATCATACCCGTAATGCGAATGATTCCATGTGAGTCAGAAGAGCAGGAAGCAGTAATAAAGATTACTGGTCTTGCCAATGCTTCCTCTCTGGGCCCATATTTATAATGAACCGCATTTAGAAGAAAAAATATTCGGAAATATTAATCGATGTCTGTCATCAACCTCAATAGTTTACAAATTATGAATTTAATGAAGTTCCATTATCCATCCAAATTTCTTCGAGTTACAGATTTAAGAATTGGGCGTTTAATACTGTGTGTTCAATGAATTAAAAAAAAATAAATACTAGTTTGTACATATTTATATTGTGATCTCTTGTTGATCTCAATTGTTGATCTCTCTTGTTGATCAAAGCCATCTACAGGATCTCAAGAGTTACAGTTCATATGCATCGTTTACTGAAATGTGATACTTTAAATGTAAAAAAATATTAAATTTTATTAACTCGCTGATTTCATTCGAGAAACTGAATAAATACATACGTGGTATTACTGGCTAAAATCGCGGTTGTTGGTAGTGATTGCTATTGTTTACACCAGTAGTTTACAATGCACGATCCGTAATAATTTTCAGAGACAAAGATAAAACGTGATACTTGGTCACTTGGAAATAACTAATAGTAAAGAAATATTTTGGAATGAAGCAAATGAATTTCTTTGGACATAGATTATATAAGGAAAGGGATAACTTACTTGAAAAGAAAATGTGTGTCTTTTACAAAGATATGAATCCCCACGGGTTATTTCAAAGAATGAAATACCCTTGCAAACTCCACGTTTGTGGAGTACAAATGCATACGAGGCAAAATTGAATTCATTTTTCATTCTAAGAAATTGTTTATGAAAATGCGCGGATACTCACCGGGCACTCTCTTCGCGAATTCCACTACCTCTCTGTACGCTGGTGTGACGTGCGCAGCGACTGCATCCAGAGCCAAGCCTTCTGCTGTTCTAACGATTCGGCCGTGTGGTGGAACTAGCCGCTTCGGGGCTTTCAGGCTCAGAACCCTGCAAAAAAATTTGCATTTTCATCATTTGGTCAAGGCATCTCGAAAATAAACGAAGTGAGCAAGTGGATACTCGTTTATTAACACTGCCTAGCCCGGAGGCCGCTTTGCATTTTATAATTTTTCTACGCTTTCATGTAATAGCTTTAGTATACTACCAGGACTTTAATGATGAGGACCATTTTATGATTTTCTACGGCTTTCATGTAATAGCCTTAATATACTACCAGGACTTTAAAAAACATTTCGAAGTGAAGAAACCAGAAACAAGAAAGAAACACAATACTTAATGAGACTTTTGATTCGATTTCATTTATTTGGTCAAAGAGCTGTGAAAACTATGTGAGAAGTACGATCTGCCGCACTTTTTCTTGAGCTCCAGAATCTCTTCCCAAACTTTTAACCATAAATGGTTGAATGATTTACTAGGGAAGTGTAAGTAAGAATGTACAACAATATAGAAGAATAGTTTGTTAAATGTCGGAGATGTAGCAAAGGATTCCATTGTTTCAGTAATGTAAGAAAGGTTTTACGTTATAGGGAAGATCGGGGACTAAGAATCTCGAGGTTTAGAATTCACTCCATATTAATTCTATAATTGTCTCTATTTATATTTATTATTTATTTGCTTATTTGTGTGTTTTTTATATTCCTTTATTTATATTATTATGAACCGAGACGCTGAGGTATAATACTTGTTACAGGCATATTTAGTTTTTTAGAATTAAACAGTTCAAATGGTAACTAATATATTAAGTATCACTGTTAAAATCAATAAATCAACTAATATATTAAGTATCACAGAAAAAAGCAAAAAAGAGCCTGAAACATTTCATTTTTGAATCTCTTTCGTAAACTCTGATTTTTTAAAATCCATGTTGGAATCCTGAAACACTTCCTATTTACTGAGTTTTCCATTCGTACCTAAAAAAGTCTCTCTAATATTTTTTAGAAAAATTGACAGAAGAAAATTGGCCGATAATTTTGAATTTCATTTTTGTCACTTTTTTTAAAGTGGCTTAATCTTAGCTGATCTGAAAATATTTGGAAACGTTCCGGTGCGTAAGGGTTCATTAAATATGATAGTTAATGGGAGAGTAAAGCTTACTGTCTTTAACATTTTTAATTATATGAACAATCAAGTGAACCATTATTATGGATTGTCCAATTAGTATCGAGGATGGACCACCTAAGTTGGCCACAACGTATATTTGCGAAACTATTTGGGGTATCGGGATGTTTTTCTCATATTTCACATTTAAAAGAAATTGGGATATTGACACAACTTGATTTTTTAAATGGATTGTTGCATGCAATTTTTTCTACTTCCATTCTAAAGTACTAAAGAGACGAATTCAGTGATATAAGCATTGTTCATATACGGAAACAAACTGCTAACGTCGGGGAACTCTAGGACCTCCCAGTCAGAGGCACTGCTGTGAAATCAGTTGATCCCCGGAGTCACCTCAGCCAGTCACGGTAAGAGAAACCTAAGAACGCGACAACGTAATCTTAAGGACATTTAAGGACATTTTTTTGTAATACTACGAGTGAGTCCAGGTAAAGTGTGAAACTTGCTTTCTGATTATCTCAATTGTTTGGCAAATAAATGTATTCCATTGTAGAAAAGGAAGGTAAATTTCGCCGGTCGCGCTCTGTCGCTGTCAAGGGAATTTCACGTTATGCCGAATATCTGTACATACGAGGTTGAATAAAAATCAGGGGCAAATGCCACATATAGTATTGTGCATATAACGGCGTTATATTAATATGTTTAATGATTGTGAGTCTCGTATTACAGGTGCCTTAGCCTCCGATTAAAACCGGGGTCACGTAGCTTTTTGAGATGCCTGACGTATTTGGTTGGTCTTTCCATGCTTTATCAATACTGAATTAAAGAGGTATTCCGAGTGAACTGTGCCTTTTGTTAGTGCGACAAATTGATAAACATGCTTTGCAAAATATTAATGCTGGTATTGTGCATTAAAATATCAATGCTGGTATTGTGTTTTCGCATTATATTTGACGTGTGATTATTCGTGTTCAAAAGTTGCTACACCAACTCAAGTATTTTGTCAAATTTGGGTCATACTTTATAACGACAAAGGCACGTTTTTAAATATACGTAATATACATAGAGTTTTTAGTTCTCGGAATAAATGACACAAAAGTCTAGGGCTTGAAGAGGAGTCGAAGACGATTAACATTTGCCAATGAACATATGGTGAGGAATTTCATGTGAGAAAGTCACCCACGGACTTCCTCCCCGATTGTTAGGCAATTCCTCATGCACCGATGTTCGGCAGGAGAGTTGCCTAATAACACGGGCACACACACAATAAAAAAGTTGTCAGATCCAAAGACTTGGTATCTGAATCCGAATCTGAAGCCAGAAATGCTCCATAATCCTCCAGTTTTTTTAATCGCGAAACACCGTAGTGAAACTTTTTTTTTTTATTTCCCTGGTTGTTGTCAACGTGCTTTTCTATGTATGTCGATGCGCTGAACCCGAACCTGAAGCCAGTATTGCGCCACCACATTCCAGTTTTTGTCAATCGCGAAAAACCACCATGGAATTGTATTTTTTGTTGTCGGGGGTTGTTATCAGACTCAAAGTCTTGACACATGTTTTACTATGTATGTCGACGTGCTGAATCCGCATCTGAAGTCAGAATTGTGCCAACACCCTCCATTTTTTTTATATCGCCAAACGTTTCTCGAAATGTTTTTCCAAGTATTCCTTCAAATGTTCCACCAAATATTCTCACATATGTTCCCATAAATCTTTCTCAAATGTTCACCACGTGATCCCGCACTTGTTATTCTGGAAAATATAACTGCAAAATTTATAAACTTAATTTAAGCGTTTTTTAACGCAAACTAATATAGGATGTCGTTTAATGCAGGGCGAAACGGGATTTTCTGAAGACCTCTAAAGATATACACTGAAAAAATCTACGTAGTAAATCATCATCTGCAAACTTAATTTCTGTCTTCGCAATTATACTAAAGATTCTTATGAAAATTAAATCTCCAAAGACCAAAAGAGCGCGAATGTCACCATTCAACGGTGCTTATTGTATGTTGCAAGCCATTTTCAACCCGATGAACTACATTCAAACTGCTGGTGGAAAACATGGAGGAACTGGTCGCCTCCTGCCTCGACCAGGCGTGCCCCTTCTGTAAATGATCTCGATGTACCTGGCAATAGGTTCAACAAGATCACTAATATCCTCGTATATATTATCAAACATTTCTTTTACATCTTGTAGACGAACAAATGGTAGAGCTATTAGACGACTGACATTTTTTACTATTAAATCGGCTTCATTATCGTAAGCCTCCTTCAGCCTTTCTACAACGACCCGTTTCCAGATGGATTGGAAAAGTGAAAAAGCCAACCTTTGATAATTGTTTTGGGGAATGCTGATTGAAGCGCATTGATAGTAGCTAAATCGAAATCTATAAGGCAAATCTCTGGGCCTAGGGTATCGGGATGCAATCATCCCAAATTTAAAGTGCAAAGTGCAAAATTTTAAGCCTAGAAGAAGAGATTTCGAGGAAAAGAGGTATGGGATATGACATGTTTACGTCTTATGTCGGCAATTAATTAGCTGTTTCTATTGAATCTTATATTTTGGCATTCCGTACTTGCAATTATAAATGACTCTCGAATACATTTCAAAAATTTAATTACATTCTTTGAGGACCCGAAATTGTCTCCGAACTGTCTTTAAGAGACTGAGAGATTTACGAGATTACCTCCAGTTAAATTTTTTCGAAATTTCCGAATGCAAGTGGAAAGAGATTGGTTGGATACATCTAGATTACACAATCACTGAAAGATTGCGAATAAAACGCTCAAGAAAACAGTTGATGATAATTATTTAGATAAGATAGACAAATATGTGCAATAAATGTGTCAAAATGTCACACATTTGTTATTAGCAATGCAGAAAAATCAAATCAGCAGTTCATTTACCGTTGAAATTGATTTTCTATAACTCGGGAACAAACATTTCTCAAATTTTTATTTTTCTAAAATAATAATTATTTTCTAAATTCTTGTTTCTACTTTTTCAAATGTTGCTTTTTTTCTGGGCCTCAAGAAAATGTGAGCAGATAATATCTTTCCCATACGTCATATACAGTTTTTACTGTTTTTTTGACCAAATAAATAAATAAATGACATTTTTCGATAGTTCAACTCAGTTTTTGGATTTTTGAGAGCTTTTCCGGTAAATTAACATTCCTCTGGTTTTATGATTTCAAAACTGTTTTAAATCTCATTAGCATAATTTTTCATTTCAACAATTATATTACTAAAATAATACTTCGAATACATTATATATTTACCACAAATCGTGGAGAATATCTTTCGAATTTATTAATTTTTGTATGAAGGGATATTTTGGTTGTTGAGTCAATCACAGCTGCGGTGCTAAGTGCATTGGTTGCCATATCTTACTGTGCTCAGAAAGTTCGCGTTCCGGTTCCCCTGTGTTTAGTTGTGTTTTGTTTTTGAGATTTATGGTTTTAATCACATCAAAGTAAAATGTAATTTCGGTTACTTTTCTTCATTTTGTTTTTGAGGTTGTGGTAAATTTATTAATTTACAATTTTTAAATTTAATTTCTTCTTTGGAAATTTAATTTAGAATGTATGAACCACTAACCGCAAAGCGAAAGAGTGGTTAAGTGCTCCATAGTGGGGAAAAGCAAATGGTTATTAACGTTCGTAACTATTCAACTGAATTATATTCCGAAAGGGATTCGAAATCAATGCCTACCGGGAGATAACTGTCTGCTCTCCCGGCGCGAGGCAGCTCAGTTTTTCCGTGAATCAAATCAGTTTGTTCTCGTGGGCCAACTTATTTAACGTCAAAAGAATTTTT
>JAHLJT010008446.1:59812637-59836434 GCA_031308135.1 Acheta domesticus | reverse complement strand
ACTATCGTCCACAATGCTTAAAAAACCTGAAAAATATATGTTATAGGATGTTATGAGACACATTCTAGGGGAAAACTGAGACAGTACTCCAACGTTACCACGTCGAAAATCAAGTTCAAAAATTTTTATTTTTTATATTTAATTTGGCGCCAAAATTTGTTGACAAAAATACCTTCAAATTCAACTATTTTAACCGCTTCTCCCATTTTTTCAGCCTGATACAAGCAATAGAAGCTGAGAAAAAAATAAAACATGAAAAACACGTTTCTCATTGAATCTCTGTAATAGATTGATGAAGATAGATAGGATGATATTTTGGGAATATACGACATTTTTTATTCTCTTTCATATGAGTATCGCGATTATCGATTTGAGTTGGGGCAATTTTCACCCCCTTATTCGGCTACATCCTTTAAGAATTTTTTAGACGACATCCTATTAAATGACAATGCTTATTGTCCACGCACTATTGGATAACGCGAATGACGGAGATGAATTAAGATTAAGGACGCATTTCACTTTCATTTGGAGGACCGTATGTGGTGAGCTCACTGGCAGCATTGCCGTTTCCTCTGCAGCGACGCTATCAGGAAGGTCCTAGGGTTCGAGTCCCGATGGTGGCGGATTTTCGACACTAGCTACATAGATAGCTAGGTCGAATCCGGGCACTGTCTATAGGAGAATTCTAACGGTTGGCTTTTCTGATCGGTAGTTTTTCGTGGTTTCGCCGATCAATACCAGGCGAATGCCATAACAATACCTTAACAAACAGGTCAGGGACCGCGCGCGCATTTACATTTTCTATTCTCCCACTTACAGTTACATGTACTACACTACCACACATTCGGGAGTTCAGAGCTCGTCCCAGCTGATGCGGTGCCCCGCTGGGGAAATATCGGGTGGGAGAAGACCCGGAAGTCGATGTGTATGTCTCATATCACGGTCCAGCAAGGGAGGAACATTCCACCCTCCAAGGTAATAACACGCATTACACTTACGGCTACGAACAAAATTTTGCGTGGTCAGACGGAAGAGCAGGCCTCATAGCCTAAGTCTCGCCACGTAAAATAAGGCATCAATTCAATTCAATTCAATTCAATTCAATTCAATTCAATTCAATTCAATTCAACGTCCGTAGTAGTTTACGCGCTCGGAGAGATGCACAAGCGCCCCATTCGAACCCCTTCTTGGGGCGTCGGGACGCCCGCATCCCGCGCCCCACGGCGCCCCTCGAGAACCAGGAAAGTTGGCATAATCCCCGACGGCCGAGCTGTCTCTTCATTTTACTGATCAGAACCGTCGGTTCAATGCTAAAGTGCGAGCACGAATTTTATTATTCAAGGAGAGAAATGGAGCAACAACTTGCCTTGTATGCAGTTGATTGCAAAATTGGTACTATATCTGTTTTATAAATATAAAACAGCCACCGAGAAAGAGAAATGCTGCAGGCTGATAAGGAAGAGTTGCAAATCAACTCTATATAGGAACACCCAATGAGGTTTTGTGGATTAAACTTAAAAGAATTAAAAATAGAATATTGGATGTATCTTGACAGCATTTATCAAAATTTTGTAAAAATGGCTGCATTTATTAACAATGTTTGGAAGCTGAAGAAGATCGAGTTCTAAGCACAAAGAGTCTAAAGTTATCTCTAGACTTTGCTACCCACTTTATCTAAACACTTTAGGTACTACATCTTAATCAATCATCTGCAACCTTTGACACACGATAATTCTCTCAATGCATGTTTTATCGCATCATCTGTTTTCGCTACGCTAAAACTGAACTTTTATTTACCCTTTCATTTTTTTCATACTGTTATTATACATATTTCAAATGCTCTAAAACGATTTTTCATGTTAGGCATATCTGCTAGAAACATCATTGTGCTTCTTTGTCCAATAGATGATTGTAGTATTATAATACTTAACCCTCATAAAGACGATTCACCCTCATACTGACGTTTTTCATTGCCTAAAGATTTTGTCCCATTTCACTCATAGATGTCTTTCAGTACTCTAGTCGTGCAATGCGCTTTGTTAATCCGTATTATCTCACGATAGCATGATATTTTATGGGCAATGAAAGCTCTACTGGGTGCAATATGTTATGAAGGGTGAACTGACAGAACGAAATTGCCACAAGCAAATAAGGAAGTCAAAGCAAAATTGCGGAATAAAAAAATAATGATGCTACAAGAGCAAATATTTACTTATTTGTAGTGGAAACGTAATATGAACTAAATAATCTCCTGCGAAAAGTTCGCACATTTGAACTCTAGTGCATATTTTTTTCGCGGCGAGCGACTGATTACTTCACTCGGGGATTACAACATATGCCTCTGTGAGGGATTCCAACCCGCACAATCTTTTACCTAGGATTGGATTTGAATCTGAGCGCGTAAGTTTACATGTTCATTGTAGTGAACGCTACACCACTACCATGGTCAGACAGTCCAAAGACCCACATGCGTCCACAAAAAGTACATGCTACCTTAATTTTTATAATTTAAAAAAATTAATGAAAATTGAACTCATAGAATGTACAATTCAAAGAATTGTTCTTTAACTTCACAAGAAGTTGAAAGAAAAAATGGAGCCGTCTTCGAGAAAATCTTGTTTGCCTATTTTTTTGGAAAATTGTCCCAATATAAAACAAAATTACGCACATCATGCGCTCATACATCATAGAAATTTGAACTACTAGAGTCCCTTAAGCGTACCTCCAGAGATTTGGAATGTAACTAGTTGCTAGATAATCTACTAATCTGGAAGTAATTGCACCTTTGTTTGCCTCTAACTGTTATTTCGTACCGAATATTGTCGACATATGACTTTGCTCTTACTGTAGGACATCGAAAGAGTGGGCTTTAAAGCATAAATCTCGCCACGAATTAAGGCAATAAAGATACTACTATCTCTTGCATAAAATATCGCGAAAGTTCATAGGCTGAGCAGGCTAATCAACAAGGGGGGGCCGACTGCATTTCTGGGCCCTTTAGATTGAACTTGTTTATATTTATTTATGACATATTTCAGTAGTAAATAAAAATACTACCAAAGATAATTAAATTATAAAATTACCATTAACAAATACAAATGGTTTTATATTGATTATTTACAGGGTTGTCAAACTTCAAGAGCCTCTTCCCTATGTTGTATAACACACTCCCTAATTTATTGGGTTTGACTAATTAATTTAAATAGTGAAACGTTATTGTAATAAATTATTCTGGCATTCATGCATAAAATGAAAGTGGTCGCTAATGAACTCAGCTGTTTGTAAAGCGACTTAAATGAAATAATTTTTAAAAAATTCCAAATTGCCACTATTAAAAAAGGGGAAAATAAGGGATTCAAATTATTTATGGAAATAAAATGTTTTATAATGTACAGCTAAGGGGTTTATTTGAAAATGTTCAGGGGGTATGGACTCTGACCTCCTCTACGCACACCTACGGGAAAGTTTCAACTGGTGGCTAGTGGAATAATTTCCCATGGTGAAAATCGAAAGTGATTGAATTATTATTTCTTTGATTTTCCCGAGCCACAGGTTATCATTCGCGGTTCGAAGTTGAGTTCAAACTCGACATACGATTTTCAGGAACGCATAGGAAAAAACAGTCGTTTTTAACGATGTTATTATCCCATTTAATATATTTTTACGCGGGTTCCTGATCTGTTTTCTATTTTTTTTTTCTTTTAAACCTTCGCTATTGTTTAATAAATTGTTTTACTGAGGTAAATGTTGTCAATGGAACTGACAGGCCTGTTACCAAGCCGAACAAAAACTCGTGATATAATAATTTGAAATTAATTTGCTTTTTAAACATTATAGTATCTTCATAATAATTTTAAGCTTTTTTACTTTTAAAATTCGATCCGAATCTATTTGCACCCAGTGAGCGTTATACATGTATGTGCGTTGCCATACTGAATACAGCGAGCGTTTCTACTTTAGCTGATGGAGATGTCGTGATATAGCTGGAGAATGGCGGCCGACCTCGTGAGTCCAATATAGATGAAAAAAGTTGGCTTAGTTTCAGCGAAGTTTTCCCAGATATAAACTAATAGTGAACAATAAGGTAGTAAATATGATTTCTGCCAAGAATACCGATTTTAAGTGTTGACACAACATTGCGGAAACAAGAGATTGGATTCTGTAATAAATAAGAAATCGCTAAAACAATGTAAGTTCGCATTTCATAATCAACAAGATACAAAAAAGGTTATTAGATTCTAATCCTAAATAGCTGGTGGTTATAAATTAAATTACACCGTTAGTGTAATAATGTAGGGTAGTCATTTTGTAAACATATTCGTTATCCCATGCTCATCGTTTTAAATGTATAATTAAGGATATAACTTTTTAGAGCGATTAAACAAGAGTTACTTGAAGTAGAATCACCTTGTACATTTAAGATTTTTTTTCACGATAAACAATTCATTGTTTGATAGAAAGTGCCGACGAAATTCAAATGGTACGACGATGATACAAAAACAACAACAACAAAACAAACAAACAAAAAAAACAACAACAAAAAACGATAGTCTTTGTAGTCAGAATCTCGCAAGGCTGACACCTACCAAGCCGTCACAACGAACTGGGGATATGTGACATTTCATGACATCACTTGTCAATGTGCTAGAAAGAGAGGGGGCTATAAACCAGAGTTGTGCCATAGACTATAATTTTACGTCTACGCGTGTTTCTACACGTAATCTACACGTAGTCTACATGACTCCATTTACGCGTAGACTACGTAGACAATGTAATGTATGTAGACTATTTATTTTTTTCACATTAAATTACTCAAAAAAGTTTAAGGCAGGAGAAGAAGGCAAATGCAGTCACGATTCTCATCCGCCCCATACATATTTTTGAAGGAAACAATGTTAACTTGAAATTTTAAATACGTTTGTTCATAATGGCAGTACTCCCTTGGGTATGATCCAATCAGTATGTAGTATTTGTTTTGAATAAATTGAGTGTAATTATAAATAAATGTTGGCTTTCTGGGTCGGAGCTTGGCCCTCGTAGTTTTCCCCCTGCCCCAGAAAAAAAGATAATTACCGTTGTCTACATAGATTACCTTTGTCTACGCAGGGTACGTTGTCTACGCGTTGTTTACACGTAGACGTAGACTATGGTTCTTTACGCGTAGACGCACATCACTGCTATAAACTGCTCTTTTAATTAAATGTCATTGGTACATATTGTTTCTTTAATATGTTCTCTTAATACTGCATTGTTTCTTTTTCACTTAATGAATGTATGTTTTGTTTATGCACATGAAGTTGTTATTATAAAGTTTATTTACAATACAAATCGTACCAAAACATATATAAAGGTCACGTAAGTTTGTAACATATAATATCAATAATTGATGCAATTATGATAAGCAATTATTGCTCGTTGTCACGGGTTAATGGTTTTTACTTCCTTTAAAAACATATCTTCAGTGTGTTTACATTACAAAACATTAAATGGAAGGAGTTAGATAAAAGGTTACCATGCCAAATTAACGACCACGCAGTAGTAAACATATTAAAAACTTTGGGGTCGAAATTTATCCTCTCGAAGTTTAAAAACAAAATGTTTGCAAATACACGAAAGAATTGTGTTTCTAAAAGGCCTCTCGTTCCGTTAAGAGGACCTCGAAAATCTAAAATAGTTAGATCGGACATTCGTTAATTAAAAATATCTCTAAACACCACGACTGAATAGTGAAGTAAACGAAATATTTACAATTATATCTAGTGTTATTTGAGTTATTAAGATTTCTTCAGAGGAACCGCTTTGGTGGCCTGTAGGACTTTCCGGAAATCCCGGAATTTTTGTTCGAAATGTAACACGAAACAGATTTTTTTTGCTTAAATGCAAAAACAATTGTATATGGGCAATCTAACGATGCGGTAAAATAAATTAAGATTTTCGCCAATAGCAGTAGCTGCTTGCGAAAACAACATTCTCTACTATCAAGAAGCGATCACGGCTCTCATCGTAGAGTATTTTTCTTGGGAGATTTCCCAATGAAAGAGAAAACATTAAAAGAAGAAAATATATAAAAATAATGATTTAAAACAAGTTATAGAAATAGAATAAAAACAATTAAATAAAAATATAAGACATAGCATGTATGCTGACATTGTATTCTGAAAAAGTATGTATATTATCTTAAATGTGTAATTTAAAATGTATATGAAGTTTTTTATCGATGTGCATTAAATATGTTCAGTTTTTGCTCTTTGAGACAGTAATTAAACCAATAAATCAAATACAAAAATATGGAAAGTTGTGTACAAAATGAATGATTTGGTCTGTCACAGAAAAGTACTTTCCCACAGCACGAAATAAGAATAAAAAGGCGGCCAGGCGGCGTAAATGCAAAAGGCAGGGCGAGTGCGGAAGGGCCGCGGGACTGACCTGCTGCACTGACGGAGGCGGGGGAGGTTGCGCGGCGATGGGCTTGCGCGCCATGAGGCAGCGGGTGCGTTCTTCCGTGTAGCCGCAATGCGCCAGATAGGCCTGCGCGACGGCGGCTGCCACCGCTTCGTACATCTGCGTGTTGTCTGGCACCGTGGGCGCCGCTGGGGCCAAGGCGACGGCCCCGCCCTCCACGCCGCCCTCGCTGCTGGTGACGCGGCTCGCGCCGCCGCCTCCGCCGCCGCCGCCCGGGACCACCGCGCCGCCACCCGCGCTCGCCGCTCCGCCGCCGCCGCCGCTCACGCCGCCCGAGCCGCTGCCTCCGCCCACTGCGCCGCCTCCCGCCACGCTGCTTGTCGCCGCGCCGCCGGCCGTCGTCGTCGTCGTCGCCCCGCCGCCACTGCCGCCGCCGCCGCTGCTACTCGTCGCGCCGCTGCCTCCACCACTGCCGCCGCCGCCGGTGCCGCCCCCTGCTCCTCCTCCTGCACCGCCGCCGGCGCCACTGGCGGCGACGGCGCTCGCATCGCCCGCGCTGCCCGTGCTGGCGCCGCCGCTACCTTCGTCCGGAGCTCGTTCGCGAGACCGTTTAGGTACGCGGCCGTAGCGCACCGCTGCGAACACATGCGCAAAGGAGCTCGTTAGGGCTTTGGCGACAAACGCCGGCCGAACACCTTCGAGCACTTTCGTGGCAATAAGAAAGAAGGAGAATGGCTCTCGCGCCTAGTACGCAACACTGAGCATGCAGTTTCTTTCCTTGGGTGATTGTCGAATCAAGGGAAGTAACATTGTAACTGCCTTATTTGCGAAGGCAACTCATCCAAAGTGACTTGTATCTTTCTCAATTAAATTTGAAATTCACAGGAGATAAATATTGAAGTATCTGGACGAATAATTGAAACCAAACATTGACAAGTAGGTTAAAGTCAGGTTTATGATTGGAATCTCTGAAAATATCAGAAAGTAAAATCAATTTATTTTACATAGCTTATACGAAGATTACCATTCTATAAAGTTATATGACTTCTTCAGTTAATGCTAAGAGATCAAGACATTTCTCCCAGAATGAAGAGCTTGGAGTTAACTCAGAGGATCCCCAGAGGGATTCTTTGTTTCACAGACTAAGCTTATTCCTTCCCCTCCTTCCCACCCAGCACGTCTCCACGCGTGAAGGAATCTCTCAACCCAAGAACGTCCCAAAGCCCTGTATCCTCCCTCCCGTCCTTCCCCTCGCGGCCCACCCCCTTCCCGTGACGCTCCTCCTCACCCCTTTTCCCCCCACACACGCACTCGCAGGGATACTCACAGTCGCGGGACATTCCGACAGCCAGGCATTTCTTGAAACGGCAGTACTGGCAGCGGTTGCGATTCAGCCGGATGACCACACACTTGCCGTCGCGCAGGCACCGGTACTCGATCTGCTTCTGGATGCTGCGCCGGAAGAAACCCTGGGGACATGTGGAGACAGGGCGGCTCTCAGCGCAAAGCCTCGGGGCCGAGACGCCTCGGGCGGCGACGGTGGCGGCGACTGGCCACGCGGTCGCCGCGTCGCGGGCGGCAGACGCTCCACGCCACATGCACGCGTCGAGAGAGAGAGAGAGAGGAGAGAGAGAGAGAGAGAGAGAGAGAGAGAGAGAGAGAGAGAGAAGCCGCAACCAGAGGGAGACGGAGAACGGCGGGGCGCGGCACAGTCGAGCAGCCAATGTCAGGGTCAAAGACCTGTTGGCCAGCAGCCAGGAGGCTCCGCCGTCGGCTCTTTGCCTTTTTTTTTTGTTTCCTTTTCTGTTTGTCTTTGCCTGCTTGACGCGGGTGCCTTCGCGTCGTCGAAGTCTTTCGGGCCGGGTCGCACCTGTCTCCGCCTGTCGCACAGCGCGCGAAGCCGCCGCCGCCGCTCCGCCCACGCCCGGCCACTCCCCCCCGCCCCCCGTGACCGTGCACGCCCGACGGGCGAGAGCCGGAAAATGCGGAAATAACTCCGGAGATGACCCTGGAGGCGGAGGAAGCGACGGCAGCGGGCCGGTCCGGGTCACTGCTCGGGTCCGCGTCGAGCCCCTTCCCCCCCCCCCCCCACCGGGCGGCCTCCGAGAACTAGTTTTCCCCGGAAGTGGCCACTCGAGGGATCCGCATTCGCTGAGCGACAACGAAAGAAAAAAAAATGCCCTGACGGATTCGCCGCAGCAGCTGAAACCATAGTGGAAAGAAGCAAATACTATTTCTATGTTGAAACGACTACTCTCGCACGGCGTATCGTATCAATTTCCATCATTCCACAGAAAATAAAATTAAAGACTCCCAGAATTCAATATGCTAACTCACTTCATGAGAAATCAGTTGAAGCAATGATTCAGAAATGTGGAGTACAGGTAAACACCACAGGTTCTGAATTGTTTAACGTCTCTTGGTCATTGCCGGCACGTTTCAAGATCTGCGCGAGAGGGACAGAGAACTGGAGGAAAGCAGATAGCGCGATTAAGCCTGCGAAACTGGATAAAAAAGGATCAAAGACCTACTACTGAGAGGCAAGGTGCGACAGCGAACTGCTAAGATGAACAGAGAGAGACGCGCGATGGATAAGAAGGCGTAGGAGGGGAAGGAGGTGCGTGGAGGGGGCAGGCGTGCAGGGGGAAGGAGAGTCGCTGCATTAGCAGCATACCAATAGGTGCGACGGAACGCGCCTTCGACTCATGGCGACCTTTCCTTGCCCATGGATCCAACTTGGGCTCCGCGATGGAAATTCTTGACGCTATTCCTGCCAGTCAGTGGGGATTAACAGATCTAAGAGAGTGACATTCACTCCCCTCTCCGTACACTCGAATAATTGAAATTTACGGTATATACAGGTGGAATGGTTAAAATATTACATAAATATAAAAATACATTTGCAGATAAACATAAGTAATGTTCAAAATATTTCTCATATTTATTGAACAGCATTAAAAAATGTAAATACTATTTTTTTTAAAAAAATTACAGATTATTGAAGAAAAATAACTCTGAGTCCATTGATCCTACTAGAAAATAGAATAATATGTAATTTTACTTTCCTTTGGCAAAAAATAAACATATAATGCTTTTGCGATCTCTCTGTGGTACGCCTATTTCAACGCAAGATGTTTAGTAAATGAGGAAGGTTTTAACATTCCTATTACTCTCATTACAAGTCTTTTCAAATTTTGTAAAATATGATTATTTAATATGAATATTAATACACAGGTTTTTTATTTTTAAATGAACTTCACATGATTCAAAGGATTTTATAGACATTTGTTGCAAAAAAAAGTAGTAAAGCAAGATAACATATTGAATTGATAGCGATTTTATTTAATCAACATGCCTGACTCGGAAAGGTAGTTGACTGATAACCTACGACAAGGAAAACTTATAGTGCTAAAACGGCACATACTGTCTCGTATTATTTATAACGGTCACGTCCAGTTATAATAACAGCTGATCTTTGAGAACAGTTTGAAAATTTGAACTTGATTGCATACGTTTTCGTGGACAGCGACTGGTTACTTCACTTGGTAATCACTTCACTGAGCCAATTCATGCCTCTGTAAGCTATTTAACAATTTCTTAATATTTGCCACAATTTAACTCAACATTACGTGAACTACCCATTAAAAATGTACACCACAGCGTTTAAATAACTAGTTTTAACGAACAATTTTCATTCAGAAAAATCTCTATTTTCAATTAAGCAGACGTAGGAGAAAGTGGAAAAGTGGACATCTGCCATTTTGAAAATTAAAATGTTTTAAAGAAAATCAGGTATATACCATGTTTGTAAGTGCACGTTCCTCCATTCTCACTATCAGTCAAATAAAATAAAACAGACATTTTCGAGAGAAGTTTCAAATTTTTCCAGGGGTTTCTTGTAAATTATCTCCCAAAAATTAAACGACCCATTTCAAATTCACAAGCTTTCTTCGGCTATATCAACCATTTCGGCCACATCGATCGGGTAATAACCATTTGCGGGAAAGTCCTCTGCTCGGTTTAGACGCTGTTGTTATTGATAAACTAACAGACGGACCGACAGAAGTTTCTCATAATCTCAAAAGTTCTCCTGCAAATATTTCCCTTCTTGTTCACATTAATACTAACTAGCCTTTTCATAGTCTCATAGTCTCGTTAGCGTTGATCCTTTACTTGTGGTCTATTGTTCGTAAGAAGGCCGGAAAAAGTTTTATATTCAGAACATATTCGGACGGATACAGCACACTGATTTCAACAGAAGAAATCATTTTCATTTAAATTTTAAATATTTATAAATGAACATTATTGCACTATTGTATTTCTTTCAGAATTCCACGTGCTTCGTTTACTGGGGAGGTTAAAAATGGCTAAAATATTCGTACGATACAAGATGCAATATTATAATATTACGTAACCGTCACAAATAATGCGAAAAATATGTACTGCATAACTACAAACACCTGTTAATTTCTATTGATTGTAATATTAAACGCGAATCGGTAGCAAGCAGTATGCAGCTGTCTACACAGAGTTACTTTCCCTTATCCTACACATGTGCTACTTCCTGCATGGCAATATTCGTTCCCAACAATATGAAACAAAAAAGGCTATAAGTTGTATTATGATATGTATTCGTTAACGATTCACACAGCACGACACTTCGAAGGAACCAACAGATCGGCTCCAAGTCATGGGAAAGTGGTATCTGTAAAGTAAACCCTCTCGTATGTTCCAACATGCAACTGCTCAGGAGCTCACGTGTGGAGGAAACCGGTAATGCCCATCTGTCGTCTCTCTCTCGGATCACTTTCCCTGACTCCCCACTCCCCGGCCTTACTTTCCCTGCTATGCGTACGCGGTGGCCGTCGGCCGCTGAACAGCCGCTACCGCTACCTCTCTTCCTACCTGCGCGGCCTCCCAATGACGACAGAGGTCACGAAAGGACAGGTGCAAGCGCCGGCGTGGGAGCAGTGGCATGCCGAAGGGGACTGGACCGGGGGAGGTGGTTCAGGGCATCAACTGATGTCACTGCAGTGCCTCTGATCGGGAGGTTCTAGGTTCGAGTCCCGACGGGGGCTCGGGGGCTTTTGATTGATTGATTGATGTTTCCGGGTGCGTCAACTACTATGTTCATTAGTCCCGTCAGTGTAGTGCGTGTTTTTTCCTCGGGAGGTGGCGATGAATTTTTCCCCGCTGGATGGCGAGATCTGGCGTCGACCTACCTTCGACTAGCGGGGTTTCCCCTCAACCAAGTATCTCCCACCAGCGGGGCACCGCCCCAGCCGGGACAAGCTGTAAGCTCCCGACCGGTCTCCCGGCATGTGTGGTAGTGTAGTGCATGTTAGTGTAAGTGTGTGTGTAAGAGGAGAGGATAGGACAAGGAAGAGGAAGGAAAGATCGCGTGCGGTCCGTGGCCCGTTTGTTAGGGTACTGCTCCGGCATTCGCCTGGCGTTAATCGGAGAAACCACGGAAAACTACCGATTAGAGCAGTTGGCCGCAAGAATCCTCCTCCAGACAGCGACTGAATTCGACCTAGCTAACAAGCTAGTGTCGAAAAATACTGCCGCCGTCGGGACTAGAACCTAGGACCTCCCGGTCACAGGGACTGCAGTGACATCAGGTTGATGCACTGAGCCATCTCTCCCGGTCGGGGGTTTTTAGATCCTATCTAGTCTGCTAGGTCGAATTCAATCGCTGTCTGGAGAAGAATTCTAGCGGCCGGCTGCTCTGATCAGGATTTTTCCGTGGTTTCTCCGATCAACAGCAGGCAAATGTCAGAGTAGTACCGTAACAAACGGGCCAAGGACCGCGTGAGATGTTCCCTTCCTCTTCCTTGTCTTATCTTCACCCCGTACCCACACTTACAGTAACAAGCACTACACTACCACACATGGTGAGAGACCGGTCGGGACCTAAGAGCTTGCCCGGCAGGGGCGGTGCCCCGTTGGTGGGAGATACCTGGTTGAGGGAAAAACTTCGCTAGCCGACGGTAGGTCGGCGCCGGATCTCGCCATTCAACGAGGAAAGAACACCGCCACATCACGAGGAAAACATGCAATACACTTACAGGACATTTTACCTTGGCAGTTGACGCGCTTAGAATCACTAACAATCAATCAATCATCGAAGAGGATTGGGCGCGAGGAGCTGTTTACCCGGGTGACGAATATTTTGATTTTTTAGTGGCAGCTGTGGAAAACTGTAAGGATTAATCTTACTTTAATGCTACATTACCGTTAGGTAAGCACTTTCTCATTCATGTGCGAGGGAATTGAGATGCATTATAGTATCACTACATCACAAATGCAATTCGCAGCTATGTCTGAGCTCCTTGCGCGAGGACCGAGAGGGGATACGCTTGGCGCAAACACCAGCGCATTCGTTCTCCGCCGCTGGGGCCCCGCTTCGATCCCTGGCCAATCCATGTGGAATTTTGGGTCGACAAAGAGAGCCCTTGACAGACTTTCCCGCGGTTCTCCTTTTTCCCCTTCATCTACATTTATCATTGCTTTATCACTCCCATCATCAACGTTGTCTATCATCTACTCATAAGATCGTCACTCATGAACCTCTGCAGCCACGAGTGACTATCGGCAGTTGAAGAGCCTAAACAATATATATGAATAAAAGCTCCTTGAATAACTCACATCTTCGCTTTTGCAATTGGGGGGACGTAGAATGCGTTAACTTTAATGTCGTTCTGTGCGAAATGCAAATTGGTAAATGCTGGAATTATAAATGTTAGAATGGTCGAGAAAAGATAATTTACCGTGTAATAAAGTTCGTTAAAACAAACACCAGTTCATCATTCACTAGAAGTTTCACTGAGAACCGAACATCAACAGTTCGTTATACTGAAGAGGCGTTTCTCTGGAGGCCAATTCTCACGGCCAGCTGTTCTGATCGGTAGTTTTTCGTGATGTTTGTACATTAATGCCAGGCGAATGCCGGAGAGTATCGTAGTAAACGAGCCGCGTATCACGAGCGATCTATCCTTTCTCATCCTTGTCCCCTCTTCTCCCCTTTACACACACACACACACACACACACACACACACACACACAGATATACACACGCACAGATACACACATACAAACTACACTATATCGGGGGATTGTAGTTTGCCCTGGCTGGGATGGTGCCCTGCTGATGGAGATACCTGGAGGGGAAATTCCGAAAGCTCACGTGGAGGTCGGCGCTAGATCTCTATATAGCGGTGAAGGAACATAGCCGCTTCCCAGAGTATATGATTTACTACACTTACGAGACTAACAGGTATAGAAGTTGTGCACCCGGAAACATCAATCAAACTTATGTGTAGACTAGCAAGAAAACACCCACCCACAGACTTTTCGGAAAGAGGGCATGGCTTTTCATGACGAACCCGTTATGTTCCATCAGTCTTAAATTATACATATTGGTCATTGTTGAAATATGTGACTTTAGATGGTTTTAATTTTTATGCCACTACTTTTGACTGGTTGTTAAGTCGACTTTACTGCACTAGCGACAAACAACGCATGTCTTGCTGCCCTACATTTCTGGACTTTGACTGTAGAAAGAAATATTTTCATTTAGTCATTCAATCTTTTATTCATTTTAGTGTGAAGTAAAGCATTATATTTATAATTTAGTTAAATTGTACTAGGAAAAATTTCATAAAGATTTTTAACAAGACAACCGTATATAGAGGAAAAAAAACCACCTCTCCTTTGTATGCGAAATAAAAGGCTTCGCTCATTTTTCTTTAATTCTTAATTTATTTAATGTCAAAACCAGTTAAAAACTGTGTAATACTACTGGGAGAAGTGAATATTAAAATCATTCCCCTGCAAATTGACAATTTTAGAAACTGTCACTTTTCTTGTGTGTGGATGTTATTAGCACTGAAGATCCAAGCATGCATCATGATCTTATGATGATGGCTATTGGAAGTAGTTCTTACAATATCTGGACTGCCACTCACTGGTGCGGCAAAACAAAATGCAGTGTTCTCGCGTAACCAGTGTGTGTATGTGTGTGTGAGTGTATGTGTATGTATATGTGAGTGTATGTTATTTGTTTGACCAATTATCGACAAGAAAGAAAAAAATCTATTTTCTTCCAACTACGTTCATTCAACACAACTTAATTTATAAAATTAACTATTAAATATGTAGTATTTGGTAAGCAAAATTGAATCCACTGTAAGAGAAAAGTATCTCCTCACTTTGATGTTGAAAACTGCAAGTCAGTTCTTTTACATTATCAAATTAATTTATGTTAGAAACAATTGGAGCAAGATTAAAAGGTCGTGTAAGAAAATCCAAGTTCATAATGCAACTAACACTCTATCGGTCATTCAACTCGCGATTATTATCAGCTGAAAGATTATTTTGTGAAGGTCGATTGGTTCACTATTTTTCGCATAACATCTTAAGTCGTCACACATCTCGTAATTTGTAACCATTAAACCCTCTCAAGACACGCACGCATGCGCTCACAATATACTGCATATTTGAGATACGTTATCTTGAAACTAAGATTTGTAGGATTGGTAATGGATTGAAATAGAGCAATTGGCTACTCTTGCGGAGAAGAAATAGCAATATCTTTTTAAATACTATACTTTGAATGTAATAGAAATGTGAGAATAATTAATGTGATTATTGTTCAGAAAATTCGCATTACTGAAATATGAGTAAAGCCCTCTTCAAGCTTTATCTTACAAGATCTTAAGATATTTCTATATGACAAATATCTCTAGATCGTGAAATCACTGCCTTCAATTCTTCTCCAAAGATAAGTGCACAATTTTTCTCATCGTCCAAAATATCTATCATTTCTTTTGTGATCAAGCTTACATTATATCAGGCTATTAGTAAGCAAAATCATTACATATACAAATATACCAGTGGAGTAACTAGATAAAATGGCTGGGGAAGACTTTCTCACTACGCCCCGGCCCCTCCCACCATGTACACAACGACAATCTTGTTTGGTGCCTAGTTTGTTAGTGCAGATTCGTAACGAGAGTTTCTTCAAAGAAGTACTAAATAAGTATGAAACAAAAATAGACAAAAATGTTATTGTATAAAAATATGAATTGTGTTTGTCCTTGATTTTATTTTTATAACATTATTACAAAAAGTTGGAAGGAGTGAAAAAAGAGATTGAAATTAAATTATAATGAATAAATATATAAAATAAATTGACAGTAACTTTGTAAAGAACGAAAAGGGAATGCATTCAATATATGGGGATATAAGGGAATGTAACAATATTCAAACTAAATGCACTAAGCTTGCCTATGCCGATGCAATCTGGTCAATTATTTATGATTTGTTTGTACTGTTTCTTCTCTTTCTACACTCAGAAGTGCAATGTCACACAACCGTTGTTACCCCATAGAAGCACATTGGCATCAAAGAAATAGCTTCAATTTTCTGTACGCTCTCTCAAAATTAGCAATGTATACTGCTGTCGTCAGGTTTTTTACATTGTCACTTTAAGGATCGGAAGAAAGCTATCATCTCTGTATTGGATTATAAAGTCCAAAACCTTGTTACGACGGGAAAGTTTCTTGATTGTCAAAGTTGAAGCAACATTTTTCAATAATTTATTACCTCGTAAAACTGACCACCATGGAACGTAATTATTTCTAATAATTCTGTGGTCAAAGGGAAAAGTTCTTAAGTCAAAAATCTTAGTTTAGAGAAAACAAGTGTTAGATTGAGCCAACGCTTTTTCCTACGCTCAACGCTATTTCCCAACGCCTCTTCCTTGTTAAGAAGGCATCATCTGAATTCGGTCGTGTTACTAAAATAAAATATCTATATTTGTAATTTCAGCCTTAACCCAATTTGACGTAAGAACTTTTACCCCGTGACCACACAATTGTAATTTGATTGTAATAAAAATGCAAATATGTCTGCTTAATTTTTCCAAAATATTTAAGAAAAATAGAAAAAATCAAATAAAAATGCATTATAGTGCTAAAACATAACTCCAAACAAGCTTTTCCAAATATTCGAACACAAAATTTCGCCAAGCAGGTCTTAAAATGGATGTGGAGCAACTGAAAATAATGTTCTAGCTCTACAGAAGTAATAGTCTTTACGAAGTAATGCGAGTTTTGTTCGAACTATATAATACACATGTAGTATACATACAACATTGTTTACGAGGAGTCGGTGTGCACGAGAACAATCGTACGGCGTAGCCAGCGACGTATCCCGGAGAGGGGAATTTAAAGAGGACCTGCTCGCCCCAATTCAACCTCTGACTATTTGTTCACTTCACGTAAATTATATAATTCATTATTCATTCCTTATACTTGATTCTTAGATTATTTCAATTGTATATATTTAGTATCTAGGTGAAATTGCCATGTTTATAGATGTCATTAATGTCTCACCACTGAGGAAGGGGAAATTCTCCACGGAACTAGTTTCGACATAGATTTTAACATATATTAAATAAATCCTTTATTATATTGTGGTTAAGATTATCTCTACAATTTATCTTCAATATATAACTGGAAATATTCCTGTGTTTATAGAAGCGTTGAAAAGTTGAGTTAACGGGCATATAAATGCTGGTTTTTAATAAACAATTCGGAAATTCATCTAAACCAGCCGAATATTTCTTTTTTGTATTACTGTCAATACTGAGGATTTCATTGGAAGGATTTTCGAAAACAAACGTAGTATTGCATATTTTTTGGGAAATGTACGGTGATGAATTTTGTGGTTCTAATCTCTTCGTGAGATCAACTGCAATTATCGAAAAGTGTTGCTTGAGGAGACCTGCAACTTTTACCGGATTGCTCAGCTCTCTGTTATTTTCTTTAAAACATCGTTCTGTCAAAGTTTCGAGATGATGTAGTGATACTTTTTACGATAATCCACATTGCCTGCCGTAGTTTTGTTATTAACATAAAAATACCCTGATTATTTTTCTTTACTTTTGCCTGCTCTGTTACTTTTCTTAATTTTCTTGTATTTGGAAACGTAGAAATGAAAACCGTGCGGTACATTATATTTAGTAAATAAGTAAAGAGTACGTTTGTTTTTACACGATGTCATTATTCCCTGTGTTATTCAAGTATTGCATTTCTGTGAAATGTTTAATTTTCTCTTTTTAAGAGGAAAGCAAACATTAAAGTGAAATGAAAGCTTTGAGAAAAATAAATTATATTTGTCGTTTGTTTCAACAGCATGATAAAACTCGTCCCATGAAGTAGTCAGTGACAAATTTTATTTTAATTATAGTAATTAATATAATTGGCACATAATAATTTTAATAAATAATAGCTCTAGTAAATAATTTTATTTTAGCTTTATTAAATTTATAAAATAAATTTAATAAATCTTATTTAAATTATTTAATGTGTCAGTGTTCAAGGTACTGGTGACTATAAAAATTTGTGCGTCATGGCTCTGTAATTTAGACCACTAGTTCTTATTTCATACCTAGTTGTGTTTTTGTTAATTACGATTTGATCCATTGCGTTTTCATTTATCAGTATTAAGAGCAGATTGTTTCACTGTAATATCTAAATAAAAGAATGAACTACATTTTTAAACAAACTGATCTTTTTCGCAAGATTCGCCCAGAAAATCAATACTGAAATTTTCACATATAACAATAGATTCAGAAGAGGTATTACTAATTTTGTTAGATTTTTTAAGAAACGGAAGTAATCTAAAGCTCGCATTGTTGGAAACCTGTGGCTGCGAAGTAAGATCATTTTGAGCGTAGTAAGATGTACGATTGTTATTTCAAAACATTTTCAAATGCCTATAAACTGAATTCTGACAAGAAGGTAGAATCAATATCATTTCTTACGTAAATTCGCGAACAGACCTTAATTGATTTCCTCGTTCTAGAATAGGATCGTACAAGATAAAACTAGAACTTTAGAGAGTGTTTAGTTAATGATTAGGTAATCAACATTCTGAAAAGCAAAACGCATCTATTTGACTTACATCGCACTGGAACGCTACCTCGATAAATACAATTTTTTTGAACGAGATTGAACATTATGATGCACTAATCGAATCTTTTCCATGTGTATACAGGAATATTTTTCAGCTGCAATTGACTGTAATTGCTATTTATTTATCTCATTTTACCCGAGTACATTTCTGTAATTCTCATTTGTATATTATGATTAGAGGGAGGATTTATATGCACTTAAAATTGTCAAAATATGCACGCATTTATGCTGCTAAAACCAGTGAAATATGCACAAAAATCTGATAATATGCACAAGAAATCTGATAATATACAGAAAAAGCTGACAATATGCCCAAATTACGTTCCCCTGGATTTATTTGCATAGTTACATGTTTGACACAAAACAACTTTCCCGTTAGTTGACAGAGTGGCGTCGTCTAATCCACTTCGAAGCAAAACGCTTCTAGAAGATTTGTTCTTCGCTGCCAAGGTGAAACACTCCACTGAAATCGCCAGCAATACTCTAAATAATGCGTTTTGAATGCGATGAAATGAATTGACAATTAATTTTGTTGCCTTCGGCGAGGCTATTTCTCCGAATTAACTGCTGTACCCTCCATCCTCCCGGTAAACGAATCGCAGGGCAGTTGATAGTGCTTCTCCAGACGTAAACGGATATGTATCAGCTTTTGTAATCTAAGTCGACAAGCTGCCAATGAAGTTGCTATTAGAATTTCTGTCTTCTGCCCGACTTCCCACATTGTTATTGATTCTCCCACGAGGGATTGAAAAAAATTGCTTACCTTAGAAATCAGCTGCTGAAGAGAAAAGTAAAGCGACAGTCTTGTGAGGGTTAATAATACCAAAATATGCATCAATATGCACGAATTACAGATATATGCACCTATTGCCAAGATATGCAAAAATATGCACTATAAAACTTCATATATTCCTTTCTTGGAGTCTGAATCGTATATTCTTGCAAAAAGCATATCGCTTGGTTGCGAGGAATAAAATGTGCAAATATGGTAAAATCCGCCTTCATATTCTGATATTCTAATTTGTGGTATACATTTCATTGTAATAGTATGTCTCCTTCTTGGTGTTGCAATTTTCACAAATATCAATGTACGTAGTACATAAGAGGAAAGTACCCAAATCCGGGCCTCCATTTTTGTTTCCAATATTTTTTTAAATCCAATTTTCCGCACAATTAAATCAAAATACTTGTAATGCACACCTTACTTAGTTATACACATCTTATATTCTACTTAAAATGATTGGTCAAGTAGTTGGGCAAGTCTTGTGGACAGTGTAATAATGTTGCCCGACAATGCAAAACCACACAAAGCAGGAGTTTGTAGGGCAGCTATTTCGACGTTTGGATGGAAGAATTGGAGCATCCCCCGCACTCTCCCGACACATTTCACCTGTGACTTTGATCTCAATTCGCAAGGTTTAAGGAACTACTACGTAGTCGGCGGTTTGCAACACGAGAGGACATGCTAATGCTGTGCCCCAAACAGTGTGACCCGATTCAATCATGGTGCGGCCAAAAATGCTGAGGCTGATGGTATTCTGTGCCTCCGACATCGTTGTAAGCGAATGGTTCGCAGTAGCAGGGGACTACTTTGAGAGTCTTTAGACCCAGGTTTGTCATGTCAATTTTGTTGTACTGTGTTGTCATTATTTTGCACCGTGAATGCCATATGTCCTGTATATTACCGTAATATAAATTAGTGTGTTACGATATTTCAGTGCTATTCATTGGTCCACACATGTAGTTAACACATTAACTATAACTATAACTATATATACTATATACAGGTTGAGTCACGTAACTTTAGCACCTCCTGTAACTTTTGAACGGTTGAAGATATTGCGAATGCAGTTTTCCCCGGAAGTGAATGAGGGAATGGGGCTAATTGATATGTGCATTGATTTCTCTTTTATCACTTTTATTTTACGAGATATTGTGTAGGTAACTTTGTTTTTTCAAATGGGACTATACATATTTTTCTGTCTATCATGACAAGCGTACAAAGACGAATCCAAAGATATAATATTGTCATATGTTAGATAAGCATTTTTTTGAGTAATTGTGATTTTTTTGCGACTAGTGTTTAACGGATATTTTCATTGTAACTGTCAGCCCCACAAGGTCACGCAGCGCTCCCCAGCAAACGCGGGGTCGGGTAAGGGAAGGGATTTAAGTACTTGAGGATACGAAAAATATTCACAAAACTGTTGCACTTTTTTTCTGAACTCTCCTTTTCATCTTAATCCATTTTCAGTAATTTGGGTTTCTTAGGGATTGAAAATACGGATTCTTTCTTAAGTAGTATTTATTGAAATAAGATATTTCTATCCCTAAGTTATTATTATATTCGTATTAACATTGAAATTGTTTGCTCAAATATACAATATATTTTTGTACAGTGTAATTATTTATTCTTATTGTGCTTTGTTTCAAGATCCCATTACTACGTATCTTATGAAATCCCATTAAATGGAGTTGAAGTTATAAACAATTTTATTACAATACAAACTTATGACAAATTTCTATTTTCCATCCTTTAATTCCTTCAATCAAAGAAAGACGAAATGTGAAAATGCAGAATGGATGGAAAGCACAGTTCAGGAAAAAAACTGCAATGGTTTTGTGAATACTTGGAATACTATGTTTCGTATTTTCAAATAAGATCCCTCCCCTTCCCTTCCCTTCGCCAGGCGCACGTGTGCTGGTGGAGCGCTGCATGACCTTGTGTGGTGGACTATTCAAAACGTTCGTTAAACCCCGGTCGCAAAAATCAAAATTAATAAAAAAAATCCTTATCTAACATATGACAATATGTACATCATTGGATTCGTCCTTTTTACGCTCGTCATGGTGGACTGAAAAAATATGTATAGTTCCATTTTGAAAAAAACAAAGTTACCTAAAAAATCTCGTAAAATACAAGTGATAAAATAGAAATTAATGCACGTATCAATTAGCCCCTTTCCCTCATGCACTTTCGTGAAAACTGCATTGCAACAACTTCAAACCGTTCAAAAGTTACAGGAGGTGCTAAAGTTACGTGACTCACCCTGTATATATATAGTTATATAAGTTATATATATATATATATATATATATATATATATATATATATATATAGTTATATACACACATAGATATATAAGTAACTTTTTCCACCACACACATTCTACATGAGCCGAGAGTCAACCCATTAGCCACATCACCCATAGTTGTCCTACAACTCTCTGAAAATTTACATTGCATAACATATCTGCATCTTCTTCACCTGGGAGGGAATATATTCCTGGTAGAGTTTCGAATTCGGAAGAGCCAGAGGACATGTCGCTCGACTCCTCGCGGAAAGTGGAGTTCTTTTTGATATTTGTTCTACTTCAAAATTTCCTTAAATTCACTCTTTTCGACTTCTCTGTGATTAAATTCTGAAATTGTCTCTGACCTCTTTCTTCTTTCTGCCCTCTTGAAATGATAGGCTTCAGAGTACGATCTTCCTTGTTAATAGAGTCCTAATGTTACCAAAGTGCCAAATATCTTATGCTTTTATTTTACAAGGCGAAAAATGGGAGCTTTCGGTAGGATCATTTAGGGGAGGGGCTTGCGTTAGGCACCAGTGTATTATATTTTAAATTCCTAGTAACATTTTTACAAGGCAAGTAAAATAAATTACATTACCTTACATCAATAGATTGTCTTTGTCTTGATTGTTTAAAATAATGTAATGGTTAGAAGACTTACCTATGAGGTAGCGAAATCAGGCACCTGAGAATACGCACTTGAAAAAATTTCGCTTTTCACTGTTCGCACTAATGGGCGACTGGCCGGCAGTCAAGACACTATCGCTTGTCTGGCCCTGGGGTTGCAAAGAACTACTATTTTAGTACGTTTCCGATAGGTAATATCACTCTACAGAGCTGTAAATCAAGGGGCTCGCATCATGAACCGGGTCCGGGCTTGGGTACTTTCCTTATATATTTCACTTCAACTCAAAAACGAAAATTATTCACATTCCTCGCTTTTCTTGTGCAACGTTCTGGCAATCTAGAGTGAACATCTTAGTTTTCTGATTTTCGTCGATGCATATGTAGAGAGATGGTTTGCATACCTATTAATGTTCACGCATTTACGACTGCATAATACAGATTATCAAAGCATATTAACGTATTCGTACTTTTATTGTGATTTGTTCACAGACTGTATTTTATTTGCCACAAGTGACGAATGTCTGTCTCTTTGTAATGCAATGTCATAACTGCTGAAGTCAAATGCACGCGTTTATTACTGTTGATTCAGTGTCATCGTCAGCTGAGATTTCGTGTGAGCAGAGACTTTGTTTTCGAAGCACGAGCACTAGCGGGTCGATAGAGTTATCTCCTTTTTCGGAGAGTTTCCTTTGTCTTACATAAAAGATAAGTTTTCATGGCCACAGTTATTTTTGTCAGTGGCAGTTATCGGTCAATTATCTGCCGTTGCTTGTTTCCTTTAAAGAATGGCAGTACAATTTATGATACTTGCAATGATTATGGATGTTCACTTCAAACAACACAGACTAAATCCTATGCTCAACGTATCATCCCAATAACCTTCACAATTAGATTAAGCTTTTTCACAATTTATAACTTCAAACGCAGGAAGCGCAAGCCGTTATCTCTATGTGCACGCGCGTTCAAACACATGCATATTCACACGCACGCACTTTGACCTACTGATAACTGAGGGCACTTCGAAACTCGTCGCCTACAAAACACAGGACTGTTTGTTAATGCAGTCTTAAGAAACAGGAAGTCATACATAATTCTGTCAGCAATTTACCGCTCTCAGTAAAAAAGTACTTTAACAATTCATTCACTTTCACGAATGAAAATATACAACAATGATCATGAAAAAGTTGAGCCATTAATTCTAACCAATTCCAGTGATAAATTTTGTATAGATTTTATGATTTATTTTTTTCAATCATGACGTAGATATCAATAAGCATAAGAAATATCTCGCCTGTGAATTTTTATTCAAAGCTTACCAAAACGATTATTTTTTATCGTTAATGTGATCGGAATATTTTCGATACTGCAGTCCTAAGGAGTTATGACCTTGAAGATAAAAAAGTCGATCTCAAAGGCCATTGAACTCAAGTACAAGACAGCTGGAAATTGTTTTATTAGAAACGTTGTGGGCCGTGGTAAGAGACGCCAGTGTGAATTCTTTCGAAAAAAAGAATAAATTTGGAAGTAAAAATGAAAATTCTGGGCTAAGAGGCCTCCTCGTGAGATGTAAGCTTCCCAGAATTTTGGAATGTCGGCTAATTTGGTCTTCCCGGATTCGATTGATCTCTCTTCTTTCGAAACAGAATGAATGTACAGGAAAAGTCCTCATATAAATGAACGCATTTTCCATAACGAACAAACGAAAGTCTACG
>JAHLJT010008446.1:59761458-59803083 GCA_031308135.1 Acheta domesticus | reverse complement strand
ATTATGGGCGGGCTCAGTGCATCAATTTATGTCTCTGCACTACCTGTGACCGGGGAGTCCAAGGTTCGAGTCCCGACGGCGGCAGGATTTCGACACTAGCTTATCAGATAGGCCGAATTCAGTCGCTGTCTGGAGGAGAATTCTAGCGGCTGGCTGCTTTGATCGGTAGTTTTCCGTGGCTTTTATTTACTATTTTAAAATTTAAGTACAAAACAAATATTACCTACCAAAATAATTGCAAATCTAGCAATAACTTGAATATTGCACATAATTATTAATATAAGTGTTAATTTTATTTATTTATTTATTGACGTCAAAAACAGTTAAAAACTGCGTGTGACGAGCTATGGGGAGAAGTGAATTCTTCTCAGAGAAGTGAAGCTTCTCCGATAAACGCCAGGCGAATGCCGGAGCAGTATTCTAACAAACGGGCCATGGGCCGCGCGCGATCTTTCTTCCCTCTTCCTTGTCCCATCCTCGCCCCTTACACACACACACTTGTCCTAACATGCACAATATAACACTAACACACATGCCGAGAGACCGGTCGGGGGCTTAGAGCTTGTCCCGGCTGGGGCGGTGTCCCACTGGTGGGAGATACTTGGATGGGGAAGCACTGCTAGTCGACGGAAGGTCGGCGCGAGATTTCGCCTTCCAGCGGACGAAGAGAGATCAACGCCACCTCCCAACGAAAAAACCATGCACCACACTTACGTGACTAAGACCTCATTAGTTGACGCGCCCAGAATCACTAACAATGAATCAATCGATCAATACGTTGTTATGACAAATGATTTTAACACAGCTTTCAGTTATTTTCAATATTGGCACATTTTAGAACTCTGTTGGACATAATTTAATTTTTTCGCTTCGTTAGTAGGGGATGTATTGATAATTTCAGTCATCAGTCTTCCTTCGGTCCGTCAGCCATTCCGTCTGCCCATCTGTCGGCCCAACGGTCCTTCCATCGTTCCGTTTTATACTGTCTTATAGTTATATTTCTCTTCAGAAAAGGTCGCTTTAAAATTTTTAGGCAGCAGACATTTTTTCCAATTATTTTATTTCATAACAATTTACATATTATCTTAAATATACATTTAGGAATAAAGATGAATTGTATTATTTCATTAAACCTGATGACAAGGACGCAAAAGCTCTCGAAACGTTGGAGACTGGAAAAATATAAACGTAAGATTAAATTTGAATTGTTATGAAATAAAATAATTGGAAAAATGTATGCTGTCTAACAATTTTAAAGGGACCTATCTTACGAAAAATATAACTGTAAGACAGAATAAAATTGTATAAAACTTATCACAAAATAAGTACGAGCTTTTCAACTTCTGCAAGTTGGATGGTCCGCCGGACAGGTGGATTGACAGACAGACGGAACGACAGAGGGACCGTTGGACCGACAGTCGGGCGGACGGTACCGAAGGTAGACTGACGACCCAGCAGCGCTCGGCGACTGTGTTTCTCTTCCACGAAACGAAAAGTTTTGTTGTGACTCAAAGGAGTTTTCGACAACAGTTTGACACACGATGAGTCCCTTTCCAAGAGAACCATCTATAGACTATAAAATCAATTTGGATTTCTTACACGAGCGTCTCGACAAATGGATCATTTCACTTAGATTTCAAGGTCATTTCCAATAATGGACAATTTTGGTTCCCCCCTCCCCAAGAGTCCACACCTGAACCCATCTGGTTCTCCTTTCTTTGGAGATACCTAAAGGAGAAAAATCCCAAAATGCCCACATGTGTTAACTGAAGAATAATTCTTCTGAGCTCCTTTATCACAGAAGACTTGTGCTGTAGGATTATCGCTAAAGTCGATGTTCGTTTGCGGGAAGTTAGGAATCGAAATGGACATTTTGAGAATGTGCTGCGTTAGAACAATTCTCCAAAGAGTGTTTTCCATTTTAGTACATGTTCTTTGTGTTTGTATTAACAATTCATTTTTGATTGAACAACAAAATGGAGACTCATTTTGTGCTGCTGCGCCGCGAGTCTTCCTTTGTCGGCCATTGTTATAGAAACTAGTCTGGTAGTGGCGATATCGTGAATTACGCGTCGTTTTGTGACTAATTTCTTTCTCCAAGCTCTACTGCTACTGCTGTTGAGATGCTCAACGGGATATCTAGTATAACACGTAGAATATATAAGAAACAAATGGTGACCCATTTCTTGCGCCACCAGTATTTGAAAATATTAGTAATTTTGACTGATATTGTGTGAGTTTTTCAAATGATGGCTGAAGTGTTAATAGGATAGAAGATGCAATATTACACTGTAACGTAATTGTTACCAATAACACGAGAAAGTATATACTGTTGTAGCGCGATTAGTTTCTTTTGGAAATGTAATATTTTCACACAATTGAAAATTTTGGGAGTAATTTTAATTCATCGAATCATATTTAAATAATTTAATATAAATAAATCTTTACTGTTTAATGTATGTAATATTGTAATTTTTTTCACTGCCCTTGTCGCAGGAGAAAACGTCGCTGAGTATATTGCATTTCGAAACCAGGATGTGCAGGCATTTATGATGGTGAGTCATTATTTTGTTTCCGGGTGCATCAACTGCTTTAGCCATTTGTCCCGCGAGTGTAGTGAATGTTATAACTGGGTGGCGGTGTTCCTCTCTCACTGGAACGTGAGATTTGGCACTGACTTACTCGTCGACTTGCAATGCATGATGGTATGTTAAAAGACTTTACGCTAAAACACACGTTAAATCTACCATAAAGCAAATAAAGTGCATTTAAAAATTTGTTGTGTTTCCAATTCTTTGGGTCATCACAAGTGTAATAAAGAATTTTCTCTTAGGAATGACAATAACTTGGAAAACTAGACTACTTCAGGTTCTCGTAACGTATATTTATAAGCTCATAAATATCAGGAAAATCAAGATTCGAAATGTGGTCGATGTGCTGTGAGTGTTACGTTTCAAGGAGCTGCAAGTCGAACTCAATCATCAATCAAAATCTTTAGTCAAATAATACAGGATACTTATAGCTGATGAGAAAATTAAGAGAAAAATCGCAAAAAAACCAAACTATTTGTTCCTGTACATAGAATATACGAAATATCAGCGTTTCTCTGCAGCAAGAGAACTTCACAAAAATGACGGAGAATATTGATTTTTCACACCTGACCTTCAAACTAGCACGTTTCCGTCCACTCTCACGGTATTTTCCATAATCTTCATTACACTACTCAGTCTGAAGAGTTCTGTAAAAAATGCTGTAGTAACAGCGGCATGTTCGGCATTCTCAAGAGCAAGCAAAGAAACAAACATGCTTGTTGTTCAATGAAAATACACGAAAAATTGCTAATTTTTTCCGTTTCGTTCCAAATTATCTTTGTTTCCTAAAATATCAAGTCGAAGTTCGCAAAGATCTATTATTTTCGAAGCCACAATTCTCATTGTATCACTCTACGCCTTTTAATTCTGGCGTAAATGGGACAACTGCCACATTTAGTCCTACTTTTTTCCCACTTTTATATTTTAAAAGTTGCACTCAATGATACATTGTAGCATATCATATGAAGTATTTCGAACATTGATAGATTTGCAGCAATATTTTATAAATTAACTAACTTTTCCTTGACCCCAAACCTTGAGGACCAGAGGCTAGATGATAATGTGGTACAAAAAATGAAACGATTATGTTCTATAAATTAGAGTCACCATGCTTTTTAATAGATACTCTTACCACATTTCTAATTATCATTTAAAAAACAAAGCAAACTTCTGAAGACGTTTTTAAACCCTTATGTGACTACTTTACATTGAAATATATAAGTACGTTACGCAGTTGTTTTTGCATTTAATGCATTCATGCAAAACAGAACATCAGATAGTACTGTTTTTTTTATAATTCATGACTTAAATTAAAAGTCGGAATAGTCGGTAAGTTTGAAAAGTATTACCTAAGTGCAAATTTATAATTGGGGAAGTAAGTTAAATGTGGAAGACACACGTGGAGGCAGATTATGCTCACTCTCTCTCGCACAAATCTGATGAAATTGGGCTGTAAATTTAACATCATTAAAGAGTGACATGCCGAGACGGCCTATCGCATAGGGTGACTATAACTGATTGAAAATACGACATAATTTGGGCGGAAAACCGCTTGCTCGAAGGTTAGGAGTAAAAACCCAATATTTTCTGTCTGAACTTTTGTAAAGCTTGAAGCTATATAATAACTTTTGATGACGCTGAATTCTTTCATTTCTTCAATATTATTTATGGTTATTTATTCAATTCTTAATACGATAATTATTACAAACAAGAAAAGGAAAGAACAAATAGTCGTGTTATTACTATGCTCTTTTTTGTTATTGTTTAATTTTATATTTAGGACCTTCAAACAAGCTAAAAATTAAAAAAATACTAAAAAGATAACAACAATAATATGAAAATTAATATGAATGTTAGAATAACATTTTATTTTTTTGACCTCGTTCTCTAACTTTATTGGAATGTCCTGAGAATGGGTCATTTGGAATTTCATTACAACATTAATTGCTTATGCCAACGTTTTATTATTTTACCTTTATCAGGACTGTATACATTTATTAAACACTAATTGCTGAATGTTGTCGTTTATCTTCAAATAGGAGTTTCTTGTGATATTTTTCGTACAAATCATTTGATATAACTTTTGGTAAAAATTGTTCATTCAAACGTAAATTGAAATAGCGAGTAATGTTTAGTTCATTTGTAAAATGTATCGTCATAAATATACGAGGGTTGGGGCAGAAGTCATGTAAACTATTTTTTTTTGTAAAAGAAATGTTATCTGATCGCAATATTTCATTTATATCTTGAAAGATATGCTGCAGTAGGGTGTGTTTGCATCATTAGAGAGCTCTGCAAGTGTCTCTATTAGCACAGAGAGCAACTTGAAATCAGCTGTCCTCCTACCGCCGTGCGAGGGGAATGTAACATATTCCAACAGCGCTCTTACTCCAAGAAAGCTGTTCACCATGAAAGGCCCAAGAATGTCACAGGGTATTGGTAGAAGCCCTTCCATGCCGGACAGCCGCGAGATGCGCAGGAGAGTTTCTGCGAAGATGCGCAGCAACCAGTGATCAGCAACGTACGTAACGACCTGTGAGTGTGCGGATTAATTTGATGTGCACTTATTGAGCATCTATCTAATCAGGCCTTTAGAACGGGTATGTAATGCTTTTCGAATTTGTCAAGTCGTATTCTCTAAAATGCCTTAGAACATGAAACGAGTACGGTCATTTCAAATACCTTAATAAATATGCTAAATTCAATTTTTGTGCGTTGATAAATGCCCAAGCACTTGGCTTATATCTTGTCCTTTCATGTGTACATTTGAAATTTTCCACCCCTACTCATATTCTCACAAAAAAATTGCCATGACTTCTGCCCCAACCTTCGTGCATTTCAGTGTTTTTTTGTATTATCTTCATTTTTAGACTTACTGTCACTTTAAACAAAGAAATTTCGCGTTGCTATTTACCTCTTGAATTTGCTGCTTGGTATGGTTTGAATGGCCATGGTTAACCGAGAATATTTCCATTCTTAGAGAGAATCGCAACATTGATTTTTGTTCTGAAAAGTGGATATTAAAGAGCAAAGCGTTTAATTTTTCCAATGTTTTGTTTTGTTTTATTATTAAACACACGGATGAGATTTCTTTAATAACCACTATGTGTACGAGTATATATAGTCACACATAACGCTCTGCCTTCAAGGTCACGCAAGTTTCTAGTTGCGCCCTAGTACGATTCAGTGCTGGGTAACAATGTGTGCGCTACTTCGTGAAAGAAAATAGTGTTTTATAGTTTATGATTAAGCTTTTGCATTCACATTTTGTACAGTCTTGTTAGTCATCAGATGGTGCATTCTCACTGTCTTTTGGTGCTATATATAAAACATACTTGGCATATGAACTGGTAGTAAGGTAATAATGGGTAAAATACAAGGTCTGGAAAAATGACGTAGATAAAGTGAGTAAAATGTGGAGAAAAAAGAATAGTATGTAACACGAGGAAGAAGATGAAAAAGAGGAAGAAATCGCAGGAAAGAGAGCGAGAAATAGACGTGAGCGGTGAAAGGGGAAGAAAAAAGATAACATGAGAGACGGGTGTAAAGGAAGAGGATAAGAAAGACATGTCCACAAAGAGAAAGAACATCTTTAAAAAGGAAAGGAAATTATAATGATCCTTTGTCCTTGCGGGAGGCGTCACATGTTGCTTCGGCGTGTGTTCCGTATGCACGGTGCGTCTTCATTACGAGCAGCCGCTGCCGAGCAAGGCAACGGCTCCGCATCGACCGAAGCGAATGGGATTTATGGCAGGCAAGGAGTGGGGCGGGCAAGGCGATCCTCACACCGCCACGGCTCCGGCGCTCTAAGCAGCAGGCTATTAGGTCAGTGGGACCCTCACTGCCCCACGCGTAATAACAGGTCGAATTTAATGATTCTTTGAAAACAAAGAATACCAATAAAATAATAATTTAATAATTACCAAATAACAACTACTAATAATGGTATAATATTAATAATAACAGTAAGAACTGGTAGTAAGATAAGAATGGACCAAGCGGAAGGACCGGAAAAATGAAGTAGAAAGAGTAAGTCTGACGTGTCAAAATGCAAGCCACTTGCTCAACGCTCCTGGGAGCATAGGCCACTTGCTCTGACTCCGCTCTCACTGCCCCTCCGAATCAAGGAAGGGGTGTACACGCGAAAGCTGTAACAGGGAAGATAAGCCCAATGCGCGCGCGAAATATCACGACGAATGTTTGATTCGTACAAAAATATATTTCTTGGATGATTTCTAGTAAACAACTGAGGCCTTGAATTATCTTTATATACTTTACTACTTATTATTTTATTTCATGTTTCTGTTTTTAAATTATACCTTGGATAATCATTTTTGTCAAAGGATTGGAATACATTTGAATGGAAAATTCTTTGCCTGTTTTTGTTTTGCGTTGGTTGTTATTAAATGATTATGTCATTTATTGTTTGTAAATATAATATGAAATAATTTAACAGTTCTTTATGTAGTATGTGTATCTTCTCTAGTAAAACTTCCTTTTGCAGGTATTGTATCACACTTGTAGGGGACAGCTCTTGTAAGAATCTTATTACTCACTTGAACGTAGGAAATTAATGCAATTATTGCACCCTGAAGCAAATGCGTCTATGAAATCAACATCCTTACGATTCAAAATGTTTAATTTTACACTCGATAAGTTCAAATATTACAGATGTATTTCATTTTAATAAAGTTTTTTGGGGTTCAGCACAGGAAATGGGAATTGATATATGTAAATATGGGGCAATAACTGCCAACTGACATCACGAAAATACCTTCATGAGTGAGGTATCCAGTTACGTACCGCCACGTCGGAGAAATTTATAGAGTGCAACTTTTAAATTTCGCGGCAATTGTCCTGGTCACAGTGCCCGCAAGCTCTCGCAAGCTAATTACTTTGCTTGTGACCTTGACATGCCTGAAGTAAATGAACAAAATGTGAAAAAAATCCCTCAGCCGTACATTTGAAAATCGGAAAACAAAATCTTCACCACAATAGACTAAAGCGGAAAATACAGCGAGAGTTTTTCGATCCTCCCTGGCCATCATGTACCTGACGCGGCTTCAGACATTTAATTACTAAACAATTATTAAATATACATAATGTATCCATGTACTCAATATTTCCATTACCAATTATGTTTCGAAAACCATGTCAATATATTCAATGTACTGTAAAAGTATAATGCTCTGCTACTGAGAGTCTTCGGACCAAGCAGAAATTATTTTTAAATGTGAAGAAAAACGAAAAAAACATATTTAGAAAAGAAGAACGAAGCTGTCTAGACTAGCCGCTTTGACTGTCGGGTCAATTGCACGAACTTGCGTTGCATACGAATTTCAATTGGTTAAGACCATCACCGAATGATATCACAAAGTTTCTGGCATGTCTTTGTTCATGCAAACTTTTGCTCTCTAAATAAAATTGTAAATGGAATATCTTATTGTACGCTTCTGAGTTTTACAGCTTGACAGCTTCAGCGAGGAGAGAAACTTTTGCATCGCACGCCAAGCAGGTGTTTCAGGACTAAATTGCTGCGAGATTGGTATTCTGGTATGGATTAACGTGGAGCTACATTAATATTTGGTCTTGAAATATTCGGAAGTTCCATAAAATTTATCACTTATATGTTAAAAAGCATAGCTGATTAATTCTCACTCACTAACTGGTCAAGTTACCATGTTAAAACTAATGGTAAGTGCGATGTTCAATGTAGATCTAGAGACAATCGACGCAGAATTGTTTTTGCAATAAAATTATATCATATCGCATATGGATTTCACTATATTCAAGCTTTACTTCAATAAATAAGTAAATAAAACCAACAGGATGGATTCATAAATATTTGATTGCTTTTTACTTCCATATCCCATAAGCAACTTGGAGACTTGACTTTCCCGGACAATTATGAATTAATGAGTAAATGGTTTTGATGGTAAATAAGATATGTAATGGGTTAACGTAACCTTCTACGGTACAATTCGGTATATAATGAACCAAGATTATCGCTGAGAGTATTCTGCCACTCTAGTTTTGCCTTATATTATTTTATTATAATAGATTAATTTCTTATACCGTTTGCTTTTTTCGCCATCTTTGGACTCCAAGGTTTCTCAAATCTTCCTCTATCTCATTATTTCACTATTATCTAGGTTTACCTCTGCCTCTCCAGACGGCCATACTTCCTACGTGTTTCTAACTGATCTTTCTTTGTTTATTCGGATTATGTGACCCATTCATTACATTCTTTTCGCGACAGAACGGACCACCTCAAGAGAACTGATGAAGAATGAAGTCGGGGTAATATGTTCAACTGATCGATCAAGAGGCTGTAAGATTATAGCTAGCTGCAATTCCTCGCTGTTCTGGAGGAGAATTCGTTGTGGAGGTATCCTATGTATTATTTCAATTATTTTTTTATTTTAGTAAACAATATACACTAACATGAATTCTTTAATGTGTTGCCCAATTCTCTACAACTAATTACAATTAGTATCCGGAAGCAAATCCTCCTCTGCCATTGGTTGCATCGCAAAGCTAAGGCATGGCGGCCATTTGTAGCATTAGTCCATTTTTACTTGCGATTGTTGCACCTGAAGTTCCTGCAGTGGCTGTTGTAACTTGTAAGCGTTGCTGCTGTTCTCGGAGTTGCTGTATTTGCTGTTCGATAATGAAGTGTCGATATGCTTACTGGTGGATATGTGGTGTCAGAAGAGACATCGTTCACGAGCTGCATCGTAGGTCTGATGCTCTGTCCGAAGTCGGGGCACGTTAATTCACTGCTACTAATGTTTACTACTAGTTTCAGAGTTCGGCAGGCACTACACAGACCACTTAAGTCACTTCACAAGCACTTGCAATTCACTGAGCGCTCGACTTGGCCACGGAACTAGCAAACGCCGCTGCGGGCACAACCTCTCGCCACTGCTGCTAAAGCTGAACTAACGAACAATAACAAGTGATTGGAATTAAATCCTTTAAATCGAATCATCTCTCGTCTCAGAAATAAATTAGGAATCTTCATGTCAGAAATGATAAATATTTAAATGTTTAATAGTATTTATGAATGATTTTTCCGTAATGAATTGAAGTTACAATCTACAAATGGGGAGCAGAAATTAAAGGAAAAACACAAATTCTCTCACCGGAGTATCACGACAAGCATGACGTTTATTACGGTGCAGAAAAATTTGCTCCGAACCTTCATATCAGCGTTGTCCAATCGGCGACCCGCGGGGCGCATACGCCCCGCGCTGCCATTTATTGCAGCCCGTGAAAGGTTATTAGTCTATTTATTTATTCATTTATTTACGTCAAAAACAGTTAAAAACTGTGTGTGACGAGCTATGGGGACATGTGAAATTTGTGCACGTTTTCATAATTCTGTGATCTCTATCCTAAACCTTATTCTAGTCGAATTTTGAATACAGAAAAAGAGCGTTTTTTTCAAGTTTTGTTGACAAAATATTCGCTCCTTTATAATAAAATATATTTTCAAAGGTAAATTAGCTATAAATTTGTGCCCTTAACCCTCATCATGTTCATCATAAAAGAATAATACTTTCTGCCGCGATAATATGGAAAAGTGTCAAAAGTGAAAGTCCCTTGCATCCAAGTCGGTTGAGAACATTGTGCCCTTAGCGCCCGCGCCCTGTTGAGGTCAACACCCTCTTTAATGTAAAAATAAGTGAAGTTCGATTTAAGGAATTTTTTTCTAGTAAATTCACGAATTAAAAGTCATCCCAATATCACGCATTGTTTCATTTCCCCCTCTCCCGGTTTCAGAACAGCCGCGCAAACTACCGAAATCAGCATTACGGGAAAGTCAGGTGTGGATCGCTCGAGTAAGGAAAATATAGCCTTCAACCATGTATACTATATGTTATATATATATATATATATATATATATATATATATATATATATATACTATGATGACTGAAAGTTTGTAAAATCCGTAGCGAAAGCCTATAAACCTACAACATATATATATATATATATATATATATATATATATATATATATATATATAGTAGGTTTTAGTAGTTGCTCTTGAGGCCGTGCAAGTTGGACACCCGTGCTTTAGAGGCTTTCGCTACGGATTTTACAAACTTTCAGTTATCATGGCTCCTTTAAGATCACTCTTCATATCTCACGGTACTCCTGCAGAAACACTGAGCTAGCGGTGCACATGGTTTCTCGTAACACAGGTAACGGTTACGAAATATTACAACGTGTCCATTTGTGTTACACTTCAGCTATCACTTGAACGGCTAAACAAGGAAGGGAAGGAAGCACAGTCATGGAACGCATCAACGATATCTGATGCCTATTTTAGCCTAAATAGAACACGAAGCGGCGGTGGTGGCAGGCGCTCTGGTGGCTGCTCGCTGTTGCAAAACCACGCCACAAAACGTAGCCAAACGTTTCCAAGACATGCAAATGAATCTAAAAATACACTTATGTAAATATAATTTACATGATTAATTTCGAATGTACGCGTAAAAAGAAGCAAAACTATGCAGCCTCCGGCCATGTCAGAGATGTCTATGGTTTGGTGGATACTGAGGCACTCGGGGGAATCCAAAAATAATGAAACAATTTCGATTTTGACTGAAAAATTCAAATAATTGATTGTGGTTTTCTGCTACTGCCAGTACACTAATATTGTAATATTCTTCAAATCTCTTAATATACCTTATTCTGCTTGCTAAACACAATGCTTTACAAATATTCCGTTTTTACACTTAAGAAAATTCTCTCAAACATCGAGATAACTCGTCGCATTTCGAAAAAATGCATGCAAAACCATTTAAAAACTTAATATTGACAAATAGATTGCATTAAGGAAGATATCTCTAGTTTCAACATTGAAGGTGTAGTAGAGGATTGAAAAAATTTAAGCTTTGCCACAATACGACTCAAAATTATGTACAAATGTTTACAGATCTATTCAGCATCAACAAAGATTCATTGCATTCATTGCAGCAAATAAGGAACTTCTGGCTTCAATATTAAAGGTAAAAAGAGTTATGAAAAATTTGAGTTTTGCTCTTTTCAAAACTCGAAAAGTCGTAATAAAAATGGGCGCAATGCCATTACGTTAAGCAAACTTTACTCTCTCCGAGCAAAACGTTGTAAGGAAAAAGTTGAGCCATTCTCAAGAAAAACATATTAATGTAGTTTTTAAAATTTTCTTTGTTTCACCCACACTTACCAAATATGAAAAAATTTTATGTCTTTACTTCAAGATCTAATTTTGAAGAGTAGATTCTATTAAGAAAAATCTCTATCCCCAATTCTATAGTCATAAGATGCCGAAAATTTTTGAACTTTTGAAATTTTGGAATAGTCCAGAAATTTGCTGAAAATGGGATCTGATTCATTTTCATAAGCCGCGTCACTTTTATACTCAGCTCTAAACGAAAAAATCAAAAGCTTGGAGGAATTTTTGAGAAAACATTAAAAGTGCAATTGAAACTTCAGTAAAAAAACTCTTCAAAATAAAAATGTCCGTTTCAAATTCAAGTGTTCGCGACAACAGCCTGATAGTTGGGGAATGTATTTGTTGGTGGGGAATGTTGTTGAAAATCCTACCTACGGTTTAGTCATTAGAGTCGTTTTACGTTTTGCTTTTCTTTTCTGCATCAAGGACCCAAAAAACTTGGATTCTGATTATACAACGTACGTAGGTCATTCAATAATTAATAAGCTGCGGATTTATAGGCACTAAAACAGTAAAAATAGGCAGGTAAAATAGGCACTTAAAATTCAGAAATAGGCACTTAAAATTCGAAAATAGCCACTTAAAATGACACTGTATAAATTTATTAATCAGACAGTAATACAAGCAATATACTAGTAATGCAATTAACATTTATAAGAATGACAGTATCACAATGCATTCCTCTAAATTTTCGACCGAGAACTGATGTCGGTTGTCTGTCAGAATTTTTTTTTAATGGGAGAAACATTTTTCTATCTCACAAGAAGTTATTGGGGAATACTTCATTGCTCCAATCTCTGCTGAAGACCAGTACAGTGGTAAGGCGGTGACGCTAATTTCACTCCCACTCAGTGCTTCTGAAAACAATAGCACTTGCTCAACAAGAGTATGTCGCAAAACCAATTTGAAAATAGAATTCATGACATTTGTGATATAGAATCGGAGATCAATGTTTTTGCTTTGGCATTTTCCGTGAAAGTTGATTGTATAAATCACGATTTACAGCTGAAAATATTAGATCTTCAAAATGATACGGATTTGAAGGACACATTCCAGCACAAGGAAGATTTCATTTTTACAAAAACGTTCCCCAGAGACAGTTTCCTAAGCTCCACAAGCACGCTGCCCAAATTTTATGTTTGGGTCTACGTATGTGTGTGAGCAATTTTTTTCTCGTATGAAAATTTGTAAACCGAGTCTGAGGAGCTCTCTCAGATCAGAACTTGGCAAATGCTCTGAGGTTAAGTTGCGCTCAATCATTTGTGCCAAATATTGAACGTATTGTGCGAGAAAAAAGATTTAAAAAATGTAGAATAGTATGTAAGATCTTTGTATGTACGTTTTGAAATAGTTTGTATTACAATTCTTAGACAAATACATATATATTATTTATGTCAATTCAACATTCAGTAATTGTTACTATCGCAACCTTTCTCAAGGGTATTCACTGAAATTATTTCCTCAGTGCGGAGCAAGAAACGACAGCGTGCACTGTGCGATGCATTTCTCATACCCTGGTGTTTGACACATGAATTTCTCATATACTTCGTTTTTTCTAACGTGGCCGATGACATCAGGTCATTATTACACCTTCTGCCATTATTACACATGAATCTTTTTAACAGTGGTAAGCACATTTCTGAGGCCACGAGTCCCGTTGAGAAGGATGGTCGCGAAATTAACGAAGAAGATTCATTTTATAAAACAGGGAGTCTAATAATTTCCTTATGTCATCGGCTAAGTTAGAAAAAAGAAGTATAGTGTTCCCGTTCGGACCCTACCGCCCGCTGAGAGCTGGGAGCAATCGATCTTGGCGCTAAGGGGCGAAAACGTGATGAGCCCTGATCCAATCGGTAGCAATGTCGCTACAGTAACGCCACTATGGTGTCGTTCAAGCTCCCGATTGGATGAAACAGTCAACAGCTGGTGTACTTCAAACGCATCTCTAAATAAATCCAAGTAATTTAATGAGTCCCTAATACGAAATAACCGCGCTCTGGTGGCAAAAGAACGCAATAGAGATTGATCGATAGTTGTTTGATTTCTCAGTACTTTGAGGAATAAAAATAAAAAAAACGTATATTTGATTAATTTTTTATTAAGGATTTTTTAATTTTGATCAATAAATACGAAAATAGGCAACATTTAGGCACTTAAACACAAAATAGGCATTTATTAGTGAAATAGGCATTTATAGGCACTGTAAAATTCGCTTAAAACACTCCAAATGCCTCAAAATGAATACGTAACCTAAACGATTGCATTTTCCATGGAAAGAAAAAAATAGGCAAATAGGCAAAAATCCACAGCTTAATAATTAATCTGGAGAAAAAACAGTGGGTAGGAGCAGTTAGGTAATTTTAGGACTTTAAGTTGGCATCGCTGGGATGAGCCCTGACCATCTGGAGGATTAGCATTGTTGTGTTCATAACCTGAAAATTAAGTTGAACGATGGCGATTCCACTTGAAAATCCCACATTGGTTGAACAACGTTCTGCAATTCGTTTTGAACTTGCTGAAGGTGAAAAACCAGCTAATATATACTCTGGAACGACTAAACTGTATAGTGAATGTTGTAAGAACCGCATGAATTGTTACAAGTGGGTATAACAGTTCAAAAGTGGTCGAGGCTCAGTGACTGACAAACATCGTTCTGGCCGCATCAGAAGAAAATGTTATGATGACTGTGTTTGGGGACGGTGTAGGTGCTTTTGTTTTGTGATTATCACCCAGAACAGCCTATAATAAACATCCAGTACTGCTTAATATACTTTTGAACAAGGTGAAGCCAGCCATGGCAGAGAAACGTCATGGATCTCAGAGGATTCTCCAGGAAAACAACACACGTCCTCACACAGCTCGACAAATAAGTGAAACCATCGACAAAATGGGTTGCGAGGTACTGCCTCATACTGCCTCAGTACTGCAAGGTACTGCGAGGTACAGCCCCAATTAAGCACCATCTGATTTCCATTTGTTTAGTCCACTGAAGGAGACATTACGTTGTATGAAGTTCCAGGATAACGAGGTTGTCGAAAAATTTGTGGGAAATTGGTTCAAACACCAAAAAAAGAGTTCTTTACAACCATTATAAAAAAGCCAGTAAGTCGTTGGAACAAGTGCATAAATGTTGGTAGGGAATATATTAAAAAGTAGGACAAGTCCTGCTTTGTAAAATTAAATGTGTAATTCTCCAGAACAATTTGTCTCTTTAATTATTGAATGCCCCTCGTATTAGAGAAAATAATTTACTACTACTACTGCAAGAATTATCCACTTTTTCAGTATCAGGTACCCAGAATACGAGTTTTTCTGTCGAAAAATTGTCGCTGTTTGCTGCAGCTTTGCCATAATTTATTTTTACTAAATAGTAATTGTGATCGAACCACTGGTTCTAAGGCATTGCATATAATGATCAGGACGGTTTCCGAATGAAGGGCTAGGTGCGTCGTGTTTCATCCCATTTTCATTGCAAAGCCGAAGTGGGAATCTGTCGAATTTTAGCTTTTACGGATATTGGCATGGTGAAGGTTGGCTTTCAGTTCACCAGACATCGAGCGTCTGCGTCGCCCATTTACTCTCAGAGGTTTCTCAGGAGTTCCTACGTCTCTGCTCCGCCTTTGGGTTCGCGCGAAAATGTCAGCTGTGAAACGTCTCCCCGATGATCTTCCGTTGAAATTCCCAGAACGAACACAAAACGAGAATTGTGGGAGCTTTGACTTCCCACGTTCCTTTCATTATGCTCTGGCAACTCCGGCGGTTTAATCTCGGCAACCATTTGGACATGATTCGGAATATTGCACCTCACTCAGCGGGTCGCCAGGTTCGGTCACAACACAAGGTGTTCCTCAAATTTGTTTGCATCTCTCTCTCTTTCTCTCTGAAGCTAGCTCCGGAGAGGCTTTGTTCGTGTGCGAATAGTCGGAATTCAGGTTATTTGACAAATACCTGGATGAAAAGTTCGCGTCTGAATGTGAAAGTGAATGGAAATTGAATAATAACGGTAAATCAATGCACATCAAACGGCCACTTTGCCTCTCGATTTTCTCCAGGCTCGTTCCAGTTCAAACTTTTGAGTATCTGGAAGGGCGAGAAGTAATTTTGGAGTGTAGGTTATTAAATATTTACATATGCTTTGTTGGAATAAATAATTTTTACAATTACTTCACATTAATTCTAGAAGATGCTATTTGTAGTAAACTAGATTGATGAGGTTGAGGGTGGAGATGTCTGAATTGGTAATCCTATTTTGTGAGAATAATAGAGAGAACCCTACATTTGGAATCGTGTGCAATTACCAGATGAACATAATTATATTTTTGTAATTTATCACCAAACTGTATGTTACGTATGGTGAGAAATATAATCTACGCTATGTTTAGTTCCAGAATCTTGACCTCACTCCTTTATTACATAGTTCAATTATGAATAACGGTACCAACAACCATAGTGGGCAACATTTGAAACTTGGAAAATTTTGTTCCAGAGAAAGAGAAAACATTTGCACCGGCAAAGTTCAGATTTGATTCTATAATAAGGTCGGATTTTAGTGAAATGTATTTTTTTCTTTTCAATTTAGAACAATGCCTTTTAGTACATACATTCATTTAACGTTATGACAAAAGCAAATGGCATATTTTTATAAGACCTTTCTTGCATCTTTCGTCGATTTCGACTAATAAGTCATTTTTAAAGATATTTTGCTGATTTTAATATCATTTTTATATCATTTTAATCAATTTTAATATCATTTTAATGGTACTTTCTACAATAATATTTACGAGATGAAACAAATATTATCCAGAGAATTATTCAGTTATCTATTCGATTTCTTCGCTCAGAAATTGTAAAATCAGCAGTTGTGTGTATGTAACCTAAGGTTCCTGTGACGCCTATCAGCGCCATTGTCTTTTCAGCCAATTTCGGGATAACTAAAGATAGATTTCCTGGTATATATATATATATATATATATATATATATATATATATATATACACCAGGCTAGGCTATATAACAGGCTATATAACCAGGCTATATAACAAGCTAAGAATTTCTGCCGTAAGGTTTCGAGTTGCCGTGGTTCCATGTTTAGCACTTCGTATTTGCTCGTAAGGGTAAACGTGATCCTTGAAGTAGAATAATAATCACCGTTTTACTAAATTTCTTTTTACAAATTGCTGTATAAAATAATACGTTACGAATCAGCGGTATGAAAATAAGAGCTTGCTTCAGAGTTCAACGGCTGAAGTTTTATAATCAGTTAATATCAGATAATATCGGAAAGCATTTATTTGTAATACAGCTATTAATCTATATGCGACATCGAGGGAGATAAATGATACGCTGATGTTCAGAAGCCAACAAGAATCACCATTAGTTGCTATAAGTATCTTGGAAATATATAAGTATCTTGGAAATTCACAATCAAATCATGGGACATTCACCTATTACGCAATCATTGATCTTCCAAAAAGATAATTTTCTGAAGTCATATCTCCCTAGTGTGAAATTTATCATAAGAAATAAAAATAAAAACACGTGATCCCAAACGTATCCATTGTGTTAATGAACGAAGAAGTTCGTATATTTCTAAAATGAATACGTGTGTATAAATGAGTTTATATTTACGATTGTTTAGCGCACATTTCTTCAATACAAAAATACTACAATGAGAAAGCATTTGATTGTGATATCATTCGTGTGATCAGATTGTGCAAACAGTGAAATAATGTCAACAGTGCCTACTCGTAAATAGTATTGAATATTGTTTTATATTGTCGATTACTTTTGGACACCACCACCGATCTCTGACTAGTAATAATAACAATAGTGCTAACGTTTTGCAACTCCTGTTCTCTTATTTCATTTTTGCTATGATTTCGCAATTGTATCGGAGAAGAAAAATGGGTACAAGTTTGAGTTTATAAACTCAAACTTTTTCCCTCAAAACGTTTTTGTATTTTGAGAAAAACTATCTTCTATAAGATAGAAAAAGTAAACTACTAATATCTCGTGTAATAAGACACTGCGGAATGTTTCAGAAGAAACATTGCGGACACATAGAGGAAGTCAATTACCTCTGGGGTCTAAGAAGTCTAAGATCGGCACTAGGCTGCGACAAAAATTGCGTCTCTCCCCCTGCCAGTTTGGCAGAAATAGGCGCAAACTTTTAAGAGAAGGGCAGAGGCGAGTAGCAAAATAAACCATAATTTCCCGCTACAGCGTTATCCATCTCAATCAGAAATAGTGGACTCCCGTGCAAATCGAGTGCGTGGCGGGATAACGACTTCCCAGAGGTGGTTGTGCTTTTTTTGGCACACACACCTTTTATTTATTTATTTATTTTATTTACGTCAAAAACAGTTAAAAACTGCGTATGACGAGCTATGGGGAGAAGTGAATTTTGTGCACGTTTTCATAACTCTGTGGTCTCTATCCTAAACCATATTCTAGTCGAATTTTGAATACAGAAAAGAGAGTTTTTTTTCGAGTTTTGTTGACAAAATATTCGCTCCTATATAATAAAATATATTTTCAAAGGTAAATTAGCTATAAATTCCTGCCCTGAACCCTCATGTTCTTCATGAAAGAATAATACTTTTTGCCGCGATAATATGAGAAACGATAATTTGAATAACTATATTTCCCACTGAAATTCAGAAGACGTGCACAAATAATGAAGTTACATTTATGTCCAGAAGCAAAACAAGGGACCATCTCAGCATTTGCTCAAGGATCAGGGAAAATGGACGAAAAACCTGATCGAGATGGGGGCCATCAACCCAGAAACTGTGGTACAATACTTGTTACAGGTTCTTTAGAATTATACAGTCCACATGATAAATAATTACATTAACTATCATTGTTAAAATTAATTCTACTTTCCTTTTTGATGCTCGGCATAGTCTCGAATTGTATAGAAACAGTTATGCAGCAGAAAAGATTTTACTTGGGACTTAAACTTTTCTATTGAATTTAATCGTTTAATGTCTTCTGGCAAAGTGTTGTAGAGTAATGTACATGAATTGTATGTGAATTTTTTGTAGTGAGCTGTTGATACTGCCACCTGGTGAATATGATTACTACGTCGTGTGTTATACTTATAGACATCGGCGTTTGCTGAAAATATATTCCCGCCCTTAAGTAAGTAATTTTTGACAAAAACTACTGATTCGTAAATCAGGAGACAAGGTAATGGTAAAATTCCTAGATTAATAAAGAGTGACTTACAAGAATCACGTGGGTTGGATTTGCGTATTATTCGTACAATTCTTTTTTGTAATCTGAAAGTCTGTGAACTATAAGATGTGTTTCCCCAAAATATTATGCCATACCTCAGGCGGGAGTGAACGTTGGCAAAATATACACAACGAGCTGTATGAAGGCTGACGGAATTTGAAAGAATTCTGAACGCGTAGCATAATGAGCTTAATTTTGTGTTCAATTCATTTAAGTGGGCATTCCATTTGAGGTTTGACTGAATTGATAGACCTAAAAATTTTGTTACATTAACATCAGTCAATGGCACATCGTTCATTTTCAATGGAGTACAGAATTTTTTATTTGATATGGAAAACTGCATTGAAATTGTTTTATTTTCATTTACTTTTAATTTGTTATTACGGAACCAATTTGAAACGTCTGATATTGTACTATTTACGGTTTCTTTGTTGCAAAGAATATTTGTATCATTCGCAAAGAGAACTGTTCTTCCGTTTCGAATCGCTAAGGGCATGTCATTTACGTATAATAGGAAGAGAATAGGGCCTAAAATCGATCCTTGCGGGACTCCACGTGTAATTGGCAAAGAACCGGAAAGGTGTGTACATAAAGTTCCATCATTCCAGTAAGGTATTTCTACTTTCTGAGATCGTTGTTTAAGGTACGAACATAGCCAATCTAGAGCAATACCACGGATTCCATACGAAGGTAATTTTGAAAGTAAAATGTTATGATCAATGACGTCAAAAGCTTTTGAAAGATCTAAAAATATTCCAATAGTTGCTTCGTTTTGATCCAATGATGAGGCAACATCCTTAAGAAAAGAAAAAATGGCTGTTTCCGTAGATTTTGATTTCCGGAATCCATGTTGGCAATTTGAAAACGCGTCGTGTTTATTGAGAAAGGTTTCCATTCGCACATAAAAAAGTCTCTCTAATATTTTTGAAAAAACTGACAAAAGAGAAATTGGCCGATAATTTTGAACTTCATTTTTGTTGCCTTTTTTGAAGAGCGGCTTAATCTTAACTGTTTTAAAAATATCTGGAAAAATTCCGGTGCATAAGGATGCATTAAATATGTGAGTTAACGGGTGTATAATGGCTGGCGCGCACGTCTTTAACAAACAATCCGGAAATTCATCTAAACCGGCCGAATATTTATTTTTTTAATTTACCGATTATTTTGAGAATTTCATAGGAAGAGGTTTCGGAAACGAACATAGTGTCTAAGACTTTTAGGGAAACGTCAGATGTTGAATTTTGTGGCTGAAAACCCTTAGTGAGATCGACAGCAATTCTCGAAAAGTATTGGTTAAAGAGACTAGCCACTGTTGCCGGATCGTTCACATCTCTATCGTTATCTTTTAAAACAACATTCTCTACGAGGTTTCTAGTTGGTTTGGTCGCATTTTTTACTATCACACCTGAGATCGCCCTTTGAGATCCAGAGTTCAGTGACGGAAATTCCTTCCCTTGTCCTCTTCTACCTGCCCTCTGTGCTGAAAATCACCTGTATATTGACATTATTGGAAGTTTTGTTTACTTTTCCTCGATGCTAGTGACCTAAACTCAAGTACTGCAAACCGTTGGTAATTTTTCTCATAACCAGTGGTGCTAGAGAACATAATTTCTCCCATTACTTCTAAATTTTCAATTTTCGAAAATTCGGTGTTCAACGAAAATGAGACCTGCGCCATTCTTTTAAGTGTTATTTATTCGTTCTTCGCAATAAATTTGGAGTGGCTTTTGAGAAAATGTATTAATAATTTGCATTAACTTCAAGCAGAAATTGCGCGAAAACAGATCGTTTTTCAGATAATTGTACTGGAACTTTTGAATAGATTAGACTTTTTTTGGTTTAAGAGAAACATTTCAATCTTCAAATGTGTAATTTTACCATTTTGCCATTTTGGAAAATGCAGAGTTCGCAGGAAGTGGGACTAGGGCCACTTTTTTCACTGCGCTTTGATGCATACGGGGGGGAATTTAAACAAAAATTTAGAGGGTTTTTTTGAGAAAATAATTGTTAAAAATTGCCTATTTTTGAAACAAAATTACATGAAAACTACTTAAATTTTCGGAAAATTGTGCCTGACCTACAGAACAGATTTCATTTAAGAAAAAAAATGTATAATATTGTAATTGTAGCGAGACGCCGATATACATTTTGAATTTTTCGAATTTTAGAAATATCAGGCATTTCAAAGATCTTCGCCATTGTTTTAAGCGTGTTTTACACTCTCAGAAGAGAAAGTTTTATGAAAAAAAGTAGAGGCAATTTTGAGAAAAGTTGAAAATGTGAATGAGGCTTCATGTAAACTACCCCTCGAAATTAATATATACTGGTTTGAAGCTTCCAGGTCTCGAATTAAGTCGATCGGAGAATAAAAATTTTGGAGAAAATCGGCTGAACGTTAGCGTTGACCACAGATACAAATTTTTTTCTGTCAATCAATCGATAATCTGTCGAAAATCTGCCTTTTACAACACGATTAAGATGACAATACTTTCCCTTCTTACGAAGTAAGGGCGAGAAAAATAAAGCAAAGAAATGTTTGAACTTACCTAACATTAATAGATTTACCTTATTATAAAACTAAGGAATCCGACATGGTCGGTTTTGAATCCATGGGATTGGACTTGTTTCGTTCTAGAACTACGTTCTTCAACACATATGATATTACTGAATATTACTTTCATACGCAATGTTTTGCCATATTTTCCGATGAAACAAAGATTGGTTAATTAGAATTATTTTGCTTTCAAACAAATTTCCTGACAAATAATTATTGTGTTTACGAATGCTGTTAATTTTGTAATTACAGTTGTATACTTATCCAGGGGTTGGTTTTCGCTGCTTTCGAAATGGACTGAACTAAATGTATTTTGAAACCGAAAAATTATCAAATTACTTTTTAATATTAATGAACGAACAAACGTGACATTATTTTCTTACAACTACATGTTAATAAAATGTATAAGTATAGTGCACTTTCTATTCGTTCATAAACCTACATAATATTCAGTTTTTATTATTTAATATAGTGCGTTCTGAAACTCGTCTCAACTGTACATTTATAGAAATTTAAAAAATAATATTTCCAAGCACTTCTGAATAAGGGAAAAATTTACAACAAATTTTTTCTTTTACCTTTTCTGATAATACGAAATCTATACTTATCGAAAAACGGATATTAATGCAGACGATGAACTAAAAAAATCCTTTTATGGCACAGAGAACGGAAGAAAGAATAAGCTTAAAATATCCGAAAAAAATTACCTTTAATCAGCATAATAAGATATTACAAAAGAAATCTTGAGATCTTAGCTACTATATCATTTTAATCATTATTTTCATTTTAACAGCATAGATAACTAGTTTTTGAACATGCTTTTTGTCAACTATTTAATGACACAAGTGCAAGTTTCAAACGACATTTATTTCTGCACAATGTGTTTTCATGTAACGATCGCATTTCCCTTCTCGTATACTTCCTTTAAAGGCCATCGTGCACGAATAAAGCTCACAAAAGACCCATCTTTCTATGCCCAACCTCTGCTTTGATGTATAGGACCACCTCCTCGTGGCATAAATAACTGTTTACGCCAGAACGACGGCGGAAATAACCTACGTCGCTTTGACAGGGGAAAGAGGATCTGGAAATCTAAGCCCCATTCCGGCAGCGGGCGAACACTCTGATAGGAACTGCGACGGCGGGGGTTGCGGCCGCGGCAGCGGGATGTGCTTCGCGGAGACAGTGGCCCGGCCACGCCCCGCAGAGTCAAGCCTCAGAGAAGAAGAACTACAAGAAATCGACACTGGTTTTTAAGTAAATTAAACGGCATAATAGCATAAAACAAAATCCTAAGAAGTACATCAGGATATGAAAAAAGGGAGGAGACCAGTGTCGTCTAAATTACTTAAGGGTTATCATTGTTATTATTTATTAATTATATAGTACCTTAACCGTTTTCATTACAAACATAACAAGAGAAAAATAGGGTCTCCATGATATTTGATATTGCCATTCCTGTTGCGCAAACCAAAGATTATCGTCTTCTTTTGACAATGGAGATGTCTACAAATTTGTCACGTCACAGAATTGTGATTTGTCGACTTCGATGATAAAAGCCTGTAACCGGAACTCTCCCCATTCAGTATCGCATCGCCTGTATTATATTTTCACGTACAGATATCATTACAAATACTTACTAAGAAGTTCAGGCAAATGATATTTAGCATCCCAATTCGTAATATTTATTGTGTCTCTTGGAGAAACCGCGTCAATAAGCAGAAGCAATCTACTAGGAAAGACAAAGACACGCCACACAAAGTATGGCTAAATAGCTGCAGTAATGAGTCAGTTGTTAAAATGAAGCTCGTAAATTCAACCGACAATGGTTACAAGGTCAGATACATTCACAAAAGCGGAATGTATATAATATGTTATATCACACTGTTTATTCAACATTTCTTATTTCATAAAACGAAATATTCAAATTGAAAATCTATTTAGAGAAATATATGGAATTTTATTTGAATTAATTTAAGAACTGAAAAACGAATAGTAACTGGGCATTTTTTTGAAGTGATTTATTTATGAAAATTTTGAAGTGAAGTATTTTTTGAAAACCGTTGTCACACGAAATGGTATATCAATTCATTGTGATTCATACACAACAGCTTTATCAAGAATACTATTTATAGAGAAATAATTAGGTGATATCAAATAAACGAGGTGATTTTTCAAGTTGAAGCTCTCTTAGACATTTGGATTATTATCAATGTGCGTAAGAATTCACACAAAATGTACAACTCACCTTGCAACCTTCACAGGAGGTGACGCCATAATGGTAACCCGAGGCTTTGTCCCCGCACACCTTGCATGGAACGAAAGATTGGTGGCACTGTTGGAATCGGCGGCTGCGTATTGTTGCTGGTGCTCTGGAACAAACAAACAGACATAATCATTTGAAATAATCCTGCATGCTCACCTATCAGGGAAACACAAGGGCGAGGGAAAAGCTTATAACTAGATCAAAAATATTTCGTGTAAAAGAAAGATCCTCCATGTCGCAACTCTCAAATACCAAGAAAGTAACAAAGGAAAGAAGTTAAGAGACTCACACTATTATGATATACATTGCACCATTTCACTTCATTTGAAATTTGCAAAAGGTAGGTAACAATGCCATAGTTGTAAGACTGTTGTTCTTTGTATACAACTCAATAGCGTTTCGAACGGAAACCGTTCCCGGATAATACTTTTTGTAGGTACTACATTAATATAAGATGTTATTCAGAGTTTCAGGTAGACTAGCTATTCATCCTCTGCTTAAGAGAAGCCATGCCAATCTGTTACTTTTCCGCTTAATTAGAGAGATGAAAGAAGTAAAAATGAGAAATTAAGATTTAAAGAAAAAATCATACATAGGGAGGGTCGTAAATTGCAAGTTAAATTTTACGTGGCTGGGCGTAGCATTAAACGTAAATTAACAATTTGAAAGAAAGTTTTTCAAGTCATGTAATGTAGTTACATTGCTCAAGAATGTATCAAATCTATTTCGTGAAACATCCATCTTATTTTTGCTTCAGCCTGAGAATTAGCATGGACAGGATAGTGCTTGGCCATTTAGTGGACAGCTGATGATAGGTGGTAGGCAGACGTAATAAACAGAGAGCACGATCAAATTTACTATTCCGTTAATCGCGATTCTTCAAAAATATTAAAAAATCAAAATAAAGATTTAAATCTAGTATTCCTCATGGAGGTGAAATCCATGAGACTCCAAATGAAATTAGTCTTACACATTCATTTCGCCGAAATTATAGGTACAAACTCCAGAGATCTTTCTTGAGAAATCCAGAATGAGGAGTACAGAAAATTTCAATTTTTCCACGGGAAAAGTCTCATGAAGTATGCTGAGGTGCTCACAATCCTTAGTCAAAATATTCAATAGATTGATTATTTCGTGATCCCGGACGCGCCAACTGCTATGATCATTAGTCCCGTATGTATAGTACATGTTTTTTATCACGTTAGGTGGCGCAGGTGGAATCCGGCGCCGAGCTATACGTCGTCTTGCTGGGATTTCGCCATCCACGTAATGCCCATCAGCAGGGCATCGCCGCAGCCGGGACAAGCTCTAAGCGTTCGACTGGTTTCCGACATGTGTGGTAGTATGGTGCATGTAAGGGTACGAATAAGGGGAAACAATAGAACAAGGAAGAGGAAGGAAAGACCGCGCGCAGTCCGTGCCCCTTTTGTTAGGGAAATGCTTCGGCATTCACTTGCTATTGTTCGGAGAAACCACGGATAACTACCGATTCCGAACAGCCGGCTGCTAGAATTCTCCAGACAACGACTGAATTCGACCTTTCTATGTAGCTAGTGTCGAAATTCTGCCACCGTCGGGACTCGAACCTTAGGATCTCGCGGACAGAGGCGCAGCAGTGACATTAGCTGACGTTCTGAGCCACCCCAGCTGGTATATTCAATATAAATAACTAATGGATCATGAATTGACAATAATTTTATTTATTATTAAAATACATGTTAACAATCAAATGGCGAATCTCAAAACAGACATTTTGAACCTACCTAATGTAACACATGAAAAAATTTTAGTAACTTGTGGAACGTGTTTATTGATATACACTACCCTGAGAAGAGGTTACACCTATGCAACACAAACTCAGATTTTGTATTACTTGCGTGAGTGGTTTTCTTGTTTTTCAATTCGGCGAATAGTTCAGAGCTGCTGCGTAATTTGCAGTGCACAATATTGTTGGCAATGACAACACCTATAATTATTTCATTCTGAATGCCAAAGAGAATTCACTGCAAAAGCAACGTCCCTTCGTTACGAAATACGATAGAAAGATACAGTAGTGAATTTCTGTGATCTTATTTGTTTTGATGTACAGTTTTGAATACGCTAGAGTGTCGTCCGCGGTGTTATTCAGCACCTCATAGCCAAGTTAAGTGGAGGAAGGTATAGAATAGAAATATACTAGTAAGTTATTCCTTCAACAGATAATATATTAAAATTTTCCACTATTATTTATTTTGGAAACATTTTCTGAACTACATTATAGTATTAACGACATTACACCGATATTCATCAAATAAAGAAAGCGGTTAAAGTATAAACCGAGGCGATAACCGAATCCGTTTTGTAATATCAGCTATGCATCGTTCCATAGTTTTCCTGCTAACATCTTTTAATAGGAAAAATTCATAAAAATAAGAAATGCATTTTCTCTAATTACGAATCACGTCATGCGTCATCTTTAGTTACAACTCATTTGCTTATATTGTTCATAAGGGACGGCAGAACGTTAAATTTCTTAGCAGACACAGGTTGTTAAGAGTGGGTTTCCATTCCTCTAATTGGTTGTCTTTTGTCGACATAACAGTGAAGTGCTATGAAAAAGATAATCATGTCTCGAACAAAAATCTTGAGAAAAACTTCAATAAATGAAACAAAATTCCTTCCTCAGAATTCGTATTTTCTAATCCGAAGACGTGAGGGGGGCGTCAATTGAAAAGATAACCGGACCAACCACATCCTGCAAATCCAGGCACGCGAGGAGGCATGACGACTGGAATGCACGCAATAAAGGGCAACTGTGCGCGGAACAGAAGAGAGGAGACAGGAACGTCCACCGACGCGATCGACATTCAATACTCTGGGTTTCCCAGGGAGCTCCTTTCTCCGTGGCCTCTTTTTTTCTTTATTTTTTTTTATTTTAGCCCCGATGCTGTTGTCGCTCCACAGCCGTCAGGTTTCCGTCGAATCCACGCAACGTTCCTTCTTCGAGCTCAGGTAGCTATGACACGTCCGAGATTTAGTTTGAAGTACACAGACTTACGAGCTGCTCCACCAGAGGAACTGCCCTGCGGCACACCTGTCAGTAAAAGTTATTCGAATACACGCGGTAATTTCTCACATGTATCATCTTAATTTTAGCTGATCTTGATTGACAAACCGAGTTTACGACTTTACTTCACAAACCGACCAAAATTTATTAACTTACAATGTTAAGCAACATTGAAACAAAATATTTGTTAGAAAGCTGTATTTGTTGTGAACTGCACTTCACGCTCGCGTCTTCGGTACGCTGCGCCGCGCAAGGTTTGGTTGGGACTATTTTCATGACAGCATAAAGCCCATTCTCATGAACATGAAGCTATGAAAATCGAGAATAGAAGATTCTGAGATGAACGGTGTTTTCAAAATTTCTATGACGCTCTTTTCTTATTTCTCGTTCAGGTAACGACCATGTCATATTTCCTTTCTATTATCTCCCCTGTCCCGGCTAATTATTTCCCATTCATCTTCAGCTTCCCCATTCCAGGTGATACTCAGAATATTTCTTTACACCTGCTCTCTTTTATCGCTTCTCCACCATCTCATTCAACTTCGCCGTTCAACTACGATTCTGCCTCAAGAAGCGTGACCGACACGTGCCCACTGCAGAAGCGGTGGTGGCTGATAGTGTTCCGAGAAAACGCTGCCCGCCCGGCGAGGGCTGAGGAGCTCCCCTTACATCCTTCCAGCGCAGGGGGCGGGTGGACGCGCAGTTATGCTGCGATTTAACTTTGCGATTTTCAACTCTGCCTCTGGCAGGTATCACCTGTTGACGCTTTCATCCAATTGGGAGCTTGAACGTATAGTGACGTCACAGTAGCGACATATTAGCTCCTGATTGGATGAAATCGTCAACAGCTTATAACTGACAGAGGCACGGTTAAAAAACTTCGCACTACAGGGACTGAAAACGCTGTTGAATACAGGGGCTTGAGGCATTTGATCGACTATTTCCAAGAGCGTCAACTACTATGGTGATTAATTTCGTAAGTGTAATGCATGTTATATCTCGGGATGTGGTGGTGTTCCTCTGTGCTAGAACTTGAGATCCGGCGGCGACCTACATATCAACTTGCGAAGTTTTCCCCTTTTATCTACCCAGCAGGTCATCGCCCCAATTGGGATAAGCTCCGAGCTCCCGACATGGGGGGTATTGTAGTGCATGTAGGAGTGTGTGTGACATTTTATCACTCCTCCACCACTGGGAGAGGACGGGACAGGAAAAAGAAGGGAAAGACCGTGCGCGGTCCAGTGCTCGTTTTTAAGGTACAGCTCCAACATTCTCTAGATATTATTCGGAGCAACCATGGACAACTTCCGACCTCTAGAATTCTCCTCCAGACATTGGTTGAATTCGGCCTAGCTATATCGCTAGTTAGAAAATTCGCGACCGTCGGGACTCGATAGTCGCTGTCTGCAGAATTCTTCCGGCTGGCTGCTCTGAGCGGTAGTTTTCCGTGGTTTCTCCGATCAACACCAGGGGAATGCCGAGCAGTACTCTAATAAACGGGCCGCGGACCGCGCGCGATCTTTCCTTCCTCTTCCGTGTCCTATCTTCACACCTTACACACACATACACACACACTAACATTCACTACACTACCACATATGCCGGGAGACCGGTCTGGAGCTTAGGGCTCGTCCCGGCTGAGCAGTGCCCTGCTGGTGGGAGATACCAGGTTAGGGAAAAACCCCGCTAGTCGACAGAAAGTCGGCGCCGGATCTCGCCATCCAGCGGGGAAAGATCACCGCCACCACCCGAGGAAAATACACGCACTACACTTACGAGACTAATGACCTAAGTAGTTGACGCGACCGGAATCACGAATAATCAATCAATCGGGACTCCAATTCTGGGGCAGCCCGGTCAGCGGTACCGCAGCGTCATGTGGCGTTCTGCCTGGCGCGGCGCGGCGGCGTGCGGGCCGGCGACAGGACGTGCGGATAAGGGACCGACCGTTCAAACACAGAACAAAGCCTCGCCGTTTCTGCTCTTGTGTTTACAAAAGATAATAGGGCAGTTTCAAATTCGCACGAGCTCAAGACAACAACAGGGACTGAACAACAGGGAAAGAAGGGACTGAATTGGAAAACTTTTCTCTGTGTGTTTCTCGATATTCCGAATACGAAAGTGGACTGAGAAGTAGTTTACTATATACGAAGAAAGCTGAACAGACACCTGTGGATATGATGTACGTGGGTGGCAATTTGAATTTGTAATTGTGCTGGAGAATAACCGCCGTACATTTCATTACATATTTTTCAAAGAAGTAGATAGATTTTTTTCTCGACGTAAAATATAATCTATCTATATAAATAAAACGAAATGTGCGTATGTGTGTCGCATATAGACACAAAAATTACTCCACTGATTTTGCTGGAAATTTTCACATTTGTTCTTATTAGTAATGGGTGTGTTTAAAGAGTAGTTTGAATTAAATCGGACACATGGGGGCGTTGTTGATGATTTATTCGTTTATGACGACTCAAGCGCCCCTGAACTCTATACGCAACCCGCCGCATAGTCAAGGATTACGCGCGCAAGTATTCTGCCTTTGCGATTGCGAAATATCGGACGGAATTATTACTTGAATCTCGGACAAATAAATAAAATTTCTTCAAGGTAGTGTCTTAAGGAACACATGCCCAAATTTGAGAAAGAACGTTTTAACAGTAGGGTACTTGACAACCATGTCCAAACCAGGACATCGAACAAATCCACACTTGCGAGAAAGCCTTTCATCTATAAGAATTTTTGCACAGCGTTGCGTAAAACTTGATTAACAATACGTGACCAGCAGGGTGTGATGTGTAATACATTGTAATAGCGAAGCACTGCCAGGTGCACTAGTCAAGAAATAAATACGAGTTCTCACAAAAAAAAAAACAACAACAACACAGCACAGATACATTGGGATACATCAAAAAATGTAATTTTTACCTTTCGCAAAATGATGTTCCAAAACTTCCATTAATGTAACTTGCACATAACATATTGCCCTAAACACGTTTTAACGTTCTACAAACCGATTGAAGAGAATACTGTGTAAATTTTCATTTTATTGAGCATACTTTAGGTTGAAACGTGGCGAGCTGTTTTGAATAGAGATTTATTGAAGATATCAATAAAGGTGTTACAAGACGCAACAGAAAAGAGACGAGAGGCGAACGCGTGTCTCAAAGTGTTTGCGATGCAGAGAAGCTTTGGATAAATCCTACAAGTGTAGGAATAAGTAGGAGACTGAATGTAAAAAGACTGCAAATGATAAGAATAACAGAGGTAAAGAGAACAAACAAGAAACGCAAGGAAGACAAGAGGAATGAGAAAGGAGCGGAGGGGGCAACATAAAAGAATTTTACGTTCTAAACTTTCGAGAAGAAGCGCGACCGAAAAGAAGATCGAAAGTAGTCGGGGACGGGGAAAAGGGACGAAAGTAACAGAGATAATTTTGTGGGATAAAGAATACAATGGGCGAGGTGTGGGGTTTGGAAGGGTGAGTATTCGGAGGATGAGATACTGGCAACAGGGCGTGCCGAGTGGCGACGTTGGGTCGCTTCTTTGTTTCGTGTCGTCAAAAGGTGGTCAAGACGCAGAAGATCGACTTTTCGCCATCCGGCGAGTTTGATATGTGTTTCTACTGTCTCGATGAGACGTCGATTCCCGGCAAGAGCGGCACTATCGATATCGTGCGACGAAGGCCAGGGCGCTTTAGACAATATAAACGTCAACCATCACCGACTCCGTCTTTGCGCTAAGTGGATATCGAACGCCGCGTCAACGAACAGAGCTTTGATACTTTTAAATTAGTAATGCAAGAAAAACATACTTGGCTGCAAGAAATGCTACCTTTTAGAACAACCTAATAACGGTTTTAGTGCGTTTAAGAGAAATGCAATAGAGCAGGATTATTCCTCGAACAATTATTATTCTCTCAAAATTTATTTGTAAAACGTACTACTTAGTTTAATATGTAATTGATATCTTAGGTCTTCACCCCTTTTCTATTCATAGTTCTTGGTTGTTGGTTCAAATTTTATTGTCATGAACTTTGAAGATTTGATGTTAGGAAGGTTTTTTGTCGTTCTTTTTCCTATATTTTTAATACGAATTTTCAAATTGTGTGTAAAAAACTTATTTTCAGCTTGGCGAATTTTTGTCGTTATTATTATTATTAGTATTATTATTATTATTATTATTATTATTATTATTCCATGAATTTGTCTTGCAAACCCTGGACTAATATTATAAATTGAATTTAGGACCAGAGAGGGCAAATCAATTACGACACCAGGATTTTTTTTTATTTTATTTCAATGTTTCGTGGGTGCTTAACGCCCTCTTCAAGTACTAAACCAGGATCATTAAATATAAAAAAAATGTTGAAATTTGGAACTAACAATGAGCAACAAGAATGTAAAACAACTGTCAATATTACTGCCACTAGCAACCAAGAATATCGTCCATGCCGTTTCAGATTCCTGTCGCTCATTGTTATTATTTATGTATTGCGATGCTTTCGTTATTTCTAAATTTTTATTCAAATCTATGCTCTATCGCCGGTTTTGAGCTACTAGAGGTTTTCCGGAGTTCTAGATCAAAAATACAAATTTAATGATTAACAGTTTCCGATTGCCGAAATTTCTTATTCGTTTCACTGAATAAATAAATACAGTGAAGCGTCACGTCTTTGTCCTCCAAAAGCATTTACCTACCTATTTTGGTAATATTCTCATAAGCATGTAATATATCCTACGAGAGTGTAGAATCTCTCAGCGTGCTAAGACATAGTGCCAATTACTCTCTTTCTCTCAACTCGTCTACTTTTTGTTATGCAGAATAACAAAGTGTTTTACCTCACATTCAGCAGTGAGTATGGAGTGTGACTGAACTAATGTAAAATTCTTTGTAGTTTATGTTTTAAATGAAAGCTTTGAAGGAGAAAAGCTAATACATTTAGTTTTAGTAATATACAGTTAGCACATTTGTGTTACGTTTATTACGGGAATATGTTTGTAACGTTTTTGCCATCTTCATCACCCATTTCATGCTCACAAAGACAGTAACCGCCTGCCTGGTAAATTAAAAACTGTCCTTTGTCGAAACAGAAACAGGATGATTACATGGTTCTCATGACATGACAATTTTATCCGAAACTAGTGCACTGATCGATAATCAGATCTCTCCTTCCATTCGTGCACCCCCCTTCACGAGTAGGTCATGCGATAAGGTTACAGAGAATGTTTCACAGTCATTCCAAACAAACCCAACAATGAGTCGCATTAGAGACTTTGATATATAAAGATATAAAACAAAGGGTGCTACGAGTACGTTGACACCAGTGAGTTCCCGGTTTCTCTTTAAATATTTACATTTAGTTCATGCTAGTTACCGTCAAAGTGTTATGTTACGGACACGTCACAAAGATTACACTTCACCACGAATCCAGTACAAATGCTTAAGTACATATAATATTAAATAAATATTGCACACATATATGTTACATTAAATATGAACGAACAATTTCTTTTCTTAGTAACATTTAATAATATTTAGACCCAAGTTACTAGTAAAGAATAGCAGGAGGAAAAAAGTCAAGCTAGTTGGAGGATAATGAAAAAGAAGATTTGTATCTTTGTCACTAAAAAATGTCTTCCCAGTTTGACTTAAATATTAATGAATTTAAAGCCATCAGACAATGCTAAAATCTAAGTTCATCACATTTATTAAACATCAGTTGGAGGTGACATAAACCATTAAGTGGAGCTGTAACTGCATCTTTATTGCAACTCAAAACAGATTAGTATTATCACACTGAACACGATAGAAATTGTCGTGGCAAGGGTGTAATGAAGTTGATTAATTAAGAGAAAACCTAATAGAGAATTAGATAATCAAAATGGGAATGAAAATAACCCAAAGCGATAACTTTGCATCTTTTTAATTGTGTGAGTTGTTTGTTTATGATCTTTGAGATCCTAAAACTTAATAACTTGATCAATCGTACAATTATTTTGAAGATGAATTTCATAATTCGACACTAAAACCGGAAAATATGATTTAAAAGGAATTTGTAACAAGATACAACCATATTAAAAAATGTCGTACTATTCCAGAATTCACCCAAAACGGGATCATACTTTTAAAATAGTATATTACATTTTTATATCTTAATACGTGCAACATGAAATTGTAAAACGATAGACATTACAATAATATTCAATGGAGCAAAAAATAGCGATTTCATCACATATTGATCTGCTTTTCTCAGAAAATACAAATTTTTCAAAAGCCAATGTCAGACACCCCTGCATGAATTTAACCACCATGTAGGTAAATATATTTTGACATTATATGCGGATCCAGTTCGTTACCATCGTTACCAATTTAGTCCTGATAAATCATGACAACTCCTGAGGAAATTACGATTTCGTCCGAGACGATCGAGACCGTTCCGGTACAGTTCGTCACAATAAATAAGTTTTAAAAATGGAATGTCATAAACGCTGAAGAAGCAATAATTACATTATAGGAATGTAACGAAGGAAATGGAGTGAATATGGAAAAATAATGTTTTCACATTTGTTTTGCAAAGTGTTTCATCACCGCTTTTCAGTGAATGAATGAATTACCTAAGTAGTTCGTCAGGATTAATACTCATTTACTAAATGAATGAATGCATTCAAAATTTCTCGCATATTATTTCTATTCATAAAGACAATAAAATACGAAAAGGGTTTTCATTATGAGAAATGAAACGCAATTCTGTTGTGCCTTAACCATTACAATAAAAGCTAGTTCTTTCCGTACACATGTAGGGTCTTCACAAGTTGCAGCAGAATAAGAATAATTTGCAGATGATCGGATGTGGAGAAGCGTTGAGATTAAGCGGAAGGATTTTTATGTTTCTGAAAATGCCTCTGAGTTATTCATTTTTTCCCAATATATTCAATATATATTTACTTTAAAAATAAATATCGCAACTGAATATCAATTGTTTTACTTAAACAGAATGCCTCCATACATCCTGTATTCTTAATCGGCGGGAAAAAAGACTTATCATTTCGAAGCATCCTTTAATATCTGGAAGATGTGGATGCGCACAGATCTACTCACGATTCGGTAATAACTGAGACTCTGTGTCCAGGTGACTTGGAGGAGAGCTTTGCATTTCGAGTACCATGTGGCTGGAAAGGCAACTGCAAGAGGAGCACGAACAACAACAGCAACAACAGCAACAGTCACAGCAACTGCAGCACGAGCAGCAACAATCGCAGGAGGAGGAGGAGGAGCAGCAGCAGCAGCAGCCGCAGCCGCCGCAGCTGTATCCGCAGCCACAGTCATGGCCAGGGTCGCAGTCACGGCCACGGGCACAGTCGCGTCCAGCACACACGGTGGCAGGCGAGCGCGCCTCCATCTCCTCGCCTGAATATGCACTTGGCTAGTCGTCCATTCGGAACAGCTGCGAGTGCCCGCGGGCCCGGCGTCGAACTGTCACGCGTCGCAGTCCCTCTGCGCTCGCCCCCCGCCGGCTGCGGGGGACGCCTGAAGGGCGAGCAGACCTTCGTAGGGCGCACAAAACAGGACACGACTCAGACATACATGATAGAGTTGTTGCATCGCTCACTTATCACCACCCGGAACGTCGTAAGCCTCCACGGAGAACCTGAGATCACGGTACTTTTCACTTTCAAATGCAGGATTTCCATAATGCCGTCGCGCGACTGGTGAATGAAATTCAGCAGAACTATATTTCTCGATGCCATTCTTTATGTATTTGATTACGTATATTTTTTGGGGAGTTCGAAAATTACAATTATTTGCCTGGATTGAATGGATTTTTGAATCTGCGACAATCACTTTATATTACAGTAAAATTTGCTCAATGCAGAATCTCGTGAGACAAATATTTTTCCCCATTAGGCAAGATTCTGCATTATACAATGTAATTCTGTAGCATTTGCTTTTGCCAGGACCGCGGTTTATGTTCAGATTGGACAGATTTCCACATTATATTACATGTTACGCATTGAGCAAGTTTAACTGCATTTCATAACGGCATATTACACTCTAATACTATTGTGTATACTATACTGTAATATAATATATCACATTCTTATTGATGAACAACCTTGTCAACAAAACTGATTATTCAACTAAATTGTTTCTGTTGAAGGTGTTTAGAGTGCAGTTTTGGCTGCTTCAGTGCCAACATGTGTCTGGAAAATGATCGTGATTTTAAAATGTTTTGCCCTTGAGTAAATAAATAAGTGAAATTCACAGAATACGCGAACCCTCAGCACTACGAAAATCCAAAAATAATTTTAGTCATGTAAAAGCCAATGTGGTGGATAGTAATGCAGACGTTCTTCCTGGCAAGTTACTTGTAATTGGCGCAAATGTAGTGCTGACTAGTGAATCCTGCACTTGGTACTACTCCAACAGTCACCTGGAGTGGCAGAAGAAACCACCACAGCAATTGGAACTGCATCCTGGACATGAATTCTATCAAATTGATGTGACTGTTTATCAAATCAATCCGCTACGTCAATTATAATTTGAATGCAAGGTTCGCAAAGGTCAGATGGTGAAGTCATCTCTCGGTCTCTTGTTCGATAGCATTAAATATTTAGAAGCCCCAACCAACTCTCAACAGAGAAGTTCTGCATTCGAGCATTCGAGAACTCTTTCTGCGGTGGTATTTTGCCTCTAATTTGTAATTCTACAGTCTGTATGTGGAAGTATTTTGATATAATAAGACTACAAGGAGAGACTACGGGTCTACTGAAAACTAAAAATAAGAATTGGGTTGGTTCTTCTTTTGTATAAGGAATTCCATACACTTGTATCACTGAATAAGAACGAATGACCTTCGATGGATGCCACCGTGACAAATGACGTTTGGATATACTCGATGTGTCTCGAGGTCGTCACAGCATGACTAAAATGTCTGCTTTCTTCCGCAACACTCCTTCATGTTCTGATTTAAAACACGATATGCGTGATTTACATGCTTCAAGATTGATACCAATAGCCACGCCCGGCGAGGCAATTGCATTGCGTGTTGCTTACTCAAACATGGAATTATTATTTACATGGAATTGGAAACCACGCAAATTGTAGATCAGCATTTCTATCCTCTCCAATTACTCGCAGCACTTTACAATTGCTCTAGGTTATATTGACAATTCAATTTCCTGCGAATGGATGTATCTCTAAGCAGAAAACCAAACAAGTTAAGATTTTAACACCTACAACAAGTATGTTTAATTTTGTGCATTTTAAGAAAAGGATATGTTCAAATCACAATTTGTTTGGATTAACTATTCTTCTAACTTGAGGTAATTATTTTTTTCCGTAATATAATTTGATTTAACTTACAAGTTATTGTAAATTATATCCCTCTAATGAGACCTGGCTTCTCTAGACATGTCTGTATTTTTTCTATAGAAAACAGCAGAGTACAAAATTTGATTGAACAGAGAGTACAATCTACTCCACAATTAAATATTATCGGTTCTATCAGCGATTATTAGTCATATTTTCTACAGAGTTCGAAATCTTAAAACAGGTTCCTCTGTCGGGAGAGCCGCATATTTTCTAAAAACTAAACATTGGACGTGATATAGATAGAACCATTTTACACTCTCCGTTTCTTTTTAACAAATTAAGATAGACTTTAAAAAATCGAATGTAGATAGAACTCTGAATACTAGCAAGTCATTTCCATAAAAAACTTATAATTAAAACCTTCTCATTCTAAGATCGCGAAAAACTCTGTAATTCAATGCATATAAAACAAATATTTGCGGCAATTAATGCAATGGAAATTTAAATAAACTTTATAGCACTAGAATGTTTGTTTCTTTCATCAGAAGATTTCTCAAATTCAGACATTTTTTAATACAAGAAATTTGCAATTTCATGATGTTTTGCGGTCTCGACGTTGTCTCTTATGGACGATGCGCGAGTAGTATTTGATTGAGAGCAACGTTATTATAGTAGCTAAATATCATAATCAATTGCTGTTTATCCCGCATGTATCGTATTGTAATAAATTGCACGGTGGAGTGTGTCAGGTATTGCGACACCACTTTCTAATTACCGCATGCTCATACGATATGTGCAATTAAGTGATAATGAATTTTTACTTTTAATCAGGAAAATTACTTGCGAAAACTATTCAGTATTTGTTGAAAACTGCGTATCTTTGAAATATTTCACTCAAAGAGATTAATAAATAAACAAGACTATCAGGTCCTTTTCTAAAATGATTCTGCTACCTTCAAACTCCCTATGGGTGAGAGCAATTCTCGAATAGTATATTAGGCACTAATCTATCACTACTACAAAATCTCGATTCTTTCGACTCTTCCTTAATTCGGCCAGCTTTATCGCTTTATCTTTACAATGGTTTCTCGATTCGCAAAATGATGTTTGCATTACCTATATAATCCATTTGAACTATATAAATTACAAACCGTTTTAAAAAATGATTAATGCAAACAGAAATTAAAGTAGTTGAGAGTAACTCTAATACACGTGCTGAAACTATAATGAAAGCAAGTCTGAGAAAGGCCTGAAGCTATCATCGCAAATGATTTATGTGAGATGAAATCATCCGCAATAATGTAAATACTCCTACCTTTTTCAGCTTCTAGGGTCATTGGGAGGATGATGTTCGGCTCATCGAGAGATCAGAGAACGGGGGCGGGAGAAGATTGAAAACAGGGACTGAGTGCGGTCTTTGGTACATTTGCACCAAAGCATTAGAAAGACTATTTTCAGCTTGCTTCTAGGACGAAACCTTCGTTCTACTACTGGTTTCTAGCATTATTCTTTTTCCTGATGGCATGTAGGTGACCACGAATCAGATACCTTCAACTAGGGTCTCGAGAGCAATTATTGATCGGCAAGTGACGATATGGATATTACTGTGGGATACAGTTTCCATTAATATTCTCACCTGCTTCACAGTTAGCTCGGAGGAACAGCTCATATTCGTGGTAATACACGCAGAAACGAACTCGTAAACTTCTGATCTGTCAATGACCTTTATCTCAATAGGAGTTTTGGCAAATTTCTTTTATCCATTGGGACAATTCTGAGATGGTCCCTTGCTTCTTCTGTTTCCAAACACTCTCCCTTTAACGTCTAATACAGTTATATCATGTTTGCCATAAACATAATTAACGACCCCAAATTTTAACTGCAGTATTAAAATGTGAGTACTTAACTGTTACTCCCGAATATCATATCTGATCACTTCTAGTTCACAATTCCCTATCAACGGTGTGTTGAGTGGGCCCTGAGTGCTCAAGGAAGATGTGCACTATCATACAATGAACTGCGGTGAGATGAGTAATATTATACATTTCGAGACTGTTTTTGAAAGTCCGCTACTTGACAAATTCAGAGAATATTGGGTCTACAGCGCTTCAGGTGCAGACGTACTACTATATAGCTGGCTTAATGGCCACACAAAGTTTACGAAATTCATTAAATAAACAATGGTATCAAATAGACAACTGAACACTTCATTTAAAGCTGTTTGGGCTTTTTGGGAGTTCTTGATTTATTTAATAACACATTATTGTTATTTATTTTAGGAAAATTGAAGTTTGCAAGTCAAATTAACTTATTAATAAAGTACTGTCAGTTTCCTCACATATTAAATTGGCTGTGTACAACCATTACATTATTTACATAACATTCTTCTTTTTCTTCTTATTATTATTATGATCATTCATATTACATCATTAACAATAATCCGGGAAAATTATGAAAGTTGGTTTCATTCACTTTGGTTGTAAACTGAACCGAAAACATCAAGGACTGTTTAAATGAAGCCGCAAATTTTATCTGTTACAAAATGTGATCATGTTAAACTCACCCGCATCCAAACTTTTAACTCCAACTAGACGGGTGGTCTAATGGAAAAACGTTTTAACAAGTTTGCGTCCAGTCGAATTTTGTTTTCTCTTTTGCAACTGTATCCAGCTGCCTGCCCGTTGCAATAAATTACAACAGGTCACCAACAATTTCGAGTAATTAGGAAAAACCCGGGGTGCGCTCCGTGCGCTGGGCTGTTCGGCCGAGCGCTCTAGCGGCGGGCACGCACGTGACGCATCGTGAACACACATGATATGCGCGATGCACCGCGGGCGAGGAGCACGCTACAAACGCGTTCGATTAGCATCTTGCTTGCATAGGGCGCTCACGACGAAGACTGCATATCTCCGTATTGCGTACATCCCAGCAATGCAGCCGGTCAGCACTCGTACGTCACATGGCGTTCGTATGTCCTTGCTAGGGGAGAATTTTAAAAGTGACCATAGATTTTACTCCATTGTACTCTAATTGAAATTTCGGAACCGCAACGTGACAGCCCTAATTTTCGTTATTCTTGTAAGTCAGAGGAATAATCAGGGTTTTACGAATATAACAATTTCTCACAAAATGTGTGTATGTACCCCCTGATACTTTCAAGAGACACATTATAGTTCTATGTATGCGCTACTACAGCATTTCAATAATGATTTTGTTTGGGGGTGAATTATCAGATATTTATTTGTGAAATGTCTAATTGTGTATGCGAAACCTCTAAAACGTTTCCGTGATTTGTCCGATCAATACCCGGCGAATGCCGGAGTAGTGCCCTAACAAATGAGCCACGGACCGCTCGCGAACTTTCCTTCCCATTCCCTATCCTATCCTCACTTACCTACACACACACACTTACACTTACATTCTTTACACTACCACATGAGCTGGGAGACCAGTTAGGAGCTGAGTTTGTTCCGGCTGGGGCGGTGCCCCCGCCTGGGGACAGATACCTGGAGGGAATATCCTCAGCAAGCCGGCGAGTATGTCGGCGCCGGATTTCACCATCCAGCGGGGGCGGAATCACCACCAACTTCCGGGATCAAATATTCACTACATACATGGGACTAAAGTTGACAGGCACGGAAACATCAATCAAATTATTTTGTAAGACCCTAAAAAGTAATGAATCGCTAATCTTTTAAACTGTCATTACAGAATTTCCTGTATAAGTACAAGTTGTACCAACCAACGAATTTCAATTTAATAGATACATTATTAAAACCAGATATCATTCTCAATCTATTATCAGAATATTCTGAAGTGTGCCAATTAGAAATCAGTGGGAAATGTAGTTATTCAAATTATATTTCGCTATGTTGTCGCGACAGGAAGTATTTTATTAGTATATGGGTTAGCATAGGCATACCAGAATTATGAAAACGTGCACAGAATTCACTTCTTCTCACTACATTTCCTGGAATTAATATTATTACTCTCAAACAATATTGGAGCAAGTATTGACACTGTCACAACGTGCCCTTTAGAACTTGTCGCAACTAGCCCCGAGAGACACTAATAAGAATTTCGGTTTTTATTTCTGTTATTTTACCATTCATATAAACCAGAAACACATCAAATTATAGCTTAAAAAGTACGTTTTTCAATGACACTAAGTAATTGAACATATCTCCGATTTATTATTGCTAAGGTTGACTGGAACAATCCGATTGATTTTTACTTCACTACGTGTAAACCACAATATGTTCGTAAATACGCAAATCAAGCAACGGTTCTTGCAACAACTCAAAGAGCAGACTTGAGCGAAGGTTAGACATGTGCGTGTAAACTGTCACGAACTGACCTCTATTGGTTCGGTCAGTAAACACGATGTCACAACTAGCCCCGATATATATATAAATATAAATATACACACAAATGACAGACTGAAATGGTGAGATGCAGTGGGTAAAACGTATTACAGTGTTAGCGTTAAACGTTTTCTGACACTCGCAACCAAGAATGCCTTCCATGCTTTGTTTCACATTGATAGTTCCTGTTTCTCACAGTTTAATTCCAAATTTCAACATGTTTTTCTTTTATATTTGATGAACTATGTAGAGGTAAGCATTATTATAATTAAGTGTTCTCTCTGTGAGGTTATATAATATAAAGAGGTAGGGCATTAAAGACCCATGAAACATCGAAATAAAAAAGGAACAACATAACACTCTGGTGTCGTTGCCCTCCACGGTTCAAAATTCTATTTATATTATTATTATTATTATTATTATTATTATTATTATTATTATTAAAGTAAATGATTGGAATTATTCAATCTGGAATTTCTTTACAGATTCTTGGGATTCGGCGATTCGAATGCATGTACCACCCTGTTTACAAACATTCCATATCATTTTCATATACTTAGTCCATCTGTTCGCAATCAAAGAAAAGAATATACTAAAATATTTAATATGTTGGAATGTCTTGACAATAGTGATGGCGAGCATTTACATAGAATGCGCCTTAAAGCAGTCTTTCAGGTTCTCTCCCACATCTGCTTCGGAGCTGTCTTATCCGTCTTTCGCTTGTCTCAGTCTCGCGGCGCCACGGTGCCGAGATAGTTTCCGCGGCAAGTACTTCCCCGTTGACTCAGCACCGCCCGTAAAGGCATCCAGGCTTTGTTCCGGCATTTGCACCGCGGCGGGTCGTTGCTTTCATTCGCTGGAAATGAGCTACTGAACCGAGAGAGGAAAGGGTCGTAAAATAAAATCATGTGACGTTGAAAGCGACGTAAAATGGACAAAAAATCCCGAAAACAGCGTGGAAGAAACCCAGATAAAGCTAAGTGACGTACCGTCGCAGGACATTACAGTCATGATGTGTGTG
>JAHLJT010008446.1:59608345-59760458 GCA_031308135.1 Acheta domesticus | reverse complement strand
AGCAGTCGGTAACTAGAATTGTTCTTCAAATATCGAACTGAATCCGACCTACCTATGTAGCAAGTATCAATATCTGCCACGACGGTGATAGGACTTCCGGTCGAAACTGCTGTCGTGGCAATGCCTCTTGCGCTAAACTTTTTTTTTTGTTTTAGTTGGTTTGCTTTCGAGATATCGACAGTGAACTTCGGTTTAAGTGGGTACGTTACATAAAAATCACAACAATCGTGGCAAGTATGCGCCATAAACGGAATTATTTTTAACGTATTAATTTGCCATGGATGACAGATGGCAATTAGTATTTCCAAGAACGTCATTTGAGGATTCGCCTCTTTTACGCGGACCCCTTCATTAAATCACTGAATTATCAGTTTCTTCCAGATACTTCACAGTAACGTAGAGCATTCATTACATTATATGTATTATATACTGTTGTAAACCGTTATATATATGGGATCTTTTTACTATCTTCCAATTCATTCATTACCTGAAGAGATGCTTCAAAAACGTGGAAATTGAATCTACTTCCATCCTGTGTCGTAATTAACCTTGCATAGTATGGGTCCTAAATTCTATTCATAATTTTAATGAAAGGCTTTCAGGAAAAATTCATTATGATATAAATATTACACAATATCAATAATAATAATAATAATTATTATTATTACTTAGTACTATTATTATGGTGACGGCAGTGTTTCTTTTAAACGTTCCTACATAATTCATTAAGAATACAACTGCGTCTGACTTCTTGTAATTAAACAAACTCTTTCTCCTCACGACCTGCCAGCCATACAATTGTTAAAGTTTCGTAAGGACATGTGTTCAAAACTGATTCTTTTACATCAAACAACGTACACAAAGCACACTAAAAGTGTATATTCCTTTAAGTAGTAGCTAAAACAAGAAATTAAATTTAACGTTAAAAATATAATGATGAATGTTTATTGGGTACTGTTCATTTAGCCATTGCATTGCTAGGCGCCAAAACGCAGTAGAACAAGAATGAAATGAAATGTCTGGGCTCTTTTGTGTCCAAACGTTGAGGTAGTAGTCAAGTAAGCTACAAATGGTAGCGTAAGAATCAGTCACTTGATATTTCTGCAAAATAATTTTTGTCTTCAACTGCTGAAATGTACTCAATATACTAGTTCAATGGATATTTATTCAATCTACATGTCATGATTCATTTTCTTTTTTACATAATAATTTACAATCCTAACATATATATGTTGTCAAATGTCAGAAATAAACAAAACGAAGCAAAATATTATGATTTTAATCACTAATATTTAGGACGTATTCTCGAAATTAAGGAGGACATAATATTGTCGTGTAGTCAGGAATGAACTTTTTAAAATTTTGTCTTTTCTTGTATTGTTGAACAAATGATCTTTAATGCTTTACTTTGTCTTCTAACTTCATGTTGTCCCTACCTCTCAATCTGTTTCAGAGACTGTACTCGCCTTTTACATCTCGCTCCAGATTCACCATCAGCTTTGATCAAGAGCGAATCCTCCCATCGGCTTCTAAAAATTTCCGAGTAATTTCATCGTCATAATAAACTGTTTGTCGCATTCACATTGACAATGGCTGTGACAGCATCGGCGACGTTCAAAGTCATCGGCGGTGCCACCCTGTCGTCAGAACCTTGTCTCCAATACGTTCGTGTCAATAGAATTACAGCGATCCGCGTCGTTCCAATTGCTCCCGTTTCACCACCCCCGCTTTTCGCTCGTCTGCCGTCAACGTCTAGACTCTCGCCGCCTCGCCCCCCCTCCCCTGTGCCGGATGCGCGGGCGAGTGCTACGGAGGTGTGCTTCGTTGGGCCCGGCTGGCGGCCACGCCGCGCCGCGCCGCGCCGCGCCGCGCCGCCCGCAGCGAGTCAATAACGACCCATCCGCCGGTCGCTCAGCATCGACAGGTAGGCCGTGGCCGTCGATATCCGCAGCCCGCGCCCGCCGTCGATACCTTTTCCTTTGCCACCGCCGTCGCCACACGCCGCTGGCCGCAACCGACGACGACGACGGCGCGGCGGCGGCATCGCATCGGCATCGTCGGCGTCCCTGCGTATTCACAATGAGGCGCCGCGGCGAGCGGGGGCCGGAAGTCGCGCGCGCGGCCTGCCGGGCGCCGCGCCGCGTCGCGTCGCCTTGCGTCGCGTCGCGTCTCCCCCTGCGTTGTGGCGCGCCGCCGCTAGGGAGCGCGCGCACCCGCTGCGAAGCCGCGCCGCGCCGCCGCGCCACGAGCTGGCCAAGAGGCCGCGGAGCGGAATGGCACGTCGAAGGGGAAGTGGATGGATGGCACGACACCCGGGGCAGGCAGGACATGATTTTCTGAGGCATGGAATGAGGAACAAAGTTTATGGATATAAATGCACCGATAAAAAGGCGGGCCCAATACATGACAACCAAAGACATAAAAGCGATTTAAAACGAATTAGAAGCTATTTTACAGGAAATTATTTAAACCTAAATGTGCATCATATAATACATGATTTCACAATTATATCAGGCGATAAAATTAAATTAAACGTGGAATTTCGCAAGTATGAATTCCCTTCTCAAAAAAATCTCAAATACGGGGTTTTTCAGTATTCCCTTTAATTCCGCCGGCCCTCATGATGCCACTATTCAGTTTCGTGCTACGGAAAGGGGCGTGTCTTCAGCATCATTGAAGTGTGTTTCGTAACGAATCTAATATGTCTTCCCTCTTAAGGTTGTGCTTTGACCTAAAAGAAAACAAAACAAAACAAAAGCTAAACCTTTGTGTAATGATTGGAGGGGACGAACCTAAAAAAAGGATATGCTAGTAAGGACTTGTTTTGCCACTACTAATTGCCCTTCCAGTGATAGGCCTTGTCATCTTCTGCTGGGCCACGGTGGGAGAAAAAAATGTGACAGCGGGCCGTGACGACTCTTGACAACACTATCACTTTGGAAGCGCAAAAAAATCTCGATAGATTTTCCCTTCTTCTTTTGCTTTCAAATATGTTTTCCCTATCAATATAAGTGCTGTTTTCCTATCAAAATTTGAGCCTCATTTTTTTATGCATTTATTAAAGACTGAAGCCCTATTAAGGAAGTAATTCAATTCTATGCAATTCAATAGCTATCCCGCAATCGTTTTGAAAAAGCTATTAAATTTTTCTAATGTTTGTATTTAAAAAAGCATTTTATGCCAGAATTACACGGTTAAGAATCTCGTGTCAACAACATACATATTTTGTTTGTAATTACAAGGTGCACAAAACACTTCTTTTATCAAGGGCAAGTTTAAACTGAACACAATACAAACGGAGATTTTCTCTGAGAAATTTCCATTTAAGGTTCCCACATTCCTCAATTTGGCCTTCGGTGTTCTTGGCAATACTTCACGAATCACACAATGGACAGTAGTAAAAATGCTTTATTATTAATACTCAAGAAACCTTTGCAGGTGTGAGTCACTCTTCTGTTTTCAATTATATTGGAACAGCAAAACAGGTTGAGAGAACTAGCAAGCGAAGAGAAAAGAAGGAACTCGCTGTGGGGAAAAGGATAGAGTACCTGGAAATCGACTAAACCCTATGAAGGGTAGCGAAAAGCGGAACGTCCGGCTCACACGCATGCGCGTCACCCGCACTTTCTTCACTCGTCAAAACTATAGTTCCCTTTCCAGCGCACGCTTCCCCTACCCGCCCCGCCCCCTTCCACCGTCCTCACGCAACTGGGCGGTCGACCAGGCATCGCGCCAGCCAGATTAAAAGTTTAAAAGAGGCAACAGCGAAGCGCGAGCGGGGGCAAAGGGGCGCGCGAGGAGGGAGGAGCGGGAGAGGAGGAGGAGGAAGAGAAGGGCGAGCAGAAAAAGGAGACGGAGGGCGAGGAGGAGAGAGGAGAGAGGAGGAGAGAGGAAGAGGAGGAAGATACGGAGGAGGAGTGAGCACCGTTGTAGGGGGGGGGCGTGGTGGAGGCGGAGCGGGAGGAGGAAGAGGGGTGGCCGCAGGGAGAGAGGCGTGCGGAGGGCGGGGGCAGAGGCGCGAGCGGGTCAACGAACCCGAACAAGCAGCTCCAGTTCCCCCGGTGCGCGCGGCCAACGAACCCGGTCGCCGGCCGGCGCGGCGCGCGCGGCTCGGCATGGCGTGGCGCGGCGTGGTGTGGCGTGTCTCAGCACTGGCGTGGCTTGGCGTGGCATGGCGTGGCATGGCGCGGCATGGCGTGGCGCGGCTTGACGTTGTCTCAGCGTGGCGTGGCTCGGCGTGGCATGGCGCGAAATGGCGTGGCGTGGCGTTGCATGGCGTGGCGTGTCTCAGCTTGGCAAGCCTCGGCGTGGCATGGCGCGAAATGGCGTGGCGTGGCGTTGCATGGCGTGGCGTGTCTCAGCTTGGCACGCCTCGGCGTGGCGCGCCCTCGGCGTTGGCGCGCCTCGGACGGGACGCGGCGTCGTGACGTGGCGTGTCTCAGTGTGGCGCGGCTCGGCGCGGCACTGGCGTCTGGCGCAGCGTGGTGTGGCGTGTCTCCGCGTGCTTGGCGTGTTTCGGTGTGGCGTGGAGTCACTTGGCACGGTTGTGACTGGCATGATGTGGCATGGTGTGGCATGCCGTGGTATGGCGTGGCGAGGAGTGGAGTGACGCTGCGTTCTCTTACTCTCCGGCGTGGACGCACACTTTGTCGTCTCACTCCCAGAACTTCAGTTCTTCTTTGCATTTCATTCTTGTCGATCGATTTGCTCGCCTGCGTAAATCCATTTGGATACTGATTGATATCTACGTCATGAGTCGAAATATCTAAATTGCTAAATGCAAAACTAATTTATTTTCAAAACTTCGAAATAATAGATACGCAATTTTTTTCACATTGATGTACAGACAAAAATCATTTGAAACTTCACTTACTGTCACAGCAACTCTACTCTACACACACACACACACACACACACACACATACATTTTATGTAGATGCGTTTATTCGAGAGGTCTTAAATACTTGCCTCTTTCATCGGGATGTCCATTGGTTTGAAAAGTGTAAGAGATCACTCTTATCTGAGGCACGGAGTAGTAATGAGGTCCCTCCCCTCGCCGCGGCCCTGTCAGCCACCTTGCTTGCGGCCGCTTCCTGTAAGCCTTACTCACACGTGCATCAATTAACGGGCTCTGGCAGCGCCTGGGAACCACTCTGGCCGGTTATGACCTGACTGCTTGGAACTAGCATTTGAATGATGAGGGCGAATGAGATGAAAGTTGTAGAGTGAGAAATATAAATGAAGAAGGAATGAATGAATGAATGAGAGTGAGAGGTGAAAAATAAAAAGTAAATGAGAGTGGCTTGAAAAGGAAAGTGCGAGGAAGATAAAACAACAGAATGAAAAACTGAGGCGAGTTAACAATAGCTACAGTTAGACATTTCCATACTCTGAGTAATTTAGAAAATAAAATAGATAAAAATTGTGTACAAATTGAAAATATTGAAAAGTGTAAATCATTAAAGGTATTTAAAATTTGCATTTTTGCATTGAACGTATGTAAAATTTTGAGAACATTTAGATTCCAACGCTAACTATCGCTTAGAAAGATTACGTGGTTTCTATACTACCCCTGAAATTTTTCCTTACACCAAAAAATGTTATACTTAACGAATCACTCACATCCTTTTTAGAACATTAATTAATTTAAATATTTGAAAACATTAACTATCATTACATTTCTTTATTAATAAATCACACTTCCTTTATTACTGAACATTTCACTTCGGCCCACACCGCTTGTAAAAATAAAATAGACCAGAAAAATAAAAACTTTTTATATAGATTTCAACTATATTGATGGAACACCATGTTTCCTGAAGCTACTTTTTCTAGTGCACAATTCCATAAATGTACTACAAATGCAGACACGACGGAAGACCGTAAAAACACTCGACAAATTCTTCATATTATTCCAGTAATCGAATATTCATGTCTTCCCTTGGTGGTGTTATACGGTCTGAGCGGTGATATATAGAATGAATCGTTTTAGTTTCTCCTGATGTAAGTACTCATGATACTACGTAAATCTGGGCGTAATCTCATCAATATTTTTTGAACACTAAAATAACGAACTGTAAGTCACTCTTTGATAACCAAGTTAAAGAAATAACAATGAAATATCGTTGATAATTAACTCATTTTTTAATTGATTTTTAGTAAAAAAACGTACATGAGGTTTTTTTCCTGACGCAAACGTGCAAGTTTCCCGAAAATCCGTTATACGAAGAAATAAAATATAACATGATATATGACTTTCCGAAATAATTATATTCGGTATATCAAGCCTTTTAGAATCCTTCCTTCTCTACCTTGGGCTGAACAGGCTTGACTGAGGCTGACGGGGCCGGAACGGCCCTGAGCGGACGAGTCTGAGTATTAGGATGTTGTGATAAAAACAAAGGCAACGCCGGGGATCAGCTAATATTTTATATATCAAGTCATGGTTGTTCCTTTTTCACATTGTCTTTACATCAACATACATTCATGCCGATGCAACGGAATACCACTAACGTTCGAAAACACGGATCATGGGACGGGAGGTGACCAGTGCTGTGCTGTGACGTTGGTAGTGAGTAGAGGAGAGGAGTAGTGGAGTGACGGGGAGTGAAGTGCCGGGCATGTGGGCGTGAGAAAACACGAGGCTAGAGGTATGCCCACTTACGTATGTTTTCGATTTCGAGTGATTTTTTTTCCTCACAGTAATCCCCCATGTCGGACGGTGGTCATAAAACTAAACGTCAGTTGCACTGAAACTGCAATTTACGGTGCTTTTCCTCTGCCTGCATCAGTAGACATGTTTTCCATTTAACGTTTGGGGTTTTATTTACGCTTTTAACCATCCTTTTCAGTAAAAGTTTGAAGTAAGTGGCCTTCTATCTCTGTGAACCAAACGACCATTTTATGAAATACCATTCTAGCGTACAAGAGACGATGACGAGTGTATGGAATACCAGAGTTCAACTTGCAAGCCCTTGCTATGGAACGCTATGAAAGCGCGAGGGTGCGGTGCAGTGTGGTCGGCGCGCGGACCGAAGGAGCGACGTGGAGCGACGCGTGGCAGGGCGCGGTGAGAAGAACGGGCCGGGGCAAAAGCGGTTGCAATAAGGCGAGATGGCGACGGACCGGTGAGGGCAGGATGGAGCGAAGCGGGACGGAGAAAGGAGAAAACGGAGAGGGCTGGGGCAAAGCGGGGCGAGAAGGATAGGGGTGGGACGAAGCAAGCGTGGAACGGAGGGTAGTGTGGTGGTGTGAGAGGGTGGAGGGGGAGAGGACGGGAACGAAGCGAGGCGGAGCTTGATGTGGCGGAGATGAGAGGAGCGGGACGGGACGTGGAGGTGACCGTGCTCTGGTGTGACGTGGTGTGGTGAGGAGAGGAGTAGTGAAGTGGCGGGGATGGGAGTGGAGTAGGTGGGCGTGGCGTTGCGGGACGGGTCGGAGCGGGACGGGTCGGAGCGGGACGGGTCGGAGCGGGACGGGTCGGAGCGGGACGGGTCGGAGCGGGACGGGTCGGAGCGGGACGGGTCGGAGCGGGACGGGTCGGAGCGGGACGGGTCGGAGCGGGACGAGGTCGGAGCGAAGATAGGGAAGAGACGGTCGTCCCGTAGCCGGGATTAGCCAGGAGCGCCCGGCCCCCGCGCCGCCTCGTACGCCTCCGCAGCCACACCGCAGCGGGGCGCAGGCGAGGCGGGCGACACGACGCGTGGCGCGGCGCGGAGCGCACCCTCCATCAAAGGGCAACGTGCGCGCGCTACTCCCTCATCAACACACGCCGCCCGCGCACGCTGTGCCGCTGACCCAGCCTGCGGGCACCGCACAAGCCAGACGGGCACCGGCGCTAATGGCTAAACAGCCAAATGAGAAATAAGCAAAGGCTGCTCGCCCCGGTACAACAAGTAAACAGTACGGCTGGAAGAGCAAGGGAGAATAAAAAGATTCTACACCACACGCGATAAAGAGATGATTACGTGATAAAAAGATAATTATGTGTTGTGATATGACAAATCTACATTTATAGTACTCGTTTTTCACATATTAATGACAAAGCGCAAAATTTATAACAAACAAAACTGCACTGATCAACTCCATGAAGAATGAAGTCACTACATGTCACATTCCTGAAAGCAGTTTAGGAGTGCCGATGATCTATATTTTCTAAGAACAATAGCATTACAAAAGTCCTATGTAGTCTATGAAGAGTACATCTGGTGTATGTCACGTTGTCAACCACTGTACATCTTTCCACCAACACTACGCAAACTCCACCCTTCCCGATTTTGTAAAATATGAAGAAGGCACGCCAAGAAATTTGGGGTAGAAATTTTCATATCATATTCAAAGTCACACAATAGTTCGTGTCTTCTTACAGCTGCCCATTTAAAATTTTAAGAATTTACCTGAGAGGACGCGTCGAAGCGTGCTTTTAAGGAATGCAGTCTCTGCTGCGCATGGCGTTAACTTCAAACCGGGTAAACAGATCAGAAGAAAGAAAAGACCATGATTCGGTTCTCGTTACTTTCTCATTCTTTTAAGTAATGTTCCCTTACAAAACAGTCATGCGGAGTACGAATAAATAACACCTTTCTGATTGTCGCCTTAGCGGTCGTGGCCATTCTGCACACGATGACGGTCAAGTGATCTGTGTTGTTGTGGAGACGAGGGTACTGACAGAGAACGTATTCGAAAGTGTAATTCCAGATTGCAAAATATTTTATTATTATTTTTCCTTTCAGGGATACTAAAAACTCTCATTCATTCACAAAGCTAAACAATTAAATAACACAAACGTGGCCAGGAAAACATAATGATGAATGTCTCTCTGGTTGCACGAAACAATAGTAGAATCACGAACGATAGATTCATTTTTCCAATTTTACCTGCATATGTGCTTTTTAAACAGTGTCTCGTAACTACATATCGGACAATCACGTCTTTGTGATTTTGTACATTGTCTCTGAACATAAAAATGTTTCGAACGATATTCACTAGGAAAGCGGGAGTTTTCCAATTTCAAATAAATTCTCTACTTCCCAAATGAGCATCGCGAACTTCAAAAACCCAAATGATAACCTTAATTTAAAATCGAAAGAAAAGTTTAATACTTCTTTGAAGGAATTGATACTTACATTGAATGGCGTCACATTCAAGTACTTTATAGTTATTGAGAATAATCTAAGGTACAATCAAATGCGAAATTGGTGCTAAAAGGGAAGGGAACGTGAAGGCGAATAGAGACCTGCAGAAATTGATGCAATAAAATCCACATGTACGGCGAGATGGATAGAGCATTTCTGTTTTGCAGAGTATTAAATAGAATACTAGAAGGAACTTCAGTCGAGAATTTCAGAGCGTTCAGGAAAGGAATAAAATCATTTATTGCAGCCATGAAAGAATCGTCTGAACTTGCGATATCCATATTCTCAAGGAGAAATAATTCTGTTATAAAAATAGTTTATACTAAATAGAAATAAATATTATTCAGTCATAACCGAGAGCAATTTGCCTCAAAATGTTCATCGATTCAATAGTTATAGATAATGAATATATTTGAAGCAATGTATCATATACAAGGGCGTATTACTGGTATTCCGATACATAGGTAATGCATTTCAATTTCAAGATATAGCACAATCGGTGGTAAAATCTTTACCAAAAACATGAAAACATCAGACTTCAAATAAATTGCTCGTAATAGAAGTCCACTTCTAGACTTCTCTGAACGATATGATGTTTTCAGTGACGACTTTTCATCCTCCCCATGAGAAGAGATGTTGTTTTGTTAAGTCTCCATGTTCTTTAAAGTAGCGGCCCAGCGATGAAGCGTAACTTCAGCGCTTTTTAATTTATCAACTACTTGTTCACTTGCTCGAGAAGACTAAATACCCCTTTCATTAAGACATCAACGTAGTGTCAGTTCAAAAAATGCAGAACAAAATACTATGTTCTCGAAAAGCATGCATTATGCAGAATTAAGGACTTTCCTCAGAAAATGTTTGACTTTCTTTAGATGTAATATTTCATCACTGACCTTACAGTACTGAGTTCTAGTACTTAACCAAACTTATCTATGTAATGCTAACCATTAAGACATTACGATTCGAAAGCTGTGTCAGACGACTATCAGACGACTATTTTCTCCACAATATCCTGAGCTACAGTGCAGTACATGGTTGCAAGTAGTTTATTACATGCGACTTATGAATTTCTCTGTCGCTTCAACATTGCATGGCCTTTGGAGAGACATTCGCGGACTTGCTGTTCTGTCAGTCTTTTCTAGTTCGGCATGAAAGGGCAACGGCAAATTGGTTATGCTGATTGTGCAATGAGGGAGTTGAACTTGCGTGAGGGAGTACCCCTACCGGGGAGATTGAAGTCGTCATAGTTTCGAATCTATGTAAAATCGCAAAGAATATTTTAGTGTTAGGGTTTAATACACATGTTTGACTTTCTTGAATTTGAATTGCTGTAAACACGCTGCGCTACAGAAATCACTACCATCTGATCTAGACATTTTGTTTCACAAGAGTGAAATATGTAAATCTGGCAGACAAAGAAAATCCGCACTTCTTTTCCTTTTGATCAGGCCATACAGCACAGTACGTTTTTAAACTAATTCATACATTACAAAGGCAATCAATTGTTACGTTTTTTTCATGGATGAAAGCAGATCAATCACCGGAGGTTTTTTGTCATATTACACAATAAAGAGCATAAAAACGCCAGGGGAGCGTTTCAGCACAAACAGTTTTGAAATCAAAGAGCATGTCACATAAACAAAAATAGGTATATTGGATGATGCTGTCAAAATAATTAATTATATAAAATCAAGTAATTTTTTGACGGGTGACCTTTGTTGCCAGGAAATAGGTGCGGGTGAGAGATTTTATGAAATGCGTACTTTTAACATTCCTAAGTGATTTTGATATAGTTTGCAAATTAAGTATACGTATTTGACGAAAGAAAAATTGGTTTAGACATTCACTGATCATATCGGTTCTTAAAACGAGCTCGTGGTCAGGAAAGTTAAGACATTTATCAGACAATTTCTTTAAAAAATGTAGAATTTTTGTTAATAAAATTAATATAAATCTCAAAATTACTGTATAATTTTAAATAAACTGACTAGCTATAAAGGAAATAACTATCATCTTTGTACAATTCGAAAAAGTAAGATATTTGATTCATAAGAAGTATGATATATCTATGGTAATTTTCCCGTACTAGGAAATGCAAGGTGAGTCTGATTTGGCAGCCCTCCTAAACTTCCACTGAGATATTATTTAACACGCACATCTACATCAATTCAATTCATTGATGCTCTTCCCCCTGACCAAGCGAATTTTGCTACGCTTCTTTCGCTATCAGTGACAGAAGGTATCACTTGGCGTTCGAAACAGGCTATTAGCATTTAGCTCAAAAACACTTCTGGATCATTTACATGCTTTAAATCTGCATGGGACAGCAGACTTTACTTCCCCTCCGAAATAAGGCGGACTAAGGCTTTTTTTCTCTTCTAAAAACCCATTGCCAAAATCGAATTTGAATCCGTGAACTTCAATACGCTAATCGCTGCATCTCAGAAGTAGGGTCGGCGTCGAAACCGCTACATGAGGCAATCAATTCGTTTTCGACACGACATGCAAATTAATTTTTAGATCTAGTTAGTAAATTGTTGGTAGCATATTTCATATGCTTTCTTTTATAACGATGTCTTCTCGAACTGTTTAATAAAGTTCAAAACATTTTTTTTTAATTTTGTAAAACATACTGCTGCTACATTTCTTAGATTTTGTTAGCAAGAATTGAAATGAAGTAATGAAACAGCATTTAGGGATACTGTGATGTGGGTTACATGTATAATGTTGCTCAATTTGTTAGAAACGTCTTTCGACAAGATTGAAATGATCGACCATAATCAGTGTCTACAGGAACTTAGACTTTCAATTATATTTTAATGGAAAAATTATATCCTTTTTCAGCAGTAATGGAAATAGCAAATCATACTGAAGATATTTCAAATTCATCAATTTACTACCGCGAAAACCCTACATCGTTTTGCTGCAAAGGCGTCCTCAAAAGTAGAAAAATTATTCTCAAGCTACGTCCACACAATGCATCTTTTCGAAATAAAATTGCAGACATTAAGGTGAAAAACCCACGTTTAACTCAACGCATATGCACTGCACACTCCATCTGCGCCTCCTTGCCGTTCAATCGATATGATGGCATGCGTCAAATTTGAGTTGGCCACAGTCACAACTAGACGACGAGCAATAGTGGGGAAATCGTTTGTAACAAGGAAACTTTTAAGAAATGTAAAAGGGAAGGAAAACATTTTACTTAGAATTATAATACATTGTGTGCAATCTATTGCATTGTGTGCTTATATTACATTGTGTGCAAGAGGAGCAGTTTCTCTTCAAAATCATCCCGATTTTAAACGGTTCAAATAAATTAGTAGTAGTAATAATACATAGGTTGGATAAAATGTTATGAGAATATTGCTGTAACTTAAAGTCTGTGAGTGGGTGTTCTTCCATCTCTCGTAACAAAAAGAAGTACTAATCGACGAGTGTTTGTAGTGAGGAGGAACAGTACTCTGTCAGTCTGCTGCAGTGTGTAATAGTTGAATTTTATAGCAATAGTTTAAGCGCCCTATCGTCATGCTTACAAAGGTAGGGCAACGTTCGTGGCTCAAAATTGAAGTAGCACCAGGTTGAAGTAAGCAAGGTCTTCAGGGACTGCGTGAAGCATGTGGTGATGCCGTGTTGCCATACTTCACAGTCGCACGGTGGGTTAAAATGTTTAGATTAGGCAGAGATGATGTGAAGGATAACCCCCGTAAAGGACCGCCCACCCAGAACTATTGCGCCGCTGGCAATGGAGATGCTGGAACATCCACCTTACCCACCCGATATGAGTCCCTGTGATTATATCTTCAACAAAATGAAAGAAGCAGTGCGAAGAACCCGGTGCAATACCAGAGAAGGAATTTTCCGTGCTATAGAGCAATCACTATGGAATATCAACAGAAATAGACGCTGGTGTACCACGCTTTCCTGACATTTGACAAAAGGTTATTAATAACGGAGGCGATTATATTGAAGGTGTGTAAATGTAAATACATCTATCAATAAAGTAATTTCAGAGAGAAAATCTCATTACTTTGTTTCCAACCCTTGTACATATATCGCGTGCGATCCTTGGTGATACCCCTAAGGGGATATTCAAAGCAGTTGGATTCCAGCCTGTGAATTTATGAGGTGATATGGTGATGAGAGATGATCGTGGCATTTTGGAAACATCCCAGCATTCGCCTGTATGACCACGGTAAACCACGAAAAACTGCTCAGGATGAACTGCCCGGAGATCGAACCCGGAACTCCCATCAGCAAAGTCAGCGCGTTACACGCTGAGCCACAAATAAATTACGAGTTATTATTTCACGAAAAGGGCATAGTACGGATTGCATCATTGCATTCCACAAGACTTAATTATAAACTCCAGCGCAGATCTGGTACAAAAAATATGGTTACAATAGCACTAGAAATATACGCTCATTGTTTTCAAGAGTACACCATATTTGTTCTTCGGAGAAAACGCACAGTCAAAACGCACGACATTCCTGCTTCTTGCTGGAAGCCGTGTGCTATTACATGCGTCCTTGGTTTTCGAGAAAAATGAATGCACCAAACTCAAGCGCTTTGTGTGCTATTGCAGGTGTTAAAGACCCCTGCGCAAAGTTAAACGAAAAGACGCATTAAGTGGACTCAACCTTTACTGTTCGTTTTGAAAATGTTCCTAGTCTATACAAAGAACAAGTGGAGCGTAACACATACTTTCTCGTCTTATTTGACCCGGGAAACAAAACCACGTCCAACAGACTCCAAAAAATCTTTAATCTTTTTAACTTCAAAAATGTTAATGAAAATGTCATATCTGCAACTGAAAATTTAATGTTTGTTTTGTATTTTTTTCGTAAGGTTGCTTTTATGATATTGCTGTACTTTCGTTTAACTACCCATCTCAGTTTTCGTAATCATCTGTTCTTGCGGGTTCCCGAGGTATTCCGCCCTAGTCGCCCCTTACCTATAGGCCCTTTTTGACTGCGTGTTGCCTGTTCTGGGGGGAGAGTTCCGTGGCTGGAAATGAAAGGAAGGAGATTTGACAGGTGATACATGATGGGTAAGGGAGTATGTCCATGCTTTACTGCAGGGTTCAAACGCAGAGCCCGGATGTAACGCGCGCTTGAACACAAGTGCCCTGATCACCTGCTCCGCTCAGGCCGGCCAGGAATAAACGTGTGAGGGCTGGAAGGTAATGCTTGAACGTGGTTCTTGGGAAAGCTCTACCATGCCACAACACCAAAGCAAACAACCGTGCCCGAAGCTGGGACTCGAATCCGTGACCCTTGGAACCGACGCGGTCAAGGCACGACGACGGTCGTGGCGAGCCGACACGGTCAAGGTCGAAGCGCACACGTCTTAACGATCTTGGCTACCAATGTCGGCCCACATTTGCGATTGAATTCAGTGTATTTTGCCCTATATACTTACAACAATGTTCTAGAACAAAGAAAGAAGGCTTGCACCGCTTAGGATTAGAACCACGAACTACCTCCTCTGACATCCGGGGTCCCGCTTGAGGGTTCAACTTGTTTCACTTCACTATTTAGAAACATGATCAGACATTCACGCGCTTTACAATCAGTTAACTGCTACCGCTCGCAGACACCACTTGAAATTTTGGTCAGTGTTGTATTGGTTACGACATCTCAGAAAATTCTCTCACAAAATGGAGAAACCTACTCATTTTTAAAAAAACATGTACGTGAAATGATTTTAAAACACTAATTTTGAGGATTATATAACATTTACATTTTTATTTTTATTTTTAATATTGAAAGAGTAGGAAAAGTAGAAAAAAAAACTTTTGCAATTTTCGAAATTTCTAAGTTTTTAATGGATAGGACACCTATGTTATATTATTAAGCAAACTTTGAAGTATTTGAACAATATTAAAGAAATAATCAGGGGACGTTTTTGAGAAAATTGTCTTGGTATATTTTTAAAATTGTTTCGAGTCTTTTTCTAGCGAAAACTACTTGTATATTAAAAATACTCGTCCTCGACAACACATAACTCAACAGCACATACCTCGTACTATTCCTAACTTTTGCAATTTTCGAATATTTAGAGACTTCAAAGAAAATGAGACCTGCGTCATTTTTAAGCATCCTTTATTTTATTCATGGAAAGGAGTTTTAAAAAAAATTGGAACCGCTTTTGAGAAAATGTTTTTTATAATTAGTATTAACTTCAAGTCAGAAATTGCGTGAAAATTACCAGTTTTTTCAAAAAATTGTATGCGTATTGTCTTATTATTTGTAAAGGTTATGAAAAGTCATAATACAAGTTAAACTTGCATTGTTTCCAAGCCATAGAAATATTTGCCCCGGCATGAATTTGAACGTCAGAGCATACGATCCGCTACATCATCAGTGCTGTTTATAAATAATAACGTTCCAAACGTACACAAAGGAAAGTTCAACTTCTGCAATTTTCGAAATTTGAGAAAAAATTTTGCGCCGTTTTTGTGAAAATTGCGTTAGGTTTCTTTTAGTTGAGACGATTTCACTCACAATAATTAGAGATCATTTTTGCCCCTCGCGCGGTCCATTGCTCGTTTGTTAAGGCATTTTTTATTTATTTACGTCAAAAACAGTTAAAAACTGTGTATGATGAGCTATGGGGAGAAGTGAATTGCTCGTGCATTCGTGCTGCTCGTACTGCTCGTGCATACTGGTATTGAACCTTGAAACAATGAAAAACTACCGATTAAACTCCCGACATCCGCTGATGTCGGGAACAGATCGACACAGATATTTAGCTGGAGTCAAAAATTCCAACACCATCGGGGCTCGAACCCTGAAACCTTTAGGTCAGACACTACAGTATCTACAGTTGTTACCATGTGCCACCCAAGCCGATAATAAGTAAACAAAATTTTCTAAAAAAAGGAATTTATTTAAACGTTATGGAAAGGCAAGGCAAAATATCTCTAATCTCAATGTATTAACTAAATGCAAGGGATACAACAAAATACAAATATTTAATTTTTGAAGTTTGAAAATTTGTATTGGAAATGGCATAGGTGGGATGGCGTATTCTGCGGTATCTCCTTGAATAAATTTCATTTTTAAACCTTGTTGTATTCTTCTCTTGCAGGCAGGGGAAACTAAGGATCGAGACTTTACGCCACTTTTCAAAAACGTTCATAAGAACAACTACAAAATAAATGGACAATTTCCCTTTGGTGAGGTTTTCCTCAATCAAATTAATAGTTAACGACCAAAAAACTGTTTCAGTGGAGTTCTACATTTCAAACAGGTAATTGCATGCGTCGTTAAAGAAACGATAATTGCTGGCGTTAAAGAAACAGCAAATTTGGGTCTCTTGATTCAGTCAAACCTCAAATGGAATGACCATATAAATAAATACTAAAGTAAGTTCAATATGTTACGCATACCCAATCCTTTTAAATTCAGTCAGCTTTCATACGGATCGTTGGGTGTATTTTGCGAATGTGTCTATTTTCTCTTGATCCATTGAGTATATATACATATGGCCCCTTGTTGCGCTTGTGGACAGTAAATATAAGAATTCAGTACCTTCATACATCTTCGTACGCTCTGTGGGAAGTAAGTGGAAAATTTAGATATTTTGTATGTAGTTCCAACAAATGAAATCTGTGGGTCATTGGCCGATGGAAATAGTTTCTATTATACGAGAGTGATTATTTCTTGTTTTCAAATGTTTCTATCAAGTAAACTTATCTATCTTTATTGAAGTATGAATTTTCATATCTTCAAGTTTAAAAAAAGAAAGTGTAGGGGTTCTCGAGCTCAGAAAATGTGTGCATATTTCATTTCTCCCATTTAAGTCACATAGAGTTTACTGTATTTGGACGATAATTAAACTTAATTAATCTGGCATCACATTCACATAGTCAAGTGCTTACTCGCAAACTGATTCACGCACTTTTACAAACCACCCACTCGCACATCATTCTTCTTTATATTTTTTTTTTCACTCCAGGCAGATATTAAGGAGTTCAGAAGAGAGAAAAACAACATGGAATCTCCCGTTGAAAAAAAAACGAACATTGACTCCAAAACTTCTTTTTAATGTTTTATTACGTATCTATGCCGACTGAAGTACAAATAAAAGGAAAAGTTTGGAAGCTATAAACAAAAATATCGTGGAATACAGAAGACGTGAAGTTTAAGTAAATAAAAGAATTGCGTAATGCAAGAGAGAAAAAGAACAATCCAAACACGCTACATAATTAATTATGATAACACCGTACGTTGTCATATAAATTTTCTATCGTTTTATGATATAAAAATTGGTGTTATTAATCTGTTAATTAAAGTGTCTCGTGCAATAATATGCATGAAAAACTCAAGAAGTTATGAAAACAGGAAATGTTTTGTGTTGAAATAAATATCACAGATGTGACCTAAATTATATTTCTGTTGGTTTCACGAGGAAGTTCAATGATCTCTTTTTTTATCGTTCACATTTTCATCATTTTTTACTATCAATCGGATATAAATCAGGCGTTCTTGGTTTGAGGTCACACGAATCTCATAAGTCGTAAAACTCAATACAGGAACAACTAATCGGAAAACATCAATTTATTATTCATTTAAATTCTACGGAGAAGATTTCGATTATTAAGACGCATTACTTTGAATTACTGTAACATTTAAACAAGTTACAAAGTATTAAGGAAGGCAGATTGATACAAGTTTTGTGCGACAAGTAAAGCCATAATCAGGAACATATTGTGGAAATTTAAACTGTTACCCTTTCTTATAATTTATCGTCAATAGTAGTTTCTTTCGTGGTACAAATGTCGGAGTTCCACACACATAGATTAGTTTTAAGGTAACGTAGAAACATTAATCAAATCATTATGTGAAATTAATTAATATCTTGATCAATATTTCGCCGAGAGAAAATCTGTAGGAAAATGTATTGATTCCTGGTTTTGCCTTTGAGCAGTATATCAAGTCTTTCTCCCTTCACGAAACAAGTAATTTTTGCTGTTTTATGATACATTAAATGATTTATCCTCAAGTTAGAAACAGTATGTTAATAGTTTCATTTAAGCACGATTATAATTGCAGTGCAATAAGAGGCACAAACTCGATGAGGAAGAAATTGACCATGTGAGGGCTATTGAACCATCTAATTGTCTAGAATGTCGCGGTACTTCGGGAATAAAGGACACATTACGCATTATGTAACATTTAAAATTTTACAGGAGAGCAGTTCAAACACATTTTGTCCTCTGAATAATAGAACTTCTAATGTTTATTTGATCGCTTTAATCTTCGTTATTAATGGCTTTTGGACATAGATCTCAATACCCCCAGGAAGAACAATGAAACTGTGACATGAGTGTAAAATATTACATTTAATAAAAAAGTCGACATACAACTCTATCTAAGTCACAGAAAGATATGTTTAAAAAAAAGGCTTCTTTAAATTAGTGCAACAGGCTTATCTTGGACAAATGCTTAAATAAAGGAATAAAATCTGACCGAAATTGTAATCGTACATACAGCGAAAGAAACGTTTTCGGGTGTCTTAAGTGGCAATGTAACCTTTCGTGACGCCGCCTATAACACTCTAGTGAGCAACACGGTTGAGAGCGAGTTGGCGCGATAACGCTTGAAGGGCTGTATCGCGATAAAGTAGCCCTTGCACGCACATCTCCCTATAAACAGAAAGCACCTTTCCGTGGCGTTTGGAAGCACAGCAACAAGGCACCTCCCATTTTCACGGATACTCAACATTAACTTTGTGATTTGTGGGCAAGTGTGCAGCTAGAATTAATTTCGTTCGGTGCATACCCTAAAAGAGTCACAATAGTTAAGCCCTTCACGATAATTTCTCTCTCGAATAAAACCTCGACACTTCGAAAAAAAAGAACATGATTAAATTATAAGCAAAAAGCTAAATGTAAAAAATCATGTTCCATTTTATCTTATCGAAACCTATAAAAGGGATGCAAAAGTATTTTACATTGATATTCCTGACTGATTACATCAAACCTGTTAGATTATAATTAAAACAATCTGCGAAACAATTACACATATATGTACAACGCTTTGAATTTTTTCTGGAAAATAATTGATTTTTCGTAATATAAGATTACACAACAATTAATTTTAAAAATTTATAGATATTAGGCTGACATTAAATTAGTCCAAAAATATTATACTAATTTATTTGTATACGGTTATTAAAACGTGAAAATAATTGTTAGTCCTACAAGATTTGAGGGTCTTAGGAGACGAATTTAATGATCTGGATTAAACCACCCATTCCAGCAATCATAAAATTACCGAAAATAAACTTTCGGAAGGAACCAGAAATTCATAAATACCAGTAAACTTACCCATCACAAAACAAATCCACGTAATTAACAATATTAGGGAGTGTTGCAAATGAATGACAGGTGTATGGAATTTTTTGTATTGTCACTCATATCCTGTAAATGAATGAAAGACTAATCTTCACTCACTGTCGCGTTCTGTTGATCCCTTCCCCACGATTTGACAGGTGCGCTGCACCGAGCTTTAGAGTTCACAGGTGCTTCTTCGCAAAATGTGAATACGAAACTTTTAAATGAAAACCAAACAGGATTAGAGAAAGTGTACGCGTCAGCTCGTCTTCAATGGATACGGCTTCCAAAATCAATTCTGGTAAAAAGTATAGAAGTCTCTCTCACAATTTCAAGAATACGGCGGAACTTGTTATATTCAATATAAAACATGAATTAGAAAGATAAAAGCATATTTTCTGAGACATAAAGAAAGGCCAACTATAAGCTAATAGATTTGTACGTACGAGTTCACTAACAAAGCACCTTTCACATTCAGATGTCCAAAGATAGAGCGGTTTGTCAAAAATAATTGATTCTCATGCTTTTTAGGGATATACATTTTTTAATACGTTGAATTAATTCGGAAAACACATACAGAAGTGTGATACTCCAAACTTCTTACACATCTAAAAAACCTTTCATAAAAATGAAAGTGTTTTTTACGAATGCATTCACGATAAACACCCACAGCAGTTTTTGGCATTACAGGAAAATGGCTATTTAATAGGTCATAGCAATGACACTTTATCACCTATATACAGAAAACTGCGCGTCTCATGGACTCCTACTCCAATTAAATCAGCCAATAACAACAGTGGTCGTCGATGCATTGGCTCTGGAGACGCAACATCCAAGCGTCACTTGTCACATCATTGCTGTTTGTTCCAATCTCCAAACACATTCCGCACCCCAGCTTCCTAGCAGCCGTCTTTAATGGAACATGCGAGTGTAACGCAGAGAGCCGGGGGATTGCGCCAGCAGAGCGTTCTGCCACAAGCTCTAGGGCACTCCGTCTCCGCCATCTCCTCCAATGCTCGGCGCGCACACGGACGTGCGCGTGCAGGCACGCCCCGTCGTTCGCACGCCCGCTCACGCATGTACGCATCCGCACGCATTCACAAACGCACGCGCGTGCGTTCAAGAAGACGCGGCCATGTGCGCCAAGCACGATTCTCCATCCACCCTTGCGGCCGTGACGGGGCGCGAGGAGTCTGGGCGGGGATACGGGGCAGGGATGCGGAGCGGGGATGCGGGTCGGGGATGCGGGTCGGGGATGCGGGTTGGGGATGCGGGGCGGCGATGCGGGGCGGCGATGCGGGTCGGGGATGCGGGTCGGGGATGCGGGTCGGGGATGCGGGGCGGCGATGCGGGTCGGCGATGCGGGTCGGGGATGCGGGTCGGGGATGCGGGTCGGGGATGCGGGGCGGCGATGCGGGGCGTTGATGCGGGGCGGGGAGGCAGGGCGGGGAGGTAGGGCGGGGAGGCAGGGCGGAGAGGCAGGGCGGAGAGGCGGGGCGGGTTGGCGGGGCGGGTGGGTGGGGAGGGTAGGCAGGGATGGTATGCTGGACAGGGAGGCGGGCAGTGAGGCGCGCATGCGGGCGGGCGGGGGACGGGGAGTCGGAGCAGGTACACGGGGCACCCGCCTACGTACCTACATGGGTGGGGACGCGGAGCTGGTCGCGGGGCGGGACGCGAGGAGGCGAAGCTAGGAACAGCCCCAGGGGGACGAAATAGGAAGGCCACGTAGAGAAAAGGGGTCGCGGGGAGCAGCCACGGGGTGTGATCGCGGGGAGGGGTTTGCGGGGAGGTGTCGTGGGGAGGGGTCGCGGGGAGTGGTCGCGGGGAGGGATCGCGGGGAGGGATCGCGGGGAGGGGTCGCGGGGAGGGATCGCGGGGAGGGGTCGCGGGGAGGGGTTGCGGGGAGGGGTCGTGGGGAGGGGTCGCGGGGAGGGGTCGCGGGGAGGGGTCGCGGGGAGGGGTCGCGGGGAGTGGTCGCGGGGAGGGGTCGCGGGGAGGGGTCGCGGGGAGGGGTCGCGGGGAGGGGTCGCGGAGAGGGGTCGCGGAGAGGGGTCGCGGAGAGGGGTCGCGGAGAGGGGTCGCGGAGAGGGGTCTCGGAGGAGGATCGCGGGGAATTGCCGTGGGGAATGACGCGGAGAGGCGACGCGTGGTGGCAAGGTGTGGTGGCGACGCGGGAAGGTGACGTGGGAAGGCGATGCGGGAAGAAGTCGTAGAGGCGACGCTGGGAGGGGACGCACGGAGGGTCGCGGTAAGGCGATGCGGGGAGGGATCGTGGAGAAGTGACGCGGGGAGACGAGGAGGAGTTTCGACGCGAGATGGCGACCATGGAAGGTGTCAGAGTAAGGGGTAGCGGGGAGGCGACTCGGGTAGACGACGCGTAGAGGAATCGCGAGGGGTCTCAGAGAAACCCCTCGCGAGGGCTGCGGGGATCGACGCGGAGAGGCATCGCGTAGAAGAGAGGCGGGATGGAAACCTGGGAAGGCGAAGCGCGGTAGGATTGCGGGGAGGAAAGCGGAGCGGCGCTGTGTGAAGGCGACGGGGGACGACGCGGAGAGACTATGCGGGGAGGCGACCCGTAGAGAATACGGAGAATATGCGGGGAGGCAAGGTGAACGAAGAAACGGGGTGGTGACGTGGGAAGGCGATGTGGGGAGGCGATGTGGGGAGGCGATGTGGGGGGCGATGTGTGGAGGCGATGTGGGGAGGCGATGTGGGGAGGCGATGTGTGGAGGCGATGTGGGGAGGCGATGTGTGGAGGCGATGTGTGGAGGCGATGTGGGGAGGCGATGTGGGGAGGCGATGTGGGGAGGCGATGTGGGAGGCGATGTGTAGAGGCGATGTGGGGAGGTGATGTGAGAAGGCGATGTGGGGAGGGGACGCGCGAATGATACGCGGAACAGATATGCGGGGAAGTGACGCGAGAAAATAACGCGCGAAGTGACGCTGGGAAGTGACGCGGGGAAGTGACGCGGGGAGGAGACCCGGGGAAGGGACGCGGGAGCTGACGCGGGGAGACGCCGCGAGGAAGGGACGCGGGGAGGCGCCCTGGGGCGTCGTCTGTGAGACGTCGGCAGGTGCGCGAGGCGAACGCTGCTTGCCTGTGCTAAAAATATATAGCCGCCTTCCATGGCGCGCTCTTAACGACGAACAGAGGGAGAGACCGATCCTCGTTCGCGGAACTTCTCCTTTGTAATATTTTTATTATGTTGCTACACGTTTATGCGTTGCGAGGCGTTCCGTATTCAGACCGAAACATCCAGGGTAGTGAGGATTTGAGGATTTATTCACGACGAAAACAGAACAAAAAATTTTACAAAGTTTCTTTCGTACAGTAACAAGAGTGTTTAACCCATCTTTCTCTGAAGAAGCAATTATACAATAACATTAATAATAATAATAATAATAATAATATTAAAAACACAATAACATTAATATCTAAACATCAATATCCAAATCTGAAAATCATTTACGATATGAATTTTGCTACATGAAAACCAAGATCAAAATATTATGGTTCTCAAATATCAAGATAGAATATTGTGAGGTGTTATCTTCCGTTCTGCGAATGTAACGAGAAGAAAAAAACAGCGACGATGAAGTGAAAAACTTACCAATATTTTATAGTATTTTTTGTGTGACCTTCGGTCACACAAAAGCATGTGATAATACAAATATCACAAGCATGTGATAATACAACGTATCACGCAAATATATACAAATCCACAAGGTGTAACAACTTTCTTATGAAACAGTTTCCTTCTTACACACATAACTATCTTTTACACAAAAGCTGTGAGAAGTATATATACTAATTCAAATTACAAATAATTTATTAGAAAAGAAAGTTACAAATATTTAAATGCTACAGTGTATTAACTCTTGTACAAAATATTACTTTTTTCTCTATCATAAAAATTTTTGCTATATGATGCCTATATATCGCGCTTTTATTTCGTGATTTTTATGCACGCGTTAATGTAGAATTATTCTGACAAGAAATGGGTATGTTATCTTTTAGGTAAAAGGCAACCTCGATCACGTATTTCGCTGATGACCAATCCTACCAATTACAAACCCGGAATGGACTAAACACACTACAGGATTCATAATTATTTCATCGAATCAGAAGTCGAGGAAGGATTAAGAAGGCATCTGAAGGATTAAGATAGGAGCTGAATATATAATATGACCAAGTGAGGCCAGAATCTCGACGTTGAAGTCTACACAGAGGGTTGCTTCCAAGAAGCTGTCAAAACCATTATAACGACAATCACGTACATGCATTTTGTGGTTTCACTACAAAAAATGTGATAGTTAACCACTGTTTTCCCACAAACGAAAATTATGAAAATGAGAAATTCTAAAAATGCATGACTAGGTTTTGTGAAAACAAAATTTGATTCAAAACTTAATCCTTAATAAATGTTCGACAAAGAGGAAGATACAACACACTCGCATGAATATTAATAAATAAGACCCCGTTAAAATAATGTATCGGTGAAAATATCCGGTGAAATTAAACAGCAACGTAAATCAAATATAAGAGGAACAAACTCCAAAAATCTACCGGTATCCAGATTGTCCCCAAAAGAGGAGGAGAGTAGTTTGGAAGTTTGGACTGAGAAGAGGATGAAAGGATACAATAGAGAGGTACGGGAGCGGAGAAGAGAAAGAAAATAATAAACTTAATTCTTAGTGGTCATCATGAAATATAAGAACTTCTCTATTATGAGCCAGGACAACATTTTTTTGTGCACAATATTCATGAAAGAGCAGTTACTAAACAATTCTAGTCAGTAATACATACATTTATAAAAATACATTTAATCGTCGTAATTTGTATATATTAGGGCTTATAATTTGAAATAAAATGCATTTTAAATCAGTAAAACCTAGAGTAAATAAATATTGTGCATTTTAAATAAAGATTACCATACGAACCCATTGCAGTCCCATTTTTAAACTTGCACCATCTGTTTGGAAATATACAAGGATTATTTTAGAATTTTTTCAATTTTTTTGAAGATGAGCATTTTGAAAAAACTCAAAATCAAAATTTTAAATTCAAATTTGAAAAACTTTTTGAACGCAACCCCTATTGAGTTGTATATCTTATAAAAGGCCATAAAGGAAGCTGAAAATGACACCTGTTTCAGCTCTCTATCTTAATTTGGTGAGGTTCTACATCAATTTAAAAAGTTTCGGGAACCCAATTTTGCAAAATTTTACATGGCTGTATTTCAGAACGGGAGGAAATATTTTACTCAAAATTTGTAGTTTTGTTATTCTCCATTCATACTACCTATGTGTCAAATTTCATCTGAATCTAAAATGGTGAGGTAAAATTTTAAATAAAAACTGTGTTGATTTAATATGGAATGACCCACGTGCAACTCTACATCACTGTGATACTCGTAATGCTGATGGGACAGGAATTTCTTGGGATGTAAAAAAAGGTGGGAACTGTTGCGGAGAAATCAGGAATATGATGGTTGGTCATACGGTCGGACACAAACGACTTCGCTCACAACCAATCTTCTGCTGCAGTTCCGCTGGGAGGTGTTTGACCATCCAGTCTGTACCTATTACCTGACGCTAACACTATTGAGAATTGTCCTAAGAATATATACTTGTAAGTTTCCATGAATTCGTACTAAAATAACGTACGAAACTCGTATTAGAGTCTCTTTATTGTACTCATTTCAAAATGACGTGCTCAGTTCAGCATTTCGTTCCCACGCCAAACACACACTTCTTTTCCTTACAAAAGTCTGTAAAGATTTTCGTAACATTCTCCAACAATTCGTACTGGCGTCAAACGAGATGTAACTCTCCGTTAAGATAGTCAGTAAGCGACAGTAAATAACTATTTAATTTCAATTTTTATTCTATTCTGTTAATCCGTTTAACTTCAGGATACATTCAGTGCCTATGGGGCTCGCAGCCGATTACTGCTTCTCAAATCTCCGACTAATCGGAGAGCTTCTTAAATCAATGGAGCCATATGGAGATAAGAGATCTAAGGACCCTCGCCCCGTGAGACATTGAACGCTCCGGCATCCGCCTGAAATTGATGGAAGGAAACCTCGGAAACCATTGATTAGAGAAGCCGGTCGCTAGAATTCTGATACATACATACGTATGTCTTGAACTAGCTTTTAACTGTTGTACATAATCTTACCAACGGAACGCTTCAAATGCGAATTTGCTACATCATAAGCTATCCCAGCCGGCTAATTTTTCTTTTTTCTTTAATTAAATTCTTTCATTTATTTCACTTAATTATTTCCGTTTACTTTAATCTAATTAACCATTTTTAACTCCGATTCAAAGTCGGCAGTCAATGTTCGATTATTTCTTTAGGTTTATATCAATTTAATTACGTGAGGAATTTGTTCCTCATTTCACTTTTAATTATATTGCACTTAATTATATTGCACTGTAGCACTAAAGGTGGGCAATGAGGTTGAAAAAGGTAATAAAATATTCTAATGATGTTACTTCGTCTGATATTTGCATCGAAAACAAATACATTCGAATAAGATTTCATTAATCAAATTCTCTCCGTTCTTTTATGACACGATAAAAAATGCCTATTGAGGACTTTTTTAGGGCTCCGATGTTGCAAACATTTTTCTATTCCATATCAGCACGAATCCCGAAAATGATTTGCTTTGGCAATGTCGAAAATGTTAAAAAAGCATAAACGTTTCCCTTGAATGTTCTCTAGAAAATGTTTTTGGAGAAATAAAAGAATTCACAAACACAACCAACAATAACGAGTAAAGTTTAAATTTTACAATTCAATAATTTTTACAATTCGTATGTGCATGAAACTATCATAAATCACTTCGCTGAAATAAGAGAAGATATCAATTTGGTTTCAAAAACGTCTAGTTGAAGTGTATTCCATCATTCAGGTTTTTCATATTAATGAATTCAGATTACATCTATTCAAAACTATAAAATATTTTAAGTATATCATGTAACATTAATTGTTACTTTCAGAAGGTCAACGTCTTTGACTCTGAACGATGCTTTGTATCATATTTAATTTCTATTTTTAATTCTGTAGTCCATCTGCTATACCTCCCTCGTTCATGCGAGATGAAATAAAAAAATAATGGCAATAATTCAAATGAAAACTATCCTCTTCCAAAACAGGCGGTGTCGCACAGAATGTGATTTCATGATTTAAAAAATAACGTTAATGGGAAGGTAAGTTTTGTAATTTCTTTAATCTTCATAATTTGCTTCGTAAATGCGTAACATCAAACCAGCTTCGTCAAAGGGATCACTTATAAACCACGAATAGAAGGGAACGGACAAAATATTCACCTTGTTTCTCATATTTCTATGAATGTTTCTTCGTAGCTCGATTTTATGATTTCTAATTATTTGAAAGGAATAATGTATTATGATAATTTTATAAACAAAATTATTGATACAATATATTGTCTTAAAATATAACGCTATGTCACAAATTAATTCCTTGAACATCAGATATCCTTCCAACACCTCAAACAAGCAAATGCAATAGAAATTGCAAATATTTCCACCCATTTTTACTCATTTTTTAATGCATTTACTGCATGGAGGACATAGCGGTCAATTTTAAGGCAATGCATCTGGATGTATTCTTCTTCTTCTTTTTCTTCTTATTTTATTATTATTATTATTATAAATATGTAATAATAATAATAATAATATTGTGATGATGGTGAAGATTTTTCGTAGTTTCTCAGAGAGAATTTGCATATTATTAGTTTTTTTCGTATATGCATGTAATTGCCACAACTGATCACGGGAAAAACTTCCGTCATTTTCAACAACAATACGCCAACTATGGTATTACAAAAAGTTTGTATTCCAAGCGCTAAAGTCGTTTGTACAGTGCAACTCTCTTTAAGTCACTTTATACCATCTTACATCCCAGTCTGTGTAATACTAATTATCTGGTCTGCGTTTCACATTTACCCATCACTATCTTTTCATATTCATTGCTTTTTTATTCCTCACACATATCATTTTTCTCTTTAGTTATTATAATATCACCCATTTCTCAGAGCGGAATAACAAGAGCTCTTTTTAATACCCAGATTATCGACGGACGTATAAAACTGCAACTAACGGAGATCGTGTTTAGCTACGCACACGTGCTGCACCGACAAAAATATTTATCATGTACCATTTTCCTGGCAGAGACAGCTCCCGCGTGCTTGTTCATTGATTATATCATTTGGAAACGACGACTGCGCATTGGCATTTGCGAGAGTGAGAGCGTCGCTCGGGGCCACCGCGAAAAGGGAACAATGATGCGAGTCGACGCAGTGTAAAAGTACCTCCACACATGACGCAACTCGGGGCCGAAATTCAGACTCATTTCTCTTTCATTCCATTGTCCTCCCAATTTTAATTCCACGCGAGCACTGAGAGGAAAGGGTATGTGCTTAATTCTGGTACCGTATGTAGGTACACCCAATGAACATAATACATTTGCGACAGCATTCTACGACTTTACTGATATATAGGTAACCCTTTCTTCATCATCAGTATCTACTCGCCTTCGAACCACGGAACGCATCGATTGTTTTCAGAAACCGTTCTTTGTGGATGGCAAATAGATCATAAACATTTAACATTATTTTCGTAAAGAAGGTACTATACTCATCGTGGAATGAATTGATATTAGTGATCTAGAATATTAGAGCGTCAGAAAGAATATACCGGAAGGATTAAAACCTCATTTCAAATAGACGGGCAAATTTTTTTTTCGACAAGGTTGTTAATTGAAACCTTTGAGTTCTTTGCTTAAACTCCTTAAAAGAATATGCTACCGACTATAATTGAAAAAAGTAGGTGATTAAAAATGTAACACCAAATTCATAATATTACACGAACTGAACACCCCTGGCATTCGAAACTCCTGCGAAAAAAAGTACATGCTTCGAGGATGTGTTACGATATGCCAACAGATGACATGTCCTATGCAAAGGGCTCTTCTCTACACAGTACGTCACAATTTTTAACTGCTTTTAATTTTAAATAAATAAATAAAAGGGCACTTGAAACAAATTCGTGGTGTGGTGCTATTTGCACCATAGATGAACAAGTAGTAATAAGATTTTTGTGGTCAGAAGGCATAAAAACGCGTATCATTCATGAAAGGATTATGAAAATATACGGCGAGAGCTGTTTTAGTGAAATAAGACTATTCAAGTGGGTAGATCCTTTACAACGGGACGGAGGTTGACGAGCAACGCTCTGGCCGACCTGAAAGTCTTCTCTCAACCCTCTGCAGGTAAAATCGTTTTCACTCTCTTCCGGGACATTAATGGGCCAATTTTGGAGCACTATCAGGAAAGCTTGAGAAAATGAAAGTGCCCGGTACAGCGCGATGTTGCAGACGGAGCTCAAGCCACAAATAAGTAGTTGCCGGAGAGGACTTCTGTGAAGAAGTGCTCTTTTCCTTCACGACGACGCTCGTCCCCACGTCGCAGCTTCAACTCTTGAAATCCTTCCAAAACTGATATTTCAGGTCCTTAAACATGCCACATGGAGCCCGGATCTTGCTCCTTTGAATTACGATGCGTTTGGACCTACAAGATCACTTTGGGAGGACGGCGATTTGAGAACGATAACTTCGTGAAAAAGCAATGCATTTTTGGTTGAAAACGCGATCAACATTTTTTTCGTGGGGAATAAATCAATCGGGGCAACTGTGAGAAAAGGGTTTAAATAAGCAAAGAGATTTTGTCAGTAAAGACATACATTTTATATTTGTTGTTGAACTACACGCTTTAGAAATATTCTGTCTGGTGATACTTTTTTAATCATCCTCGTGCTTTGACTACATCCATCTTGAAGAAATAACAGATACGTACCATAGAGAGTTTTTTTTTGCGAAATTAAATTATACTGGACAGATCAGCATCCCATGCGAAGGAATTTATCAAGTCAAAATTTTCATATTTGACCATTCGTCGACTGGATAACACCCCAGTATTGCGATTTTGTTCTTAATCAAATAACTTTGGACATTATGAACCTTTTTTTTTTATCACAGAGGTACTCGACTATTTAAGGTAACATTCAGTATCATTCGTTCCTCATTAGTTGCGCTCTAACAGCTCTTTTATTATTCGGAATTCTATATTCTGTTTTATTTTATACATTTTTAAGTGAAGAGTTACTGTGCTCGTAAAATCCTGAAACGATTGGCAAGACGTGATGCGATAGATCGGGACGCACGTCTGTGGCAACTGTGTGGCATCGTGCAGTGTTACATTGTGTCGCGTTGCTTGCGTTGTGTACTGACATGTTTTACTTGCACCGGAAAAGCTCTAAACCTACTAAGCGATAGCCACAGGGAACCATTTGGATAACGTCAAACCATCACGTATTTTCTGAAACGAAATGACAAAGATTTTCAAGACATGCCAATGAAATGATGTTCTACAATCACTATTCCATTTCCTATCAGAAGAAACACAATATATCATGTTAGAAATTAAAGGGTGATAATCACAATCATTCAGTTTAGGAACTACAAGAATTTTCCTTCAGAAGTTGAAAAAACTGATAAGAGTTCAGAAAATTGGATTCGTTTTGTAAGTTTTCGGTATAAACGTTCACATCGAAGAAGATAAGAAATAGACGGAGAGAGTGAGAGACGGAGAGAGTGAGAGACGGAGAGAGTGAGAGACGGAGAGAGTGAGAGACGGAGAGAGTGAGAGACGGAGAGAGTGAGAGACGGAGAGAGTGAGAGACGGAGAGAGTGAGAGACGGAGAGAGTGAGAGACGGAGAGAGTGAGGGACGGAGAGAGTGAGAGACGGAGAGAGTGAGAGACGAAGAGACAAAGAAAGAGGGAGAGACAGAAAGAGAGACAGACGGCGAGAGTGAGACGGCGGGAGAGAGACGGCGAGAGAGAGACGGCGAGAGAGAGACGGCGAGAGAGAGAGAGAAGGTAAGAAAGACGGTGAGAGAAACGGTGAGAGAGACGGTGAGATAGGCAGTGAGGAGAGAGTGAGAGCGACGGTGAGAGAGGGTGAGAGAGAGGCAGTGAGAGAGACGGGGAGACAAAGGGAGAGGGAAGGAGAGAGAGAGAGATGAGATCAGAACGTCTGCCGAGTTTCCGCTAGTTTTTATATAAATTGTGTTATTTCGCCGATTTTCATACTCCGCGTACCGGCTGAATACTTCTACTCAGTGCAAGTCTGCTTATGAGACAGCTGAAGTCATGCGACAGCAAGGCACCAAGAAAGAGGTTGGCAGGCAATTCATATTTTCTATTCACGTGTTGCTTTGTGAAACAAGCATTTTTTATATTCTTGGTGTGTAAGGAAATGTTGTATTGTGTATCTATGTTATTGTAGCATTCGGGAAGACTGTTTTTGCTAAAATATTTAATCGATCAGATTAAATTAACGTGAGAGTATTTTATTCGTTGTTGTTTGGCTTGTGCGTGCTACTTTTCGGAATATAATTTCGTGTGGTTTTATTCAGCAGCATTTTTTGGTGCTGCAGGCCACTAGTCAACTAAAAACCGGTAAACTATTCGACACGTTTACCTCAACATTAGTAAATAAAAGAGTCCATTAAATGATAAAATTAACAACAGACCCCCTAATTCAATCAGATCTTTGTCGCATTCTTTGATTTAATTAGCAAATGCTTTCACTTCTTTTTCGTCAGTTACGATTCCATATTTTTTTACTTTTAGGTAATAAGTGTATTTTCCTGTCACATACATTATTTTCTATTTCAGACATTAAATAAGAAAATAAAGAAATAAAAAAGTATATTCCTTAAAAGTTACAAATATCATTTATAGACAAAATTAGTCCAGGCTATATTTTACTCTAAACTGACAGAAATTTCTACATTACTTTAGTGAAAACGTAAATTAAATTATTTATCAGGAACGCACACATCTACATTAAGAGACAATAGTCAAAGCTTTATGGCCATATCTGGATAGGAAGGAATAAATTATGTTGATGGATTGGTAATTATGAATACACGATATGAATGATGAGAAGCAGGGGAAACGGGACATACTGTACATTAAATCTACAATGACTTTAACTTATCCACGAAATCTAATGTACATGTATATTAAGTTTTTTAGTGTACAATTTACATTATGTTTCATGTAGAATACATTTATCTGCATTATATCTAATAACATTTATGACAGTGTATTTTATAATCATCATCTCCGCGTACGTATTTTCTTATCAACATTCGCACGTCGCTTTGGTCGGCCACCCGTGCGCAGGCAGGCAGCCCACTGGCGGGCGCAGCAACTCCGCGTTGATCCGGCGCGCGATGAGGCATCGTTCGAGGGGGGCGGCGCGGCGCGGCGGCGCTCAAAGCAGCCTGCGATTACGGGCCACGCGTCCCGCATGCCGCGTCCGTCGTTGGCCTGCTTTGGCGTCGGCGACAACTCATCGCAGATAAGAGCAGCGACAGGCTGCCGGCGGGACGCGCCGCATTAGAGGAGCAGCGTCTCCATGGCGACGGCGAGGCCCTCTCGAGCTCGCGGCGGGGGGCGGATTCGGAACCTCGATGCACCCGCCGCCGGCGAGCGCACCTGCGGCTTCCGACGCGCTGGCGATGTCACCGCCCACGCCGCCCGCGCCGCCGCCCGCGCCGCCGCTGCCTCTCGTGGTGTGGCCGACGCGTTTGAATTCCGCGAACCGCCTCCTATTACACGGCTAACTCTGGGCTCTTTTGTCCTTCCGATATTACCAGCATTTCAGAGATATGCCGAGTATTCGCCGATGGCGCAAGAGCAGTCTATTCATGCTACAGAAATCCTGACCTTTTGATCTTGGAGTATGTTGAATCAGTGGGGACATCAAAAGGGCATCGGTCAGGGCAGAGACCAAGTGATTGATTCCCTTTCCGAAACCAGTGATTCGATTGCATTTCAAGGGTTTTCGCGAGAGTTGTTATGGTATTCCAATGTAATCTTAATGTGTCTTGGCTAAGATTCCCTTAGAGTTACTTTACTACTTATTGGTTTGTAAAACTTGGCCTCAAAGTATAAATTGTCATTTATCACATTCCATTATTGTGTAAAATGTGAAACAAAGTTTGTACTACGTGAACCGTTGCACAAACGGTTGCAACAACGTGGTTCCGTCAATGGGGTCCTTCTGTCATGAAGATTCTAACATACAATTCAGGTTCATTAAACTCCTATTCATATGTTTACTCGCACTAAGGGTCGCCTAATTTATCGTGATATACTTAGAAATGTAATTCGCGTAAAACGTCATTCTTTCTACCTCGACGTCGCAGACAACGCCACTTCAAGTCTATGTCACACAGAATTTCTATTCAAATGCTAATGTATTCGTACACCTTTCGCGCCATTCGTAATTGAATGAATCTGCCTTTTATTCCTCCTTATTATGCTGACAAACCAATTGTGTGTAATAAGTATGATGAATGGCGTTATTGATTCTTTAACATTCCAGTGAAATCCATACGCTCTTTTGTTTTTCACATCGTCGTTCTCTCATGACGCTGACCACTTCATCAAGAAATCCATATGCCTCAAATTCTTCGGCAGTGTCAAATGTCCGTAATTCGGTTCTCAGTCTAATTTTTCTGAATTGTCTTAACTTCATGGACGTCAATGGACACTGTCTCTCGTTTGCATGAGCGTTCAAGCCTTCCACATCACCTTGCTCTCCTTTTCAACTCTGCGATAGTGTCAAAGCCATATTACCGATTAATATTTTAACAACGAATACTGCAGCTTTCACGAACAATAATTACGTAGAAGTATATGTGAGTACAGGAGAACCCGGCTTATCCAAACCCCGCAAATCTGGATAATCCGATCAAATTCGGGATGGAGGAAAAATAAACAAAAAAACCCTCATTTGAATTAATTTAATTTATGAACGAAAAAGTGTGAACACATTGCAAGTCAACTCATTTCTGAATACTGTACGTAGAATACCCGTTAATAGCAGCGTCACAAACTGTGCTTCAACTCTCTCTCTCTCTCTCTCTCTCCTCCGCGGCATCTTCATTGTGCGTTACCATTAGTTTCCATGTTACGTGTTACCGAACAGAAGTTCCTCTATCGTGTGTTACTCCTGTTTTAGTGGGAAATGTTGGGGAGGTCGAGTTGCTTATCTGGAAAGAAATGTTATTTTTTTAAATGCATAATGAAAACCATAATTATTGAGTAATATTTAATTGGTACTTTATTCGGGAGTCGTGGCTGCCAAAAGCACGGGTTTTAATATGAATTGCTGCTACAGTGTGTTGACATTTGTGAAAGGTGAATGTGATGTTTTCTGTGAATCGAAACCTGGGATGAGCTGTAGAGAATTTCTCGGAAAATTTCATTGAAATGCGGGAATTGAATTGATGGTACATGAAACTTCAACAGAGGAGAGTGAATTGATTTTTATAACAGCTTTTAAGAAGGATGGTCAGAAGGAATATTGGTCGATATATTTCAGGACAAGAAAGAGGCTCATTGAGTTTAAGAATATGAACTGTGATGCACGGTTTGCAGGTTGATGGGAAGTGCGCGGAAAACGGTGTTGTAGATGGAAATGAAGTACGAAATGGACCTTAGTCAGATTTTTTATTTTTCAGAACAGATAGTTTACTTCGGCTGGTTATATGAATTTGTTTGTGTACTACTGTTAGAATTTGGTATGTTTTGAAACTGTCAGGATTGTATGCAGTGGCAGGTTTATCGGCAAGCAAACTAAGCGGCCACGTTAGCACCAGGATATTATAGGGTCCCACAACATTTTCGAAACATAATATTTTCTTTACACATATTCTTTATTTGGCAACGGTGCTCCCCAGCAACGTACACTTTTCAGGATCCTAATGAAATTGAAGTAAAAATGTCCTGTATGATAGTGGTGTCGATAGATATCACAAAATCGAACCGACAAAGAAATGTCTTGCACATTTTCGAATATTGAAATACTATTGAAGATTTCTCTAACAACTGCCGCATCTAATGGGTCTGGAGAAAGATCATTTTCAGTATTAAAGAGAATAAAAAAATATTAAGGAATACAATGAGAAAATAAATAACTTGGTCGCTTTGTATGCAGAGCAGCAAATTTTATACCACATTGACACTGTCAAAATAATTCATGATTTAGCAAGAAGTAAAGCAAAACCAAAATACATGTACAATATGTTCTAGAAAAAAATATTTAAAGTGTAATGATATGAAATTTTTCATCACTTTCCTTTTTGTTAATAAGTTGATGAGCGTTTTCTTGCAACTTCTATTTTTAACGTGAGTTTGAGTGACTCAAAATGTTCACCACCTGGAACCTCCATTTGACTTGAACTGTTTCTGATTCTTTTATGGTGAAGGACAAGGAGTGAAGTGTTGTGATAGGATGAGCGCTTTCTCAATTGAGGTCTTCCCCATGCTGTTTTGCAATTTTTGATCAGTAATTTGATTTGAGGATGCCACAGGTCGTTCGAGTTCTCTTCGTAAAGCTTGGTCTGCCGTGGGAAGACTATTGAAGGAGAAAAAGATAAATATTATAAAGATGATTGTCTAATGGTTTGGAATGAGTTTGTCATCTTACACTACAATAAATGACATATCTTCAAAATGGTGTCAAAAGCAGCAAACATGTTTTCAATTCACAAGTTCACAAACAAATTGAACGAATATACTCGTACTTCAATATTCTATTATAAACAATTACCAATACTTATTACTGTATTTCCTCCCTTTGTTTACATCGACTGAGGTGCCTCAGGGCATAAATTGATGTCACTGCATTGCCTCTGATCCGAGGCTTAGAGTACCGACAGTGGTTGGATTTTCGACACTAGTTACATAGCTAGGCAGAGTCCAGCCGCTGTCTGTAGGAGAATATTCTTGCGGCCGGTTGTTGCTATGATTAGTTATTTTCCGTGTTTTTTCTGATGATTATCGGGCAATTACTGGAGCAATAATCTAACAAACGGGCCAAGAACGATGCGACTGTGTTCCTTTGGCGCATTCTTATCGATACTATAATAAGATTCATTATGACGCTAGTGCTCCAATTGATATATTAGAACACTGTTTTTATTTATTTATTTATTTGATTCTTAGCCTAGCTGCCGATCTGTGCTGACCATGGCTACGGTAGCCTAAGGTAGCTACGGTAGCTACGCTGTTCAGTTATCAGACAAGCCCCTTGTGGGGCGAGCTCGACCGTTTAGTGGACTAGAGTTGTGTTTTTCATAGTGCAGTGGTGTGAAAGTTTTATTTATCAGTGCTATTCAAAAACAGTTTCCGCGGGAAACAGTCGACGCACTTGCGGCGACGTGCCCTCGTGGGCGTCAAACAGTGCAAAAATATATTCAGTGGAAATGAGTGACTCGTACAAGCAAAACAGTTAATTCAACGCCTGATCATGGAAACAGCAATAAACGCCGAATTTCCTTCGTTACCAGAAGCGGTATCATCAGCCTTGGAGTCGCTTAACAATTATTATGCATATACTCCACATCACCTGCATCCGGGGACCCACCAGCAAGAGTTCTATACATCTAGCCAGCCAGTCTACCAAGATATATCGCAGCAGATGTCACCGCAAATGGGAGTTTCACAAGCAACAATGCAGGTAAGTAGCATGCATGAGCCTTCGCTAAAGAGGCGAAGAATTCAGCCCCAAAATTGGCCCCCTGAGTGCAACCTATTTCAAACCAACCAGCTTCCTTCTCCCGACAAATTGCCATTCTATAACATTCTAAGAGGCAACAGATATTCACCACTTACATATAATCCCGATGCATCTAATACAATTTCCAGTGATTCCTCCCATTCAGAAGAATCAAAAATCCCACCAATACTTATCCACGATCCACCAGTGCATGCAGAACTACTAGAAAAAGTAAAAGGCCTTCTCAATCATTCAAATTTCACCACAAGAGTCAGAGGACCATATACAGAAATTAAGGTGAACACCATTGATGACTACACCACACTACGCAAAACCTTATCAACAAAAGGATTATTTTATCATAAATATCGGGATCCAACAAGATCAATTTCAGTAGTATTAAGAAATGTACCAATTTAATACATGGAAGACGAAACCTTACAAGAACTCGTCACCAAAAGCTATCCTATAATAACAGTCATAAGACTGACAGACTTTAACCGGAAACCGTGGCCCTTGTGCGCAGTTACCCTTTCAAAAATCAGTGCCGGAATGGAAATCTGCAATCTGAGAAGCCTGATTAATGCAATAATCTCCGTGGAAGAACGACGTCGTGGACCAGGATCAGTGCAATGCCGTCAGTGTCAAGCTTACGGACACACTAAAAAGAACTGCGGTTATCCCCCACGCTGTGGGAAATGTTCAGGCCTACATTCCACAATCTATTGTACAAACGATGTGATAAAGTGTGTACGTTGCGAAAAGGCTCATCGTGCATCCAGTCACGAATGCGAATCATATCAAAAAATGCTAATCAGGAAAATACTTCCTACCGTCAACCCTACCCAACATTAGACCCTACAATATCCAACAAATAATTTCATGAATCTCAGCGCTCCCACTGCAACAGCCTCCGTCACACCCACACCTCCCCCATTGCCCCTCCTCATGAACCCCAAAACCGCGCGTAGTGCACACCAACCGATCAGCTATTCGAAATCCGTACCATCCCAGTTCACGCCCATTATACTCAGATTTTTTAAAACCTACTTATCACCCAACTTATCCTTACCCACCCCAAATCACGCAATTAATCTCTCAACAAACACAGCATTTCTTTACTAACCTAATAAATCAAATTCTCCCTGCCCTCACACACTCAATTCTTCAATCTTTGACATCGTACTATCCACAAAGTAATGTCTACTACTAGTTCTCAACACCATCTACTCCGTATAATATTGTGGAATGCAAATGGATTATGACCTACCATCCACTCACTAGCTCACTTTCTACATAGCAAGAAAATTCATGTAGCTTGCATCCAATAAACACACCTGAGTCCCTCGATGAGGATTTACATTCCAGGATATGAATTACATCGCTATGACCGCCCAAGAAAAAGACGTAGTGGAGGAGTCGCGATATTTGTTAAAAATAATATATTACACCACGCTCAATCAATAAACCAAACCAATACTTTCAAAAATTTAAGAGTACCAGAACACACATTCTACACTCAATATAATATCGATTTACAAACCACCAAATATCCCATATATGCTAGGTGATATTGACATACCACTTACTCCCGATGAACCCACTCTCATTGTGAGTGACTGGAATGCGAAACATATAGTTTGGGGCAGCAGACTGAATACTCCGACTGGAAGATCTCTTCTAAATGATTTACAAAGACCAAACTTAACAATTCATGCACTAGAAACCTCAACTTATTATCCTTATTGCCCAACAGTTCAGGCCGACGTTCTTGATTTCGGTGTCTCAAGGTACATCAGTTGTGATATTTATGCTGAAACTCACATAGCTCTTCAATCGAATCATCGCCCACTTATATTCACTTTAGATACTTCACACCGCGAAATCCGTCCCACCTACTCTTATAATCTCCAAAAGGTGAACTGGCCATATTATCAAGTCCTTCTCACACAACTCCTACCTCCACTACCAACATTAAAAACCATACAAGAAAAAGGCCAAGCAATCAATGTACTTACACCATATTAGATACATTAGATTTAACAGCTCCATCAACAAGACCCAACTCTCCACTCGCACCCCATACCACCCATACTACAAAAAATGATTCATAACAACCGATATATAAGAAATCACTGGCAGAAACACCGATCTCCGTTCCTAAAATAGTACCTGAACCTACTCACCAAAATTGTGAGAAAACTTTTAGCCATCATCCATGCTCAGAAGTTACACTTCCAAACACAAACGGCAAAATCTTTAGACCACTCCTTATGGAACATAACACGGCGTTCCTCCTGGATCTGGCCGGCTTCCTGAATAAGCCTATCAAAATACCTTCCCTCACCACTTAATCGGGTACAGTATCACCATCTGAAAAATGCGAAATGTTAGGAAAATACTTTGCTACATCATTTACACCCCACCCCACCAACAATCCTGAACATGACAATTTCTTCTCAGAAGAAAACTTAAGGCCAACAATCACAGTACCAGAATGTCCAAAATTCATTTCTTCATTAGAAATCATTATAATCATTAAATATATTTCTGTTAGCCCCCAAAGTATCAAACGGTTTCGACCAAATCTCAGCGTACTTAGTCAAACGTTTTCCTCTAAAAGTCATTGTACACATCACAGCAATATTTAATGCAGCCCTGAGAATGTCATACTTCCCCCCCAAATGGAAATACGCACATATCATACCCATCCCCAAACCAGGAAAACCAAATGATGACCCAGGAAGCTACTGCCCACTCAGTCTGCTATCCTCCATGGGAAAATTACTTGAAAAATGCATCCTCACCAGACTAAATAGTCATCTCGCCACATAAAATATAATACCACCTCATGAGTTTGGGTTTCAACCTCAGCTTTCAACATACCACCAAATATTACGATTGACAGAGGATATTATCGAAGGTTTCCATCATCATAAGCATGCAGTCGCAGTATTCCTTGACATCGCAAAAGCTTTTGATACATTATGGCACCCAGGACTGATATTCAAACTCCGGAACATTGGCACTCCCCAGTATCTCGCACGCATAATAGAAGATTTCCTTAGTGAGCGCACATTTTCAGGTGCAACATTCCCGGTGCACTCTCAACACCATACCCCATCAAAGCAGGAGTTCCACAGCGTTCGAGCCTCTCTCCAACCTTATTCAGTATCTACATAGCTGACGTACCCACCACACCATCAACATCCATTGCCACTTTTGCAGATGACACAGCAATCTACTCCACAAACCGAGACATAGAAACAGAAATAGAGGATCTGCAAAACCATCTCACTCTATTTTCCGATTGGGTACAGAAATGGCATATTGAGATAAACGCAAGCAAGAGCCAAGGGAAAATATTCACTCTTCGAAGACCCCTTGATCCACCCACACTCACCTATCAAAACCATAACATAACATGGATTCCCTATTCCACATTCAAGTTGAAATCTCAATAAAGATGTAAACGAGCATTTTTAGTACGAATTGATAAAAAAAATTTGCCCCAGTGAAAAAAAATTATTTGCAAAGGCAAATCAGCTATGGATTTTTGCTCACATTCCTCATAGTGCCTTTCCTGAAGGAATCGACTTCGTGCCGTGAGAACATGGAGAACGATAATTTGAATAATCTATATTACCCATACAACTCTAAAAGATAGTGAAGTTACATTTATATACAGAAGCAAAAGAAGGGGACATCCCAGCATTCCCTCGACGAATCAAGGAAACTAGATGAAAAGCCTAACCGATATGGGGACTTGGCCACAACTTGTGAATCGATTTTAAACTTTGAATGATGTCGGGCAATGGGTTGCAAAGTAATATAGGTTTTGTGTAGTCAGCGCTTTATATTATCACCTGATAAATGTAAATATTACGTTGAGTGTTATAATTAAAAATATCTGTGTTGGCTGAAAATATGTCGCCTGGATAAGGAATGTTTGACCAAGCCACTGGTTTGTGAATCCAGTGGCAAGTAAGTGGAAGAATTCCTAGCTTCATAAAGAGATTACAAGAATAAAGTGGGCGAGATTTGCTGATTATTCGTACAATTCTTTCCTATAATCTTAGAGCTATAGGAAGTGCTTCTCCATATTTACACCACACCTCAGGCAGGAATGAACGAGCAGAATGAAGGAATTTCAAAGAATTGTAAACATGGAGTACAATGAACTTAATTTTATGTTAAATTAATTTAAATGGACACGAAATTTAGGTGTGACTGAATTGAGAGATCCATAAATGTTGTCACCATAACATGAGGCAATTGTACATCATTAATTTTATACAGAGTACGCAATTTTTTATTTGAAATTGAAAACTCGAATGAAACCGTTCCCCTTTGTTTATAAGTAACACTCAATTATGAAACCAATGTGATACATCTGATATTGTACTATTTTATTTTCCTTTATTACAAAGTATATTCTTATCATCAGTAAAGAAAACTCTTCTTCCGTTTGTAAAACTGTTTTTGACAAAATAAATTGTTTTTGAAATAAATTGACCGGGTTATGTCATTTACGCGTAGTGGGAAGAGAATAGGGCCTACAATCGAATTTTGAGGGACCCGATGTGCATATGGCAATGAATCGGTAAGGCGAGAAAAAATGTCCCTGCATTCCAGTACGATATTTCTTCCCTGTGAGATCGTTGTTTAAGATACGAAGGAAACCAATCGAGAACAACACGAAAAATTGCATACGAAGGTAATTTTGAAAGTAAAATGTTATGATCAATGATGTCAAATGCTTTTGAAAGATCTAAAAATATTCCGTTACGAGGCTTCATTTTGATCCAATGATGAAGTGATGTATTTGAGGAAAAAATGTCAGTGTCCGTAGATTTTGACTTCCTCAATCCACGTTGGCAATCTAAAAACACTTCGTATTTACTAAGAAATATTTTCATTCGTACGTAGAAAAGTGTCTTAAGTGTTTTGGAAAAAAAGTGTCAAAAGAGTAATTGGACGACCATTTGGAATTTCATTTTTGTTGCCTTTTAAAGAGCGGATTAATCCTAGCTGTTTTGAAAAGATCCGTATATATTCGTAGGCGTAATGATGCGTTAATATATGAGTTAACGGGTGTATAATGGCAGGCACACAAGTCTTCAACAATTTACCCAGAAATTCATCTAAACCGGCCGAATATTTACTCCTTAATTTACCGATTTTGTTGAGAATTTCGTACGAAGAATTCAATTATTTCGTAGAAAGACACATGTAATAAGAACTAGTAGTTTAGTTAAAACATGTGAAAACTTAACAAAATGCTTTTTTAAATTTATTTTATTTTATGTTGCATCAACTACAAAAGGTTATTAGCGACATCTACACAATCACATTAATACTTAACTAAAACGTTATGACTCTTCACAATGCTTTTATTTTAAATAAATATCTTAGACTGGCGGATAAGAAACAAATATTACGTTATTGAAAATAGAAACATAAAAATATTTATTTTTTTCTAATGCAGGCATGGTAGAAAAATTACTCACTCGACTAAAACTGTTTTTACTTGTGAAATAGCACATTTCTCTCCAAAAAGATTAAAGCTGGAGTCCCTGTATTTCAAGAAGGGTCTACGATAAATCCTTTTTATAGGTAAATTACCCATATACACGAGTCAATTTTTGTACACATTATTTAGGTGACCAAACTTACGTCGTTTCAGGAATGCGACTGAGACCCTTCGATTGAAATCCGGCCGGAAATGTATGTGTCATGAGTTAACTACATAATTCAAAGTGGAATCATGGCGTTATGGTCAGTACATACGCCTTCCGCCGTAGGGGGTAGCTTTCGATCACCGCCCAATCAATCCGGAATTTGTGGTCGACAAAGCGCGCTCTCAACTGGTTTTCTCGCCAGTCGTCCGTTCCCTGCTCTTCATTTCACTGTGTGTCTGTCATGAACATTATTGCTATCATATACTCATTAAATTACCATCATCATACACGCATTAAAGGGTTCCAAACCATTAATAAATAATACACATTTGGAAATATAGATAATCCAGTATTTTAAATAAGAGCCCAGAAAAAGAAAGAATGGGAAAATACTATAACGATAACATTTGAACCTCGTATTATATCAATAATATTAATAGTGTTTTAATAACAAAAGATTGAATAATACGGTAACGAAGTTCAAATACGGGCAATTTTGAAATTAATGTATTATAAAGGGAAAGTAATGCAGGAGTGCATTCTGTTCAGAAGCAGCATTTCAACATTTGCTCAATGGATCCATAGGAATTAGATTAATACCTGATCGAGGTGTGGAGGTCATTGAGCCATAGTTTATCAGTTTCGTCGTTTCTAAGAAGAAAAAAAATTGTCGTGAGACGGTTAATGTTTTTAAGGTGAATGTACTATTTCAAGCAATACTATACTGGGACTAGAAACACCGAGTGTGACGAAGCACAACAGTGACAAAGCAGTCCTCTGGTGGACTTCCTTCACCTGAATTCCTAAAAAATGCTCTTATACCCGCGATGATTCAGACTTGGAAAAACATTGCTTCCCATTCAATTAGTTTCTGCAACTTACCGTTGTATTGCCAGATATATTCTTATTCTACCATTATTCTGTATTCTACAGAAATCTAGTAGTTGGGTGTGACAACATTACACTTTAGTACATAAAGAAGGTAAATTTGTGATCTTTATATCCCGACAAGTTTCAGTTGTTGAAGTGGCTAAGTACAAATTGCAAATCAAATTAAAATCAGAGTGATATTAAAATTGAACTGGTCTTTCATAGCTTATTTCTACAGTTTCAATTCCTACGCCTGGCCATTCTATATTTCCGTCCTTTCTATTTCTTCACCTCTGTTTCCTTTATTTCATGCTAGGCATTCTTATTATTATTATTATTATTATTATTATTATTATTATATTATAATTATATTATTATATTATAATTATATTATTATATTATTATTAACCATATACATAATGAAGTAGATGATCGCGTATTCTCTGACGGTATATGCCGGTTATGAATTACAGAACATAGGGCATCCCAGTCCGGATTATTGGAGATGGTGGGAAGGGAAGATGGCAAAGTCTACGCTCCGTTGTAAAAATATTGCTCCAGCATTAGTCACGAAATGATCTAGAAATTGATCTGACCTAATCGGACTTCTAATTCAATACCGGCTACCTCAATGATATTCGATTCACCAAAGAAATTTCCGCTACCAATCAATCGGCACGCTCAATTCTGCCTCTACACTCACCCCTACCCGTTTCGGAATTCTTTCGTGTATTCCTCTTAAGAGGGTACATGTCTTGCAGTATTCATTGCATATATTAAAATATATTTTACATCATAATATACAATATACGGCCTGTTGGTGGTTACTACTCTAGCCAGTAAACGTAAACCTCCATGATAGTCCAGACATTTGAACATCCTCATGGCTATATTTATCTATTACATATCACACGCATACAATTTGAAAGCGATTTTTGAAAGTTATTTCGGAGAGAATATCCTTTAACGGCCTGAATTGTGCGAGATGACGACTGTTGGTATAGACACATGGTATAAACGCGTACGACGATGGGGGCGGCGACGACTCACACAGCGACATTTTTTTCTTTTGCAAGTTCAACGAACTACGCGAAGCGACTGCACCGATGTCGTCTTCGCCAAATTATGAGAACGTTCCCCGGAAAGCCCGGGAGCTCTCTGAAAAGTAGACGCGACCAAGGGGGCATGACGCCTGGCGGGGCGCGCGCACCGGGGCTTCAGGCCTGCCACCAGGAGCCCAAATGAACCTCAACGTCCTAGATGCGACGGCTTTCTCTTAGACTACACGGAATTTTTACATTTAAAATAGTGATAATTACGGAGCGGATTTTAGAGCCCTAAAAAATCTTGAAATATGCTTTAAAAATATGCATTTATGACCTAAAAATTCTAAAATATGCACTTTAATATGCAATTAAAATTAACTATATTTCATTTCCTGTCTAAACCTTTCCGGATACAACTCAAGAAAAGCACGCTTGGAACGAAAAGATATATTTTTGTGCAAACATAATATACATAACTTCCTTCGCGGTAGAAATAATAGAGGCAAATATGCACCTTAGTGAAGTACATTGTATTTCTTTTTTTGGTCTGGTTTAAAAAATATGTCATGAAATATCACACATTTGCAAAAATATTTTATCATCTACAGAATAGAAAACAAACTCAAATGTGACATGCTCTTTCTAATCAATGATAAATAAATAGATTGTATGAAAGCATGAAACGTTTTAGAGATATTTTAACGAAATATGCACAATATGCTCCTATTATTATACGAACATGCACCAAGACGAAAAATCGGCCAAATATGCACAAATATGCACTAACAAGTTAGTCTACATAAAATCCAATTTTAACCAAATGTCAAGAAATTTCATTTAGCTATGTCCTGAAGCAATGGGCAAAAATATGCAAAATCATAGAAATCCGCTCCCTAATGACAATAATGCCTTAGAATTGGAATAATTGCTAAGAATTGTCAAAAAGAAAGTTTATTAGAAAATAACAGGAATTGATATGGAATGCGGAAATGCGAGGAAGGAAACGCGAAAAATTCGCATGAAATCATAAATCAACTTCTGTACTAAAAGATGACGTTATTGTAGAACAAGGTCTTTAGTAAACTAGGGGCAATAAACGATTGTGAACAAAAGGAGAGAGAAAAGTCATAGATTCGGCAATCGGGATGTAGACTTATTTATACACAGTACAATCAATATAATATTTATTTAGTAAACGTATTATTAACATACAGTAACAAATATTTCCATGCACAGAGTAAACGTTCAGTCGTTTTAGAAGATAACAGTAATTGATACATATATTAAAATATATAGCGACACATCAAACATTTTGATTGAAACTTTTCTTTAAGAAGCCGCTTTGGTCACTAATATATATAGTTACTTCAAGTATTCACTAATACCTAATACATATATTTCAGAAAAAGCTAAAAAAATCACATAAATATTAGAGTATAGAATAAAGGAATAAGTACCGATAATAGACAGTCGGATGAAAGTATCTCGTCGCTGTTGTGATAGGAGACTATACACCATTAAGGGAAATAGGCAAGAAGGAACAGGCGCTAACAGCCAGCGCCAAGACTGGAAAATGGTGCATCTATTCCTGACATGCGAGCACAACAAAGGAAGGGCGTGAGAGCCGGCTTCATTAAAAATCGTCTGCCGATTGACAAGTCAAGGACGTATGGCATGCAGACAGTTGAATCAGTGGTACAATCAATATTGAAAACTGCTGGAGAGAACAGTTGGAACGAAAAGCGAAACTGATTATCGGAAGAAAAATACATTGATGGATGATTACATGCACAGGGATTTAGAACAACTGGGATTAATTGATTATTTCGTGTTTCCGGATGTGTTAACTGCTATGGTCATTAGTCCCAAAAGTGTAACGCAAGTTTTTCTCACGTGAGGTGGCGGTGTTCTTTCCTGTTGGATGGAGAGCTTCCGTGCCGACATACATGGCGGCTAGCGGTGTATCCCCATCCAAGTATCTCCCGTCAGCTGGGCATCACCCCAGCCGGCAGAAGCTGTAAACTTCCGACGTGTATGGCAGTACAGTGCATGTAATTGTAAGTGTAAATAAGGGGGGAAGAGAAGATATGGAAGAGGAAGGAAAGATGGCGTGCGGTCCATCGCCGTTTGTTCGGGCACTGCCGCGGCATTCGCCTGAGATTGAATGGAGAGACCACACGGAAAACTACCAATCGAAGGAGCCGGCAGCTAGAGTTCTTCAACAGACAGTCGATAAATTCGACCTAGTTATGCAGCTGGTGTCGAAAATCGTCGGGACTAGAACGTTAGGACCTCCCCCTTAGAGGCACTTAAGACATCAGTTGATGCCCTGAGCCATCTCAGTCGGTAGAACAGTCGCAAGAGGCAATTTGTATATGAACATATTTTCTCTAGCTCTTAGGAACCACATTCAAATTCATATATATTTAACTATCTCTTCAAAAAACGACTTGCATGGGGTGTCTTCTTATCATTTTACCATCTTCAATAATCGTTCCGTTTCTGAAATGAGCGTTTTGAAAGTTTTTCTGATCACGAAGTAATAAATGAGTGCCAGAGTAAAGTACAAATTTATGACAATAAATATGAAGTACAGAATTGTTTACGTTTTTACTCCAAGTTAATGTTTTACTTCCAGTAGTGGTTTTCACTGGAAACCTTGTTAAAAACGAATCGTGTCTGGTGAAAGTAAAAAGCAGGTAAAGCTGACTAAATTTTTGTAGGTGTTACGAAACCGCAGACCTGCAGAATTTGCAATTTACCAAATCGTACCAAATCTTATTTTCTTCTACAACAGATGATTTGCCACTTTTTAATTGACAATCACAATCCACGCAACATTATTTCGTGCTTCAAAATATCGAAAAAAACAATGTAAAAATGCACATCAAAGGAAAAGATATGTATGTTCAGAAATGATTTACCAGAAACACGCTAGAAAAAATTAAAACAGGTTTTAATTATAATTTTCCCTTTGTGTAAACAAGAGTATATTTGAGAAAATTTAAGAATATCCGCTTTCTAGAATGTTACTGATATGATAAAACACCTAAGTACGATGCACTGAGAGATAAAATCATAAAGCGTTTCGATTTACTTACAATCGGTTCGACAGAGACAAAGGAATCACGTTTTAAATTCCACGCAACATTTTCAGCAAAGGACACGATGAAAGATAAATGCCTAAATGAGAAGCGGTCAATATAAAAGATTTATACTAACCGCTTTATATTCCCTCAGACAGATTTACAGTTTGTGTACAGAGTGGACAACTTACGAAAAGAAAATCTACTTCATTATCCCACCCAACGCATCTCCGGAGAAGGGAAGGAAGTGAGACTACATTAGCAGAAGAAGACGAGAGTTTGAAAGTAGTTCTAAAGTAGGGCATACGATGTCCCGGCGAGGATATCTTCAGGGACGGTAACAACGGCTTAAAGGAAACGGCGGCTTCATAGCGCAGGGTGTTTTCTAGCCCAGTGGAGCACAGCGCGATTGCCTGGACGCGTTCCAGCTGCGAAGGGCCGGCCGGTTCTTCTCGGAGACACGCAAGCCACCACGCCGCGCCGCGCCACGCCACGCCACGCCACGCCATGCCACGCCATGCCACACCGTGCCACGCCGCAAGAGGGGACAGCTAGGGGTGGGCGTGGCGTCAAGCTGAATCTCGCGTTTATCATGAAAATAGGCCGCGACCCATTCATGTAAAACAGATTACTCAAGAGGCACACGCGCGTTCGCCGTTGCAGTATATTCATTCAGCACGTGAGGTTGAGGAGAAGGCGGAAGCGGCGTGGAGGGAGCGGACGGCGGGGAATCCCGGATGGGGGGGGGGGAATGAGGGTGGTCGGTGAGCAGCAGGGAGCAGCAGAAGCGAGGGTGGAGACGCAGAGCGGAGATGGATACACGAAGGACCAAGTGGTGTAGGAGGAAGATAAAAGTAGGAGGGCGAAAGGGCACACTGAGTGGGGAGGTAAGCGGGCGGAAGGGTGGGAGATGGGTGGGTCGGTGGGTTGGTGGGTAGGCTCGCGCTGGCTAGTGAGTGGGCGGGTGGGCGGGTGGGCGGGCGGGCGCCTGCCGCTGCCGGGCGCTGCGACGCCTCCCGCCCCGCCGCCGCTGCGGCTATTATTACGCCGGCTGTTAGTTGGCAGCGTGGCCGGCAGAGCTCGTCCCCCCGGCGCCGCTGTTTATTGGCGACGCGCGCGACTTGTTTCCCTGCGCGAGCGCGGCCGATGACCCCGCAACACGTGGCGATTCCGAAGCCGTGCGTGAGCGCGGGCCCCGCGCCCCCAGAGCCCCTCGCACCTAGCGCCGCGCGCACCACAACACACATTCACAGCGCGCCACTGCTCCCTCCTGCCTCGCTCCTCCCCGCCCCGCCTCCTCCAGCCCCACCTCACCCCGAAGCGAGCCGCTTTGCACCGTGCTCCATTCTCTCAGCTGCCCCGCGCTGCACTCGCGCACTTTCACCCGGTCACCGGGTGCAGGGTCACTCGAGGAGTACTCTCCCGTCACGTGAAATTCCCAATGCCCCATTTCTCGTGCCCTTATCTCTGTCCTCCTTTTCCCCGAAAATGCTCCTCTACACATCTCATAATGCAGCTCTTTATTTTACATGCAGTCCCTCTCGCTGCATCCACCTCCCGACGCTCTTAGATAAGCTCGCATCTTCTCGCTTAACTCTCCCTGCCCCCTCCTACTGCTTTGCACGGGCATTACCGCGCACTCAACTCACTCGCGTATCTTCTTTCTCTTTCTCCCGCGCCTCAGCCTCCTCGTTTCCCTTCCCCGGGCCGTTCCCTGCGCGCATCTCGGGCCGCTTCCTCGTTCCGCGCACCTGCTCTGCGCTTCTCCCTCGCTCCCTCTCCCCACGCCGCCCGCGCTCTCCGCGCCCCGCTGCGCCGGGCTCGCGCTCCCCCAGCAGCCCCTCCCAGCGGTCCGCTCCACCCTCGGTCGAAACCGCACGAGGTTGGGCGCGGCGCGGCGCTCGGAGGCGCGGGGGGCGGGGTGCTGAAGGGGAGGGGCGGGGATGAACGGCGCGGAGGGGTGAGGAGGGGACGCGCCCGGCGTGCCGCCCCTAACGAGAGGGAAAGCCCGCATGGCACGAATCCCGGACTCCGACGCGCGCCGCTCCCACCACCCCCGCTCCCACCGCCGCCGGCCGGGCCTCTGACGTCACCACTCCGCCCCCGCCGCTATCGACCTGCGCCCGCGGATCGATACACGCGCGAGCGCGCGGCGCGCGGACGAGCGGGGCGGGCGCTACGCGGCTCCGCTCCCGTGCCACGCGCTCGGCCGCGCCGCGCCGCACCGCACACCGCGCACCGCCGCCCGCCCCGGCGCCCGCCCCGCGCCCGCCGCCCGCTCCCGCGCCCGTGCCCGTGCCGCCGCAGCACGCGCCGCCCGGCGGCCCGCTGCGCCGACGCTCCTCCCTGGCTGGTCTGGCGAGCGCGGATGCCGCCGCCGCAGGGCGGATGGCGACGGCGAAGCGGGCGGCGGCAGCGGCGCACGTGCGAGCGGAGACGCGGTGGGAGACGGCGGGAACTGAGGCGGGAACGGAGATGGGCGCCCGCTCGAGGGGGTTACGAAGAGTGGGGGAGGACGGGCGAGCCCCACGCTTGCAATTGTATTCGCTGGGCGTACCGTCATGCCCCTGAGAGAAATGGCAATTGCCAATGGCAAGGGAATTGTAAAATGACGAATGGTAATTGAAATCGTGCAAGTGATGAAACGAAGCCGTGTCCGCTGAATGAGAAAATGTCGGCTACAAATCGACTTTCTGTAATACTAAGTTGACATGAAACGATCGCACCTCGGCGACCTAAGATTTGGGGCACGGAGTTTTCATTTGCAAACCTCTACAGGATGACTCCAGGTGACGATTAAAGAGAGTTGTAGGAAGAGGTACGAATGAGTTTGAAATGTGTAGTAGCTAGACGGGTGGATGAGGTGTCTGCTGTGCTTTAAATCCAGAATTCGCAGCCAATGAGGGAAGCGATGAGAAAGGCGAGAAAAATTAATATTGCCAAAAAAAAAAAATCCTCACAAACTGAGTGTTCGAGGTTGGACGAAGTAGTTTCGTAAGACCGTGGATGGAAATCAGGACGGCCGTACCGGGATTAGTGATGGGAAACGTTCGTATTAGGACGAGAGAACCTTCACAAGTTCTGAAGTTCGCCATGAGGAAATTATAGAAAATATTTTCTCTTATTCTGAGAGTCCATTTTTTACGACTGTTAACATGGGAAAACAGCCAAATGAAATTCAGCACAAATCAAATGTAAATTCATGTTGTTTATTTATTTACAGTATTTTTCAAATCGAGTTTTCGGTAATTATTTTTTCTTCCATCCTCAGGTTTTAAACTATGAGGCAAACAATAAAGATCACATGATACTATTTTATAAACATTACAGAACATACAGTAAGTGAACGCTACTTAGACATGAGGCTTACCTAATATAATAAAGTATATATTATAATATTGTATCCAAAAAATCCTTTCTTCTCGTTTGAGGCTCACTAGCTGAGTCCAATTGCTGCAAAAATTGAGTATACATGCTCTGTGAGACTCATTTCCCGGACAACGTTCTCATTATTCTTAACGTAAAGAATATTCTACACATCACACGACTTTAATGAGCAATTGAATTCTGATAATCCGCAGATTACAATGTCATTTCCAATATTAGGACAAAGGGAATACATTTGATGAAGACGTGTGAGATATGGTAAAAAAAGGACGCAAAGCTGGTTTTGTGAAACGGGTATTTTTCCTGAGGAGGAGAGGAAAGGAGAGGAAATGGGGAACAAAGCAACGCGGCGATGCAAAGGGAAATTGTGAAGGCGCAGCGTGGGAGGAGTGGCAATGGAGAAGGTAACTACAGCGTTGGGTCTCTAGTTGCCGAAGGAGATGAAGCAGTAGGAAGCGCGGTGTGCCACCGGAGCCTCGGTACGTGGCTCTTCTGCAGCCGTGCCTCGTGTCTGCGTGTAGGCTGATTTTGCGTGGAAAGAGGCGAAAACGAAGCGAAAGACTGCGGTGTCGGGAAGCAACCGCGCAGGAGTGTGTGTGACGGAGGTGATGGTGACGGAGGAGGCGACAGTGACGGGGCGGCGGGTTGATGACAATGGTGGAGGCTCTCGTGGAGATATGGAGGAAAGAGAGGCGGCGGAGGAGGACGAGGAGGAGATGGAGGCGGCAGCGGCCTGCACTGACGGCGGCGGTTTGGTGACGGTGGTGGAGGCGCTGGTGGAGATGGAGGTGTGAGATGTAGAGAAAAAGGACGAGGAGGTGGAGGCGGCAGTGATGGCCGCGACGGCGGCGACAGTGGCGGGTTGATGACAGTGATGGAGGCGCTGGTGGAGATAGAGGTGTGAGATGGGGCGGAATAGAACGAGGTGATGAAGGCGGCAGCGATAATGATGGCCGCGACGGTGGCGGGTTAGTGACAGTAATGGAGGCACTGGTGGAGATGGATTTGAGAGAGGCGGCGGAGGACGAGGAAGAGGTGGAGGGGGCGGCGGCGGTGGCAGTGCTGGCGGCGACGGCAGCGGCGATTTGGTGACAGTGGTGGAGGCGCTGGTGGAGATGGAGGTATGAGAGGCGGAGGAGGACGAGGAGGAGGCGGAGGCGGAGGCGGGCGGTGGCAGTAATGGGGCTCTGCTGGAGATGGAGGTGAGAGAGGGGGCGGAGGGGGACGAGGAGGAGGTGGAGGCGGCGGCAGTGGTAGTGGTGGCGGCGACGGCAGCGGCGATTTGGTGACAGTGGTGGAGGCGCTGGTGGAGATGGAGGTATGAGAGGCGGAGGAGGACGAGGAGGACGCGGAGGCGGCAGTGGCAAGTGACGGCTGCGTCGGTGGCGGTTTGGTGACAGTGGTTGAGGCGCTGGTGGAGATGGTGGTGAGAGAGGCGGCGGCGGCGGCGGCAGAGAAAGAGGAGGAGGTAGAGGCGGCGGCCGGGCCCGTAACGGGACCCGCACAGGTGAACGCTCTCGTCGGCGCGGCATGCCGCGGCGTCCTCAACGCCTCCGGAAAACGACGCCGGCGAGTGCGCCGGGAGCAGGGGGAGAGAGAGTGTGTGTGGGGGGGGGGCGAGGGGAACGAGGGGGATATGGGGAACGCCAGAGTTGAGGTGAGGGGGGAGATACTCCTCACAGGAGTTGTCAGCCCACCAGTTGAACTAGAAGAGTACCTTGTTTGACTGCTTTAGTCCTAAAAATATCGCAGAATCGCTGGTAGAACATTCCATGGACCAGGCGAAACTGTTTAAGTTTCATATCCAGCCTCTACTTCGTAAGAAAAGGAATCAGTTTCATTACGTCGCTTCTCCCGAAACTGTGACATAATGGAATATGTAGCCTTAGCAATGAATCCTTACAAGATGTGCACAACAGATGCAGATATGCGTCTAAATGGTTTAAGCATAACGTGAATCATACTAATATTTCGATTTTTTTACTTATTTTAGTGTAGCTACTTACAGTTCTTGTTTCTCACAAACTATTGACTACATGTATGTTTAAATCAAGGACACTCATACATAATTTGGAAATATTTTACCGGATCTCATTGGACTTTTCCGTGTTGACGCATAGAAATAAACTTTGTATTTAAACGTTTTGGTTACTATAAGCATACTATTCTGGATACTATTTAGTATTAGAAAGCTCTGCAGTTTAAGAAGCTCAATGAAAATACATTTTCAAGAGAGAAAATAATAACGAACGGTGTACATTTTTTAAGTTTAGATGAATTGTAAGATTAGAAAATTGCTCTTTTAGAACACCATGTTTATTTTTCCAACAGGAAAACGGGTCGGTATGCAATTCTGCATTCGTAGGTTAAAGCTGACACACTTTCAGTCCCTAAAGAGCCCTTCTCTCTTTGAATCTCTTCAAACAGTACAAAAGCATCTAAACAAGCACACGTGGATGGTATTTGCGAAAGTGTGGAGACATCTCTCAGTATACCACACAAAGAAAAGTGAAGTCTCACAGTTGAGTCCATCGGCTCAGAACTCGACTGAGCTGCCTCCCTCCCTCCCCCTCCCCCTCCCCCACCCTGGGCGTGCACGAGACGCCTCGTCATTCCGCCTGGCAGGCGGCTCCCGCCGCGACAACGCACGCCCGGGAGAGAGTGGAAAGGGAGTCCGGGGCGGCGACGGGTGGCGGCGAGGGCCAGAGCGCAGGGCGCGGCCCGCGCGCGGGAGGGTTCATAGTCGTAGAACGCGAGTAGAGCAAACGAGCGCCGCCGCGCCGCTCTTGAACTTGACCACGCCGCCGCTCGCCTTGCTCGTTCGGGGGATCGAACCCGGAACTGCAGCGAGCCGTGACTGGCGCGGTCACGTGAGTGCGCTGTTGCCGGCTCGAGCGCCTGCGGTTTTGCGATGTGCCGCCGCCGCCACCACCACTGCCGCTCGTTGCTGCTGCTTCTACCGTCGCAGCCGCCGCCGTCGCCGAGACCAGATCTGAACCCCACCCATAGGCCGCGTGGAGACTGCGTGGCGACGACGTGGCACGCAGCTTCATCCACCGTGCGGAAGACTTGCTTCCTTCTCGTTGTAATAGTAGTAGTCAGCAAATTACGCGTCACAATACTCCCATCAATCAGGCTATCGCAACTTTTGCATGGCTATTAAGAAGTCTCTGGCACAGTGACAAATGCACCAGGAAGAGACGCTTGTTATTTCATATGCATGGGTCAGTCATCATTTGTTTCGGATCGTGTAAATACGGGTCACGTATCGACATCAATTGCGGCAGTTGTCACAGATATGAAGACTGACAACTCAACTCTTCTGTTACTGAGTTACTTCATAAAACTTCAAGTGACAAAATACGCTATGAGTGCATACAATTCATTTTCGATTATGATGGTAAGGTTTGAAGTGGATTCAGAAGAATGAACAACAATGAAGTAAAGGTAATGTGCTTAAGTACAAATTGGGAAGATGAGAACAACGCAAATGAATATTTGTTAATTGTATAAATAGCTCGAATATATTTTCATTGCACAAGCAATAACACATACACGGCACTATAAAGTGAAGTTAGAATTTCTTTTCGAATGAGGTGTAATATATTATATAGCTTGTATGGTCTCTTACAAAAAAAAGATTGATAACAATTATTAATTCTCTCTGTATCTGAGGTATTTTTTACTTGTAAACGTATGGAACACTGATTCCACATTCTCATATGGCCCATCCACCATGATGTAGATTCCAGAAAGTCTCCCTACGGGCGTCTGAGTTGCGGAATGTTTCGATAGCAGTGAAAACCCCGCTAGAAAAGCTGGAACCCAATATTTAATAATCATTTTAATACAGATAAAATCGTTTTTTTTCACGTCGGAGGAGGGCCCATCTGATGTTCCCTGTGTATCATCGCCTTTTGTCACCGCTTGCCGCAAACGCATGCGTCAGAGCACGCGTAGACCCGTAGACCCCAGCGGATCGGATCGGAATGAATAGCGAAAGTGAACGTTTGCTTTCGCTGCGGGGAGCCGCAGCTCTCGGCCCAGATGAAAACGAACGCAATTTTTCGCACTCGCTCGCCCGTGCGCATGCTCTCAATCGGTGCATTTCGTCGTTCATAACACATTGTCCTTTTTTCCTGCAGCAGTCGCGCTTTTTGCCAGGACGTGGAGAGACTCCGCGCTGTCATTTTACTACAGGAATGCTGTTGATGTAATTGTCTTCCCAAGGTTTTGTTGGAAGGAATTTATGGGAAGAGGTGGGATTAATACTGAAATAAATTAGTCATTAAAGAAAGGCAGGAAGGACGCTTCATTGCTTTTTAAAACTACAGTACCAAAACAATATTAAATATCAAATTTTAAATGAAGATATTGTGTACGAGACGCGTCTACAAAGTAAGTGATATCTTGCCTAAAAACTTCATTTTGCTCGACACTACGACAGGACAAAAAATAACTAAACCATTTTTTAAAATAATTCCATAATCAGAAAATGCAAAACAATAAGAAAACTAAAATCTCCAAAAGGATAACAGCGGAAAGATAACAATTTCTTAAAATATCGTTAAAATTTTCTTTATATCTCCATAAATATAAACATTCAAAGATGATAATTAGAAATTAAAATAATATAACTTTCGTAAACTGTGAGGTCTTTATGATCTGCGCACCTTTGATTTATTCTGTAGCTCTTAAGTCTTCAGGATATCTTACGTAGATGAATCCTTAAATACATTCGGTCGTAGGGTTATATTTTCCCGAAAGAAAGTCACAATTTGTTAGAAATGCCATTACATTTTGCAAGAAAGGGAACGCAAGATAGAATGAATGAACAAACGAACGGTGAAAGAGACTATTTGGCAGAACTGAACTTATCACACACATGTTGCCAAATGAGAACCTAGTAACGCAAATTATAACGCAAAATATCAAAATCTGAATAAGGGAAGATATACAGGAAGAACGATGTTAGAAGAGATTCTAATGAATGTTAAGTGAAACAGTGTTCACTTAAATCAAAAGGAAATTTGAACTACGAAAAGATAGAAAATCTTCCTACGAATCTATAGAGTGTATGGAGAAGAAGAAACGAGAGATGTCTTAGTGTCTATATAAATTTATTTAATTACTGACAGTAGGTTTTCAACGTCGCTGCTCTTACTCCCTCGTGATAGCAGGAGGCGTCAGACGGGAGTCGGTGCAGGCAGAAGAACGAGGCTAATTGGAAGCTCTTAAGCGAACATCCTAACAAGCGACACTATTCTTGTCTACAAATTATATAGAGGGTACGTACTGCGATGAACGGTCTATCTCCAATTTCCCTTTAACAGATATGTTAAAGTGACTGTCGCAAGTGAAATTGAGAACTTCTCTCTCGGATACTAGAACGTGCTCAGAGACCCTCCAAGGTAGGGAGCCGATAAACGCTGGAGTGGGCCGATAAACCAGCTTTCCGGAGGAACTTCAGCATCCCGTATGGCGACCGCCGCGCTAACTGCGCAGCGATCTCGGTCGGCGCGGCGCGTTCATTGTGTACTCGGCCCGAAATGCGGTATCGAGAGCCATTCGATCGACCGGGACAGGGGCGCGGGGCGTCGGTGTGTGCGTGCTGCACGTTGCTCGCACGGGGAGGCTTCCCCCGCAGCTACTCGTCCGCGGCCCGGGCGGCGAACTGGACGCAGCGGCGGCGCCGCCACCGCCTCCGACACCGGCGCCGACGCCGAAGCCACGCCCACCGAGCGCCGCGCCGGCGAGCGCCAGCGAGCGCTTGGAGATCGGTAGGGAGTGCTCGAGCTCGACAGCGCCGGCGGGACGGGGAACAGAGGGAGCGGGGAGCGGGGGGGCAGAGACGGCGGCGGCGGTGTGCGGCGGCGGCGGAGGAGGCAGCGCCCGACCGCGCAAGGTTCAATGGCCGCCTCCCGCCCATCCAACGCCGTTCCCCCAGGCGCTGCAGGAAGAGAACCCGTTCTTCCCACAAGACGTATTGCTCGTCGTCGCCGGCCCCGCCCGCTCCCACCTCTTCGCCTCTCTTCTCCGCCTCTCCACCTCAACCCGGCAGCCCGCCTGCCTCATCAGTTCGCGCCGATGGCTCTCCCCCAGGTGGCTGCGGCGCGGCGTGGCGGCGACGGAAGTGGCGGTCGGGTGCGGTGGCGGCTGTGTAGAGATGCGGGATGGTGAAGTAGGGGAGGGAGGCGACAACGGCCATTTTAAGGATGAACAGAATTTTGTAAAGGCGAATGATGGCTGTGGCTCTACTGAGGGTTGCAGCAGCGCTAGATGTCACTGAGGGTAGGTATACATAAAGACGCAGGGACGACTATATATATATATATATATATATATATATATATATATATGCGGTATAATGCGGGCATATGGAGATATTGAAGGCGATAGAATGGTCCAAGGCAGAAATGAAAGGAGTCGAAAGAATAGTGGTAGGGTTTGGAAGGTGGAGTTTATTCATATCATGGGAGTGAGATGAAGAGGCGAAAGATTGCTCTGAATCGAGGTGCCTCTTCCAATGGTAGTGGTGAAGTTGGTGGCGGTGATGGTGGAAATGGAGGTTGTGAGGGTCGTAATGAAGGTAAAGGTAGGGGTTAAGATGGTGGCGGTGGTGTCACTGCGGCTGTGGTAGTAGTGGAAAGTGGTAGGGTTTGGGAGGTGGAGTTGATTCATATCATGGGAGTGAGATGAAGGGGGTGAAGGAGTAGCTCTGAATCGACGGTGGCTCTTCCAATGGTAGTGGTGGAGTTGGTGGTGGTAATGGAGGAAGGCGGAGGTGGTGGTAGTCGTGATGAAGCTGAAGGTAGTGACGTTGCTGTTGGAGATGGTTATTATGGTGGCGGTGGCGTCACTGCGGCTGTGGTAGTAGTGGAAAGTGGTAGGGTTTCGGAGGTGGAGTTGGATTCATATCATGGGAGTGAGTTGAAGGAGTAGCTTTGAATCGACGGTGGCTCTTGCAATGGGTAGTGGTGGAGTGGTGGCAGTGATGGAGGAAGCGGAGGTGGTGGTGGTCGTGATGAAGCTGAAGGTAGTGACGTTGCCGTTGGAGATGGTTAATATGGTGGCGGTGGCGTCACTGCGGCTGTGGTGGTAGCACGTGCGGTCGCTTTCGCCTCTCCTCTTCCCCGACTCTGCCAGGATTTATTCCGATCGCCTCGCTTGCCTACCCACGCCGTCGGATCCGTGGATTGAGGGGGGTTTAAAACTTCATTCGACGTGCGGCGTGGAGTGGCGAGGCAAGGGAGGCGGCGCGCGGAGCCTGACTGGGGCCGGGCGGGGTGGAGTCAGAGGCGCCAGCGGGATGGGAGAGAAGCCACCGCGCGGCGGCCTAATAGGCGCGCAGAAGTGTCGCGGGGAAGTGCGGTTCGTCGCTTCCTGTCACTTCGCCCGCCTCGCGGCGCCGCGGTGACGACAAGGCTTTTCCAAATGAACGCGAGCGGCGCGGGCGCGAGAGGGCGCGAGCGGGCGCCGAGGCCCGGGCGAACGGGGGGGGCGTGGCGAAAGGGAGAGCATTGGCCCAAGGTGACACCGCAGTCATCTTGCAAATCGGATTACGTAAGCGAGCCGTCGTCTTTATTGCCTTTAATTATCTTTCAGAAAGTCTGTTGTGTTGTTACGCCAAGTCTTCCACTGATAATAGGAGAGCTATAATCATCGGTATTACTAATTTGCAATGCGCGCCGAAATTGAAAGATAACTAAGCAACTCCGGGCATGTGGGAGGAGTTTATGGTTTCTTTAAATACCCACGAACTCCGTTGATTCATAGATGTTTCCGGGCAAGACAACTGCTATGGGCATACTTTTCGTTCATTTAGTGAATTTTTATGCCTGGAGGTAGCGATGTTCCTTCCTCACTGGGTGATGAAATCCAGCCCCGACCTACACAGTCGGCTTGCAAGGGAATTATCTCTGCTACCACCATCACGGTCCCGGACTTCCCGGTCCGAGTCGCTGCAGACACAGCTGCAATCCTGGCTCTCAGCGAAACTCAGCCGATCGAGGAACTCGAGGAAAAATACTAAAATATAAAAGTTTCAATTTTCGCTGAAAAGCTCAAATATCTGATTGTGTTATTTCATCTATTTTCATACTGCGCATACCGACTTAATATCATACTCAGTGTGTCACTGCTGACATCATAAGATAGCAAGGCTTAAAAGAAGAGGCCACCCGCCATTAGATATATTTACTATTCACGTGTTACGTCATGGAAAACAAGTTTTTTGAATCAGTATGTAAAGAACTGTTGTACTTCATATATACTATACTATGTTTTGCAGTATTCATGAAGAGTATTTTTGTAACGAATATAATTTACTGCAGTATTATATGAAAATGTTTTATTTTTTGTTTTTGGACAATGTGCGTGCTGCTTTTTGGAGAGCGATTTTGTGTGGTTTGTTCAGCTAACTTTTTACTGCTGCACACCACCAGATTACTAAATGAATGACTTCACAAGACACTACTTTTTATTAGACACTCGACTCGTTTCATAGTATATATTTCACTATCGTAATAATTATCAACGCCATAATAACATAATTTTATTGTACTCTGGACTTCAAAACCTCCAGCTCATTAAAGAAGTTGCATGATCCGTTACCAGAGTTACTTTTGACATTACTGAAATAAGTTTACTTTGAGGTTTCTTTTGCGAGCAATGTTTTTTTACTTAAATTAAATTTGTCAGTCTCGGAAATTGTGAGGTAGATACCTCACAATTTCTTATATGTATGATATTATTACAGAATGACCCATGCATGACAAAAGACAACCTGTTAATTTATATCGCTCGTCCACGAAAGAGAAAAACAAGCTTTCATTGAATCCAGATTACAAAGAATTGAGATGATGGAGAAATACTGGCTTCGCTATTGACTCCAACGTATACGCACATCAAACAATTGGGATAAAGGAAAAGGATAGTAGATAAGTTAAAGAAATAGACGGCGTGAGCATTTTATGTAACAAATGCTCTAGAAACTATTAGATTTTTTTAACGTGAGGAAAGGGACCGTTTCAGAAGAAGGGGGATATCGGTTTTCTAAAGGTCTCTTCTCGCTGGCGGAAGGTCTTATCGGAACGCTCTGAGAAGCGAATTTAAGATTCTTACGCAGAAAAAATCACCGGCGGGCAATTAGAGGCTCATCCGCTTCACAAGGGGTTTCCAAAGTTCTCAAATACTGTGAGACAGCCCTGTCTTGAACCCGAACTTTCAATGCGTCGGACAAAATTCAATAAATATTATGTATTACATTTTTAGGAATAAAACATCTGCTTTCATTTTTACTTTCTCTTAAAACATGATGTTATAGTAATATACGTAAAGAAATATGAAGGTAGAAGAAAGTTCATTGGCACACCAAAGAACTCGAGCTCTTGAAAGGAAAGTTGTCCTCTCCGTGTATTTGCATCTGCATTACGCCATATTTATAAACAATTTGAAATATTAAAGCGCACCAATTGAAGGCTCAAATACATTAATAAATTAATTTTACTGTGTATCTCTGTAGTTATAAATACGATCTTATAAAAGTTGAAGAGGATAAGAATAAATTAAAAGGGCATTTAGGAGAATGAGAAGAAGAAGAAGAATCCATATTTAACTCTCCTTTTGCTAGTTATGGTTGGAGTAGACAGGTGTCGGTTTATATTTTGTTAGCAATGCTATGAAATGAACTCTGTAGGTTTGCCGATGCAGATAAGTTTTCTGTTATTTAGGACCAAAAATGTCTAGAAGTGATGATAAATACGCTTTGTTGTTACCTAGATTCATCACTAAACTATGCATATTAAAAGAGAATAGGGATTCAGGAATTAAAAACCAACAACGAAAAAACCGTGCTCAGGTTAAACTTCTCCCCCATACGTCACATACCGTGTTACTGTTTTTGACGAAAAATAAATCAATTAAAGTCGAAGAATAGAAAAACAACGTCTTTGTAAACTGGGTCCAATTCGGGGAGCCTTATGTGTCATGCAGATTCGTGGAGACCCCTGTTCAATGACTCTTTCCGGCCCAGCTGAGCCTCTTCCCCCTCCATTAGCCCGTTCGCCAGGCGCAATGTCTCCCTGGCCTCCCGCGGCCACCCGTTCCCAGTTGCGCCGGAATTCCCTTCCCTCTCTGCCCTGCGTACTCCAAGTTCTCCGCCCCTGCGGTCTTCGTGCTTTTCGGACGCCCCGTCGCGCCCATACACTACTAAAAGTTTGCACAACTGCGCAGCACAAATAGAGGAGCGTTCTCTCCGCTCGGCGGGGAAGTGGCACGCGGGACGCCGGCCGAGGAGGGGAGGGGGAGGGGAGAGTAGAGTCGGAGGGCGGGGCTGGCGGGTGGGAAGTTGTGGGCAAGGCAGCCAACTGCCCGCTGGGTTTCGCGGTCGTTGCCTGCGCCGGTGACAGGCGGTTCCACCCCCGCGCCGAGTGCATCTGCACCCGTACCAACATCCATTGCAAACAGAAGGGATTTATTTTCCCTCTCTTCCGAAGAGTCCTTCAGTAATATAGTGCGACTTTATGTTAGTGAGAAGCTTATGTCACGGATATTTCGTATTAAACTATTTGCTACTAAAAATGCACATTTCCTAATAATTATACAAGCGCAAATTAATAATGATAGTCTACTGGTATTCGTAATGCTTGTAATTCTTCATACAAGCAATTACGTTAAGTGTCATTTTAAACCATTTGGTCGACATTAAAAACAATGCCAACAAGGAGGAAACACGTTTTCGCGAAAATGCCTGAACAGAAATTCCGTTGCGAATTATATTTTGAATTATTGGCATTATTGTTACTATTATTACTATTATTATTATTATTATTATTATTATTATTATTATTATTATTATTATTATTATTATTATTATTCCTCTGTATCATGACTAAAGATGCTATGAGTCGCCTGAATATAAACTCTTCTTCAGGTTGCATACGCTACCTAAGAAGCACATCTAAGGGACTCTCGGTGCCTCTAGAATACTTTGCGCAAAATGTGAGCTGTTCCAAATAAAGCAATTTCTTGCACTTCACATTCCTTTGAATGACCTGTAGTTTAGCCAAGTTTATTATTATTATTATTATTATTATTATTATTATTATTATAAAGATTATTATCATTATTTTTATTGTATTTTATTTATGTAGTGAGGAAGAGCATTTGATGCAAAAATACGGAGATGAACCGGTCAACGTTGTCTAGGAGACTTTAAATGCTGATCATCAGTTTTAATTCGTATTATGTTAACGCCTTCCATCAACTCTCGGACTTGACACTCTTCCTCGGTGACTACGTCTTACCACTTAACTAGTGTGCAGCACCTTATACAGCCCGGTGCTGGAGTCTCCACTCATACTTTCTCCAATCTGCTGAGCGAAGAAAGTATTCTCTTCCTGACTAGACGTAAATGTCTGTCACATGATTAATAAACACGCTTTGAATTTTTTAGAACATCATTTCCGCATTTTCAGGACAAGTTTCATCCAAGTGAAAATAACATTGGCACTAATAAAGTCAGAGATTTTTTTCCCCGATTTTCTTCCCTGAAATAAGACAAATGGAACGTGCTCGTATGCTTCAATTCAAATTTAAAGTAAAAACGAAACAATGTCTTGGGAAAACTTTAAGAAGTGTTGAAATTCGTGTTCTTCAAATTTCCCGGAATTGACGTTAGAACTTTCTCAAATATCTCGACTGAAAGAAAAGTCTTCATAAAAACTCGGAACTTATTTGCAAAAGAGAATTAATTCACAAAACTTATAACACTCCGACTCATGGCAATCCTACCAAGAGGTGACGAATGCAAGCAATGAAAAATATTTGCTGAGCAATTTTTAAGTCGTTAATAAGAGTACTTCGCGCCTCGCGCAACAATTATTTTTCAATTACCAGAGGATCAGTCCATGTATTACAGCTTCGAACGTTGATGTAAAACGTGATCCAATACCTCGTACGAATTAATTGCGCTTCGATTTTGCACGCGTACTACATTCACACGTACTTCGCATCTCCCAGGCGCACTTCGGGGATGTTCTCTCTCTGACCTTTCTTTTGTCTTTTTCTTCCTTCCGTCCTTCCTACCAAAACTTCTGATATCACTTCTTCTGATGGAAGTATCACGATCATCGTTGATAGAAAAGAAAGTTTATAGGAAACAGTTCATACGAAAATAGATATTACAAGCTCTGGCTAGAGAAGTCAAATTCAGCGTCATACTCATATTGTAGAGAAAATTTGAAGGTTGTAAGAAGTTACCCGAGTTCGTAGTCAGTGACATATAATTTCAATGCATTCTAATTCGTTTGAAATTAAATCATTTAGCTGGCATAAACTGAATGTTTCGCAACAACTGATTATATAGAAAGTTATTAGACACGCGTTCTCTTGATAATTAAGGTATTGGTTATTCAGTGGTAGCAACAAGAACGTGTTTTATAGAAGGATTAATGCCATAAATGCAAACAATATTTAAAAATTCAAACACCATGAATATAAATATTATTCTTGAGGACATCTGGTGTAAATTTACAAGTTAGATCACAACATAAGCATTCTCAGTATAAATTCTTCACATTATTTACATATTATAAACCTTGCGTATTATTAAATTACGAAAAGTTACAAAAAGGTTTCAAAATGCGACAACGTTGGTGGTTGAAGCAATGTAGTGTACAGATACGTCGAACTTTATGTTAATGCAGGGAAACGTTTCTAATTTGCGATTAGCTTCTGATAACACAACTGTGATAAATAGCAGGTTAGGCGCTCCTGTTTGTTGTTTGTACGACTTTATGGGAGTTGATTTCTTCTTTTAAATATAAAATCTTTCTGATTCATTACAACTGAACTAGTAAATTATTTATTATACTATCCATATTTCACTAGCACATTCTTGGAAAACTTCACGACAATGTTATATTAGAATAGAATACGTACAACTGAAGGCGAAAGGAAACAGAGAAATAAACAATTCTGATTGACATTCCCGATGCAGGATAAACTGCATGCTCGAATACGCATCTCTTGAATGTGAGGTAGCGCGGAAACAAAACAACTGCAGAACTGGAAAGATCCGCCATCTCAAACATTTCCTCGAGACTTACAGTTCCTACGTGTCGAGCTGACTCGGAGCGGGCAGCACGCGGTCCGCGGCACACCTTGCCACACAGCGCAGTGATGGGCGCGCAATTAAGCGGGATTACAAAAACTCGCACTCTTGCGGTGCTGTAGTTTACTAAGCTTCTCAAGCAGGTTTTTGTATAAAAAACGCAACACTTGCCTGCAAAAGTTGCTGAATGAGAAAGGAAGCTGGCGACATTACACCTACCACACTATAAGCTTTTATGAAAGTTCCTAAAAATTACTACTAACAAACTCGTTTAACTCCGGTTTCTAGTTTTCTTTCATAAACAGCCAGAGCTGAAAGTACCTAATGTTATTTTATTACTTTGATGCGGACTCTCACATTAGAAAAATAAATTAGTCATTTCATTTTAAGCAGAGGGTAAAACATATAATATACCCAAGAAGTTCTGGAAAAATATATGTTGTTCAAATTACATACCTCATGAAAAAATTGTTTATGTTTATAAATTCTTTTGAATAAACCATAACGATTAAACATTTTTTCGCAAAGAAATTTCTTGATCGTGATGCAATATTTGCTTCAGACTAATGCACACAATACATTGTAATTTCAGTTACGTCGAGGCAACCCGACGGTTGGTTCATGTTTATTTCTCTAAAATGACGACTAAAATGTTCCAGATTCCAATGAATTTTCTTTTTAAATTTCATCGTTTCATTATTTTCAAAGTTTGGTTAAGTATGTCAGTCTAAAAATGTACTAGAGCAACTTGGACGGTGCTAAAAAACTAAGTTAATTATCGAACTAGTATGCAACGCATCACCAGTTAAAACTTCTCTCGATGAAAATTAGATTAACGACGAGTTTTCATCTCTGTTTTTTGTGAGATCTTTATAGAGAATTTCTTTCCCTCGCTCCTCATTACTCACCCTTTGCCTGCTGAGAGGCGTTCCGAGAAATATTTGATCCAGACTCCAAAGTGCTTCTTGTTAATTACTCACAATTCCAAAGCCATCTTCGTCACGACTCGATCATCCCGAGTCAAAGATATTAAGATTTTAAAACTAAGAGTTTTATTCCCGACTAAAACAGTGTAACTGCATATGGTGTTCATCGGGTACGTACAATAAATACAATTTTAAAATCTTACGTATTCGAAACGATAATTATTCCCCATCAATTTCACATATCTGAATCTGGAATAGAAGGCCGGAACAACTACTTTTGAATCATTAAACAAACAATTTTTAACTTTGGAGCATATTTTATTCCTCCGATAATATCCCAAAATATGCAATTTTCGAAAATTTGGCGAGTTCATCGAAAATGAGACCTGCATCATTCTTCTAAGCGTTCCTTGCTCTATCCGCGGGAAAAATGAAGAAAATATTTAGAGCAGTTTTTGAGCAAGCGTTTTTATAAACAGCATTAATTTCAAGCACAAATCACGCAAAAATTACTCGTTTTTCAAAACATTGTTCATGACATTCTGATTTTTTAAAACAGATCTTGTTTAAGGTAAAAATCTATATTCAATTTTGTAGATTTGAAATGTTAAAATTTTTGCAATTTTCGAAAATACAGTGAGTTCACTGGAATTGAGACTGGCAGCATATTTTTAGTCTTTTGTGAAATACGAGGAGGAAATTAAAAGAAAATATTTGGAGCAGTTTTTTGAGAAAAAATGTTTAAACCAATTAGAAATTGCCAATATTTCACGCAAAAGTACGCGAAATCTATTCATATTTTCGAAAAGTAGTGTAACCTTATTTAAAGATCTGTCTTTAAAGAACAGATTTCATTTAACGAAAAATCACTTATCTTTTATATTGTAGATGCAGGAAGATCTTTTGCAATTGTCGAAAAATCAGGGATTTCCACGAAAATGAGACCTGCACAATTCTATTAAGCGTGCTTTACGCTATTCAAGGACAATAATTAATCAAAAAAATATTAGTCATTTTTTAGAATATTTTGAAAATGTTGAGGCTTCAATAAAGTACCCTCAAAATCAGAATATCCGTTTCGAACTTAAAGGAACTCGAGTTTCTTTAAACCGATTGAGGAATATGATATTTGGAGAATATTGGCTGAACGGTTTTGACCACGGACAGACTGACATTTTGCCGTCAATCGAGTTTTCGGTATCAAGGATCCACGAAATGGATTCTCACTACACATCTTGTTAGACAAAGTAACTTACTACATATGGAAACAAGATTTATCCACATTTTCATTACCAGGACCCGACAATAAGAGTTTTCTTTCGAAAAATCTCCGTTTTCAGGCGCACGATTACAACACGTTTTCTTCTTACGAAATAAGGGCGAGAGAAAAAAACAAGTATTTTTTCCGTCACTTTACCGGAACAGGTTCAAATTTTCTATCACAGAGGATGCATACATATATTTACACATTCATACACATATATACACCTTTCATTATTTTGGAAGCCTTTCATATCATATGGAGCAAATATGGCTGAAGCAATCTAGAAAATATGAAAGAAGGAAAATGAACAAATGGAAATTAGCAGTGATTCAGGGCTTCATTGTAATGCGTCTGTCGATGCATAGCAGCCAAGATTTGAGATGCAGGTGTAAATCATCAAAACAAAAAAAAGGAATTGCTAAATATGGACCTATAAAACAGGTTGCTGAGACGTGCACTGAATGGACGCTCAGCAATTATTCATGGCGTTCTTCGATTTATCTCCTCCACATTTAAACTCACTTCTGCCACGAAACGTTTGCGTTGATAAAGATCTTGAATGAATCTATCGTATTTGCAGGTTGTATTCAAGGTATGAATGACTGTCGATGGTGCCATGAAATACAAAAAAACAAAAAAAACAAAAAAAACCGCAATATTAAAAAGATATAAAATGGGCATATCATTTAAAAAAAATGTAAACGCATGCAAGCTAGACAGTATTAAGTACAAGTCGTGTAGCAAGGCGACTGGAAGTTAAATTTGAAAACTCCGTAACCCTCTGATTAAGTCCTTACGTACAAAGAGGACTTTGGACAATTATATATTCAAAGACAGTGTTTCGAGTCCACAAAAACTCGAAAACATCTCCTAGTCTTTGATATAAATCAAACTAATAATAATAATTCAATTTAACGAGCGGCGTGAGAGGAACAGGCATGCGGCTCATCTCTGGGGCAAACCGGTCTGGCATCCGCCCGCCGCGGCGTGGACCCCCGGACGAAACGTCGACCCCGGAGTGCGTCCGGCCTCCGTGGAGATCGAACCCGCGCCTGCCAAAGGGGGCGCCGCCGCGTCGCACCGCGCCTACTCACGATGCCCCATCCCGGTAGAACCACAGCTGGAGTACCTCAAGGGTATTATACACCAAAACACATTGCTGGAGTAATAGTTTTCAATGTTGAATGTTGATGTTCTTTTACTTTCTCGGCCTTACGAATACTTCGAAAGAAGAGAAAGTTATGTAATAGTGCGCCGGAAAACGGCTAATTTTCGCCAGAAAAACCCCTATAGCTGGAGTCTGGTGAGGAAAAAGTGGATAAAACCTGTTGCTAAATTTTAAGAAAAAATCCTCTATCTCATGGTGTAGTCAAAAATCCATGTTTTGTTGCTTCTTGATACTGCAAAATCGATTGACGGCAAAACGTCCGTCTGTCCGCTAGTCCGTCTGTGGTCAACGCTAGCGCCTAAACCGTTTAGCCGATTTTTTCATCAGCTTTCAATATTGAATAATATTTAACCTCAAGCTTTGCTGTCTGTGTGATGTCAGGGCAAATCACAGGTGTAGGAGAACACTGTTAGGTTATATTTGAATATGTCTCAATAAAATGATATTTCATATAATACCAGCTAAACAGTTAAAATTTTAATTCGATTTTGAATAAGCTATGTTAATTATCTCCTTAACTGTTCATAAAACAATCAAAACAAGTTGTTGCTTTTCTGTATGGTCATTGGGTTTATCAGGTAGGATCTTCATGGATCAGGTAGGATCTTCACAGAGTAAGGGTGCAATTACACAGAGATATCCAGAAGACTATATATTTTATCTAAATCATTTTTGTATATATTGTATATACTCATTGTGATAAACAGGAAATGTGTCCATGGATGATGAAATGCAGAAATGAAAAGATTTATATTTCAATGACATAAGATATAGATTGAAAACTGAAAAAAAGTGAAATCTCTAACAATAATGTGGAGGTTAGTTTTCTGTCCACGAAATTTCATGCGGCATGACCCTATTTCCTACCCGAAGCTAAAAAATATGAGAAGCGTTCTTACATCTCTTTTCAGTTGTAATAAAGAGAACGTGTTGGAGAAAACTGATCAATTTCATATTCCAAGAAGCATCTTAGGGAGGGGGTGCAGCGGTCCCGTGAACTAAAATTGAGATTACAGAAAATATTTCCTAAAGACACACCGGTTGGGTTTAGCTCAGAAACCAACATTGCCTCTGCCTGCAGCAATTTTCACGGGGCGGGACCTCGGCTTCGACTCCCGAAAGAGGTGAATTTTCGACACTAGTGAAATATAGCAACTATAGCGTTGACCACAGGGTGTACATAGGCCTAGGGCGCTAGCACTAACCGCAGACGGACGGACGGACGGATAGTCGTTTCGCCGCCAATATATTTTTCGATATCTAGGACCCACAAAACATGGATTCTAACTACATGACATGTTAGAGGAAGTATTTTACTAGATATATGAAGAAAAAATATGTAACCAGACATCAGGAGAATGAGTAATATTGAGATAATTCGTCTGTTGTAACAATAGTCCTGGGGAAAAATATGTACTCGATCCAAGTATTACGCAGAATACGCATATCTAAGATATTTTTAGATGAGGTAGAGCCACAGCTTGAAAATGGCATTCCATTTCATGAAAAAAGCAACACGAAAAAAGCTAATAACCATAACGATGACAAAAAGCCAAGAATTTTGCTTCTCTTTCAGAATATTAACTTTATTTCAATTGACTGGGAGTGAATAACTAGATAATTGTAACGAAGCCTTGGAAATGAATCAGCATTGAGCGCAATATTTCATGAATTGATTCATGCGTTTTGCAATCCACAACTTGCAACACACAACTTACGATACACTGCATTAACACTTTGCTTAATATAGGGAAAAAAATTTAAAAATGGTGAAACAAAGAAAGGCAGAAAGGACCATAGATGAATTACCGAAATACAATGGAAGTGGTAAGACAAAAGATGATGTTTGTGACAATGAAAATTGGACTCTTACACGGCACAAATTATCCCAAATTCATTACGAAATCCAAAATTGCGTGGTTTGGCGTTTTGAATTGAGTCACCAAATTAAACGAAAATTTGATAAGGTCACGGAAAGAAGAATACATACAGTTAAGGAGATACTATTCGTTTTCAAACTATTATAAGAGAACAGAATGGTCATTCTTATTCGTCGACGAAAACCACAAACGGTGATTTATTTTCTCACGCTCGTGCATGTAAATTTGCGAGGACAATGGAGATCAAGTTCAGTGCAACTGGTACGTAGAGTATACACGCGGGGGCCGAGGGGATGGGGCAGGGGCAAGCGCAAAGGCTCGAAGCACAACGGCACAGTTCCGGCGGCGGCAGCAGAGGCAGCAATGGGGGCGGCGGTGGCGGTGGCGGCGGCGGCGGGCGGCGGCGGCGGCGCTGCTCCACTGCTCAAGCGGCGACGCTCCGGCCGGCGGCTCTCCACAAACAGGGCGCTTCCCCCGAAAACAACAGCAACAGAGCAGCAACAGAGTAGCAACAGAGCGAGCGACGGCGACGGCGACTGCGACGGCGATTGCGACGGCGGCGGCGGCGGCGGTGGCGGCGGCGGCGGTGGCGGTGGCACGGCGGTGGTGACGGTGGCGGAGGCGGTGGTGACGGTGGCGGAGGCGGTGGTGACGGTAGCGATGGTGACGGTGGCGGTGACGGTGGCGGTGACGGTGGCGGTGGCGGTGGTGACGGTGGCGGTGGGCGGTGGTGACGGTGGAGATGGCGGTGGTGACGGTGGAGGTGGCGGTGGCGGTGGCGGTGGCGGTGGCGGTGGCGGTGGAGGTGGAGGTGGTGGCGGTGGCGGTGGCGGTGGCGGTGGCGGTGGCGGTGGCGGTGGCGGTGGCGGTGGCGGTGGCGGTGGCGGTGGCGGTGGCGGTGGCGGTGGCGGTGGCGGTGGCGGTGGCGGTGGCGGTGGCGGTAGCGGTGGCGGTGGTGGCGGCGGTGGTGGCGGCGGTGGCGGCGGTGGCGGCGGCGGTGGCGGCAGTGGCGGCGGTAGCGGTGGCGGTGGCGGTGGTGGCGGCAGCGCTTGTGGCGGCGGCGACGGGAACGGCGTTGGCGGTGCGGTGGCTGGTGTGGCGGCTGCGGCACAGCTGCACCCACTCAGCCACGACCCGCAGCCCCGTGTCGCGACGCGACAGAAGGCGTGGCGAGGAGTGACGCGGAGAGGCGACGAGGCGCGGAGCGGTGCTGCTGGAGAGCCGCTGGGCTGCATCGCGGAACAACTGAGTCGCTCGTCTCCAGGACTCATATCAATCACGTTATCGGCGATTTTCCGTGAGGAACGCTGGAGCTACATGCGGCGGGACGGGGCGGGGAGCGAGAGGCGATGGGGGCGACCCAAGTGCGCAGTCGGTTTGTTATACCTCGCGTCGGTAGGGAACCCACACGGGACATGACAATTGTTTATACTTTCATTCATGGGTCTCTTGGCGTTTCTTTATGGAGCAGTTTTGCAAGGGCGTTTTATAATCTGGGTATTTGGGAAGTTAACGATGAGAACTATTCCTGATTTGTACAAATGATCGAGACGTTCTCCTGATTAAGAGCCTATCTGCTGACGGTGACGGGCCCTTTTTTCCGGAGGTCTGTTTAAAACGAATCTCGATACTTAACTCTATAACCCATAAAAGTATAGTTTTGATGAAGCTCAACTGCTCGAAGTTGTTAATGTTTGTTGACAAAACCTGCAATATTTTGCACTGTTTGCCGAGATCTACTCCAGAACTGTAGTTCTTTTTATTGTTTTGTATTTCCGGTAATAGATACGAAGAAATCTTTGACAAGCACTGGATTTCGCAGTGATTCTGGATTGTGAGACACCACGTAAGTATAAAGAGAGGCTGTCATAGAAGAGTGACCACGTGACTCAATCCACCCACAGACCGGCGTTTTAAATAATCACTTTATATAATTATTATTTTATTTTAAATATTTTTCTTTATGTGTAATATTATTACAGTGATACATTAAACAACAAAGTACAGGAAAACTAAGTGCATGGACAAAGTAGTACATTAAGTGCAGGCGACTCACCAACATTGTGTATCTCATATTTATGAAGATATTTGAAATTACAGTAGTTTCATGTTCCAAAGCGCTTAAACATATACAGCTCGCAACATTCCAAAACTTTGTATACCCGTTCTAAAGGGTCGATTAGGCAGAGGCTCGATTACCGCACGTGCCAGATCGATCCATACACTCACAGGTCGTCACGTGCGTTGTTGTTCACTGGCTGCTACGCGTCCGTAGAAACTCTCCTGCCCATCTCGCGATTGTCCGGTATTAAATGACATTATTCCAAGAGCTTCCACCATTTATCTGTGACATTCTCGGGCATTTCGCCCACGGAGAACGGCTGTCGTGGAGTATAAGAGCTGTTCGCAACATGTCACATTCATCATGCACGGCGGTAGACGAACAACTAATGTCACGTTACTCTCTATGCTAATAAAGACACTCGCAGACTCATCTATTGATGTGAGTACACCCTTCTGCAAGTATTTCTTTTATGCTACAAATGAAATTGTGCGATCCGATAATATTTCTGTTAGAAAAAAAAGTTGCTACGACTTCTGCCCCAACGCTCATATTTCCGATGCAAATTAATTTATAATATGAAAATTAACTAACTTGAAATTTATGCATATTTGAAGCATATGTTTTACAGTAGCAATTCCAGTTGATGTGTTGAAGGTTTGCTTCATCAACAATATTACATAACACTTTTATATTGTTATCAGTTTCATTCCAAACCGGTTATTATTTGATCACTGTTTTAGAACCATGTTCAGTACTAATGTTATGAATCATATATTAATAATAGATTTCACAATTAAAATCAGTTATTTGTAGCTTCAAGCGATTGAGTAATCTGCGAAAACCCTAATCAGGGCGGCGACAGAAGAAAACATTAACATAATAAAAAACTAAAACTTAACACAATAAGTATAAAAACATGTTAATACAGTAATGGAAAAATGAAAGAACATGTTTCGGATTTGATATTTTAACCTAACCGAAACAAATTCTGAATAAAGAGAGAATTCGGATAATGAACTAAGTTGAATAATGAATTTAATAATTGCTTATATTGTATTGTATTGCATTATATTGAATTATTTATATGTACTTCCTTTTCTTTTATTGTAAAAGAATACTACATTCCTTTCATCTGGTGGTCTACGCAGTATCTCTCCAGGTAACTTTTACCTTTGGTTCACTCACCCGAATCGAATTTTTATTATGGTTATAAATGTCCACCTTCACAGAAGTTTCAAAGACATTTATGAACCACGTTTGGAGAGTAGGATACATGGTTTTCGTTCAGACCGCTGTAGAATTTGAATATTTAAGGAGTTATCGTGTTTGGAGCAACTTAAAATAAGATACAAGTCCATCAAGAAGAGTCAAGAATTTATTCTAAAGACGTGGCAACGATAAGTAAAATGTTTGGTAATTCTGGGAGATACGGAGAACATTTTTGACCATTTCGGACGACACACAGATCATTACTTTCACTACTCACACTTTATTTTATGACTCAAACGTATTAGTAATTTAAAGTGTAAATTTTAAACACATTACGTACACTTCCAAACCGGAAGTAAAGTATTTTTTGCAATATTATTTTTCCCATACAGTCAGGGTTTATGTGAACCGACACAAACAAAAAAGACAAATTTTTAAGGCGATTCCATAAACATTTAGGATTTAAATTCTTTATTTTTGTCTTAATATTTTGTTTAAATGATCTTAATATTTATTCTTGTACTGTTTGTTATTAATTTAAATATTTAATTTCATTATTATAACATGTCTGTAACATCATTTATTCATTTAAACTTTCTTTGTGTATTTTCGAATGTGTAAGGACAACGATTAAGACGAGAGAGTAGACTTCACAAGATGTAAATGATCTAACATATTAGGTTACTAGCAATAAAATATATTTAATTCAAAACTAGAGGTAACCAGTCAATAATGAAGGGAGGAAATCAAACTCTTGTATCAGTAAAACATTATAATGAATAGTACCGTCACGTCAAGGTCGCGGGCAAGGTAACTTGCTTACTAGAACTCGCGGGCACTGCATCCCGAGCAACTGACGCGAGATTTAAAATTAAGGCTTGTACAAATCGCACCGAGATGTAGATACATCACTAGCTATTTTGCCCACGACAGTCTTTTCAAGAAGTCACTTGACGGTTATTGCTCCAAATTTAGCTATGTTAATTCCCATTTCCGCTACTAAAGCAAAGAAATGATCCATTAACATGTAATACATCTGTCAAGTTTTGAATTGAGAGTGTAATTAAACATTTTGAATATAATGTATCTTGATTTCGTAAATATTTACTTAAGAGGGCAGTGATTGCATTCACGTCCTACGTTCCGGTTTGGATCTTTAACAAAGATTCTTGTCTGTTAAAAGAGCTACCCTTCCGTAAGGGAGAACAGTTAATTTACCGTCTCGGAGATGGCTCGGAGTACGTGGCTCACGGTACTTTAGGAAGCCACAAGGCGAATTTAAGAAGACCTTGAAGGGGTTACGGGTGAGAGTTTGGACTATTTTCCGTTGTTTCCCGTGATTGCCACGACCCATGAATGACTCGAATTCACATAATCTTCTATCTGTTATAGTCGTTTAGGCGCGTGTGCAGTCTTACGTTTTCAGAATATAATAGCATGATTAACGCAGACAAGGTCCATTATGTTTACACAAATCACACGTACGTGTGCTCAGTCTTGCTATGCCACGGGATCATGGAGCTCGGTGTTCTTTCTTTAGGGTTGTTCTCCACTTTCAGTCATGTTTTTATTATAGGTTTTCCTTATTTATTTGTTTTTAATATAATTTTGTTGTATGACATATTATATTCGTAATAAATTTGAAATTTTGGCTAATTGATAGTGGATGAAGTTGCACCTGATAGTGCATTTACAATTCAGTTCCTGTAGCTTTCCTTTAATCTAGACCTTCCGTATCTCTCAAGTTTTAAGAAGAAGCAAAACAAAACTTCTCCAATTTTGATTAATGAATATAGAGATTTCAATGCGCAACAATAACAAGGTTTGCTTCGGCCTTGCAAAAGATATTCGCGCTTCCAATCGTTTGAACCGTCAATGCGTATCAATATTGTTTGAACTCGATCCGACCCCAAATCGAGCCAAGTCATAAGCGGGCTGTATGTAATTTAAGGCATTCTTCAAGACACAATCACATTATCACGATAAATATTATTACGTTCTAGTTGCATCGTCACTTGTACTCATGAAATGGCAACTAGTGACATGGTGACTAGCCCAGGTCCTACTACCCATTGCGAGGCAGCCGCTGAGCCGGGTTAATAGGATATCCTCCTTGTGTTCCTCTGGGGCAGGACTGCGAATGTGTTCTTCAAGACGATCTCCGCTTGTTCAGTGCGGCCAGTGGCCAAGCTATTAACGCAGTGCACGACTTGCGACATCGGACTCCAAGTACGAACTACGGGGAGCCCGGATGGGCGGAAGAGAGCGGGAGAGCGTGACGGAGAGCGGTGGAGAGCGACGACGGAGGGCGGCGGAGGGCGGCGGAGGGCGGCGGAGGGCGGCGGAGGGCGGCGGAGGGCGGCGGAGGGCGGCGGAGGGCGGCGGAGGGCGGCGGAGGGCGGCGGAGGGCGGCGGAGGGCGGCGGAGGGCGGCGGAGGGCGGCGGAGGGCGGCGGAGGGCGGCGGAGGGCGGCGGAGGGCGGCGGAGGGCGGCGGAGGGCGGCGGAGGGCGGCGGAGGGCGGCGGAGGGCGGCGGAGGGCGGCGGAGGGCGGCGGAGGGCGGCGGAGGGCGGCGGAGGGCGGCGGAGGGCGGCGGAGGGCGGCGGAGGGCGGCGGAGGGCGGCGGAGGGCGGCGGAGGGCGGCGGAGGGCGGCGGAGGGCGGCGGAGGGCGGCGGAGGGCGGCGGAGGGCGGCGGAGGGCGGCGGAGGGCGGCGGAGGGCGGCGGAGGGCGGCGGAGGGCGGCGGAGGGCGGCGGAGGGCGGCGGAGGGCGGCGGAGGGCGGCGGAGGGCGGCGGAGGGCGGCGGAGGGCGGCGGAGGGCGGCGGAGGGCGGCGGAGGGCGGCGGAGGGCGGCGGAGGGCGGCGGAGGGCGGCGGAGGGCGGCGCAGGGCGGCGGAGGGCGGCGGAGGGCGGCGGAGGGCGGCGGAGGGCGGCGGAGGGCGGCGGAGGGCGGCGGAGGGCGGCGGAGGGCGGCGGAGGGCGGCGGAGGGCGGCGGAGGGCGGCGGAGGGCGGCGGAGGGCGGCGGAGGGCGGCGGAGGGCGGCGGAGGGCGGCGGAGGGCGGCGGAGGGCGGCGGAGGGCGGCGGAGGGCGGCGGAGGGCGGCGGAGGGCGGTGGGTGGGCGGTGGATGGGCGGTGGGTGGGCGGAGGGTGGGCGGTGGGGGGGCTGTGGGTGGGCGGTGGGGATGGCTGTGGGTGGGCGGTGGGGGGTGTGGGTGGGCAATGGGTGGGCGGCGGGTGGGTGCCGGGTGGGTGGCGGAGGGCGGCGGGTGGGTGACGGCGGGCGGCGGGTGGGTGAAGGAGGGCGGCGGATGGGCGGCGGAGGACGGCGGAGGGCGGCGGATGGGCGGCGGAGGACGGCGGAGGGCGGCGGAGGGCGATAGAGGGTTACGGGCGGACGGAGGAGGGCGGGGGAGGAGGGCGAGGGAAGTGGAACGGAGTGGGGTTGGGGAGGGGGTGGAGAAGAATGGTGGAGGGTAGCGGAGGGCGGCAGCACCGGCAGAACGCTCCAGGATTAGGAGGGGAAGGGGAGGAACGTGGGGTGGGGGAGACGTAAGGTGACTCCGGCAGCTTGCCGGACACGGCGGCGAGTCAGCCGCCCCGCCGTTGATTCCGGTTCGAAGCCCAGGCAGACCGGTCTGCGCGAGGTTTTCCTCCGTACTCTCGACCGCCACGTGAGTACTGGTCAGCTTCCTTAATGCGGAGTTGGTCTCTTAACAGAATATCTACGACGAGAATTACACCTGCATTCCGAATCGATCGCGGAAGGACGAAAGCGTTCATCTCATTAGCACGTGGTGCGTGGCAGGGTTTGTTTTAACCAAACGCTTTTCTGTAAAGCAATTACTAAGGAGATAAAAGTCGTCATGTGGTATAAGAGAGACATATTCTTGCATATGTACGCACCATTCACAACTGTGCAGACATGTAACTACTGTTGGAGATACGGAAGAATATTTATAAGAAAGTGAATCTCTTGAAAGCGGCAAGAAAGGAAATCAACAATCAATAAATATAAGATTATTGGAATAAATGTTGAATAAGTCCATATTTTTATTCCTTGCAGCCTTTGCAGAATACAATTTTAGGACCGTTTCTGCTTTCGAAAGAGTTACAATTGTACTTTAAATTTGAAATGGTAAAAAATATGAGTAAAATAATTCCAGTCGCTCTGAGTTACAGAAATAAAAACTGGAAGATTCAATGCCATCATTACATCAAGTAGAAAAGTAAGCTGCTGTAACATGGAAAACCCTTAAACGTAAGACTCGACGAATAGCTGACGTGAAAATTGTTTCATTGGAAACAGAATGTAAATGCGTAAGAGCGCTCCAGCATGCACAAACAGCGACGCCAACATAATCAGTCACATACGAAATTATAAAACATCAAACATTTGTGTTCATTCTTCGTGATGAATCATAACTGTTACTCATAGTTACCGTAAAACCGTTCACGAGTCTTGTTTTTGAGTTGACGTCACAGTCCTAAACATGCAGTAAATCATCGAGTAGAACGAATAGAGAACGACCTCAATACACTGAAACGTCGCAACAACTTTGTTTCTTACTGCTCGGTTTACTAACAACGAGCCATAACGTCTTTCACTCTCCACGTGTTACTCGACACAGGAATCTAAACAAAACTGCCGCCAGGCCAAAGGACTACGTAAGCAGTTGACTTGCAACGGCAGGACGTGCGAGTGGAAAAAGAACAACAAAAAACACCTTACCCTGACCTAGGTTGGTTCCACATACTGACCAGAAAACGTGCATTTCTTTCACTCACTATTACCAAACCCAACAACTTCTCCAAAGCGTTCTTCATATGCATGAATAGGTTTGTACAAGAAACATTTTGACTGCGCAGCCTCAAATTTTTTGCGACGAGGCTCGTCCTCTAGGACCTCCCAGTCAGATTCGCTGCAGAGACAGTGCCAATGCTGACTCTGAGCGAAACTCAGCCGGCTGGAAAACACGGCCTCCTGATGGCAAAGATGAAAACAAGACAGTGCCGAAAACTGAAAGCATTACTTCGGGAAGCAAATAGGCTAATACGTAACAAGTTACGAAAAATGTTTAAAATTGCATTATGCATGACTAAAAATACAGGATACCAAAGTTTTAGCCTCATTAACTTTTGTTCCAGGTATGTGTTTTGCACTTTCAAAAGATTGGAGGGCTATGAGTCAGTTTTGAATGACATTTGATTTATTTTTCGTGTAAAAGTAGTCAGAACTGTAGGAAGTAAAATGTGTGTAGGTCTCCCTGTGTCCAATAAAACTGCAAAATATTGAAACATTAGCGCAAAATGTTGGATATCCCATGGTTTACAGCAGAAAATGAATTTTTGTTCGGCACGAGGTTTTCCTCAACTACTCTTTGTTTCCTAAACGGTTCAAGTACTCGTCCAGCTAGAGTAACGCAAGAGTACCGCCGTCACCAATTAAGTCTTATTAGTGCGCTTCACAATTCACAATTCTATTTTCTTACAGTGGTAAACAGTCTGTGAAACGGTGTCAAGGTGCTAACAATTAAATTTACTTGAAATGTTATTAATATTGAAGTGAGGAAGCGGTGATGGTTAGCCTGTCAAACTATTGTATTACCATGCTCTTTCGCATCGCTGTATTGTCTTTGGGATATGAATGTAATACGTTATACATATTAGGTATTTTTAATGTTGAACGTGGTAGGCTTGTATATTTGATAAGAAGTACACGACAGCAGACAGTAATAATCTAGGAGGTTCTCGGAAAGCATTAAAAAAAGATGGCAATTCTTTCACAATGCGGAGAGATTATGAACTGCGAACTTCCTTACAACAACTTACTTTTGGCAAAAACCTTGTTTTTACAGCAAATGTAAATTTTTGCTGTCGTCGCTACAAGTAAAAATTAAATAGGAATCTGTGTTTACATTATTTTTCATGTAATTTTGCTTCACTTTGAGAATCTCAGTTGAGGGTCTTTATTTCTAAGCATGCATTTTGGGAAGTTTACTGTTTCCTGTAATGGATTTTTTTGTCCATGATATTATTTATCTTAGTTAATTATTTCAAGAAGAGCATGAACAGCATGAACAAAAAGCAATTTGGATGTTTGTTTTTCACGTCGTAAGTCATCAGCTGTGGCTAACACATCTTAGAAACTCCAAGGAAACACGAAATATTAAATAAAACCCTCCATATATGCTACATTGCAATTATTGAAGGATACAATTGAAGAATTTGGGACAGTAATAAAACAATAAACATCAAGTCTAAGGCTGTTCCTAAATGTAATATATCGATTTTGGTCGAATTAAGTATTGCCTTTTTACTGTCCCAATCCCATCAACAATACCAACAAGATATTTATAGAAACAAGAAAAGTCACTCATTCACCCATACCGTTATGTGACTTTCGACTGTGGTTCGTGTGGCTTATCTTGTTACTGGTCTAAGCTCTTAATGTAATTTTTAATAAGAAACGTCCAAAAAATTTTTAATAAGAAACGACCAAAAATCGCTCTCGTTTCATTAAGAACCCAATATGATTTTGTATAAAAAAATGCCGCTAGCAGGTGCCCAAGCTGAAACTCCTCGTTTAGTTGAAAATGGCAAAATTTGAAAACGTGATTTTTCAAAAAGAAACTCACAATTAAGGCCCTTCTAAAAAAATAATATTACAATATTGTTGAAATGCTACACGGTTGAAATCGATTTGAAACGAAATTCAATTGAAATTCAAACATTTTAGTTGCATGTTCACTAAAAATATGAGTAAGTAAGATCTTTCTGTATTTTTTATTTTTAATGTTCTCCAGTTAGACTCTTAGGGTACTTTTCTCCACCGTCATTAATACTTAAATCATGCCCTAAATGTATCAATAAATATAGCAGAATAGTTTTAATACCCGAAGTAATACTTTCTTTTAATAAAATATAGTTATCGGAATGTTATAAATGAGTAATACATTTTTACTCATTTATTTATCTACTTACCATTAACAACGTTAAAAATCTAATGTTAGTTGAGATAAGGAGTAAAGCTATATTTAATGACAAAAAGCAAAGCAAGCAACAATGACTGCAATCGATCAAACGAATATGCTCGAAAACCCTAATGGAGATGTCACAGACCAGGATAATGTAATAGTTTTTACATGCAGAATAAACAAAATAACAGATAAACAGAGAATATATCAATGGAATTATTATAAAATGAATATCTTTTACGTGCCTCTTGGTTTGTAAAATTTTATAGTTTTTAAACAAGTTTAAATGCATTTTGCAGACGAGATTTAACTATCATTTTATATTTTGTATTTATTTGAAGAAATTATTGTAATTAAATAAAATTATAATAATAACGTACAATTACTGTACGTGATTAATTTTCATATCCAAGTAATTTTCTACATTGAATTTAATTTGTAGGATTCTATAAGTCAAAAAATAGAAATTATTAATCAAAAACCTGTACTAAGTTTTTACAATAAATTAACGCGTAAATTCAAGCAGAATGAAATTGCTGACTGCAGTGACATACTTTGTGCCTACGAGTGTTCTTGAATAGAGAGAATCCATTTGTCGAGGATGTTAATAAATTTCCACAATTTCTCTGCAATGTCGCAATATCATAGCATTACATATATTTATTTTGAATTATAAAATGTTTGTTTAGTTCCTTTTGTGTAACATTCATATTGCTTTTGTGTGATCTGTTATGAAATTTTGTTTTTGTCTCTATTAATTCAGTGTTTCATTTTACTTTGAAACCCATGATATCAGCTTAAAAGTATTATTCTTCAATTTAGAGAGATAAATATCATGAGATTTAAATTCAAATATCCCATGGTTAATAAAGTTTTCTTGGAAGTAAGTTGCTTTATTTCAGATTTAAAGAATAACACAAAACACATATTTTTTATGATACATGCATTATGCATTAACACTTGTACTCATTTCGTTTATAACATTGTAAGAGTTGCCTCCGTCGTCTCAAATAATATGAAATCAGTTTTTAATAGCAGTCCAGTGAGACTTGTCCAGTAAGACTTGCCCTGCAGTCTGCTCTGAACTCCAGGATTAAAATATCTGCAATTGGTAGTTTGGAAGTGCCTGTAGTCGAGTGCGGACTAGTAGACTGGACTGAGCAAGAAATTCGAATCATAGATCGAAAAACCAGAAAACTGTTAAAAATGCATCATGTCGCCCACGCTCGAGCTGATGTACATAGACTTTATGTGTCACGTAAGGAAGGAGTAAGAGGGCTCAAACAAATTGAAGCCTCCTGGCACAACGCAATAGTTAGGATGGGAAAGTATGTAGTCAGTCTTAAAGATGACCCTCTAATGAGGCAGGTCATGAAATCTGACCGAAGAATGGGAAACAGGCATTGTTAGTGTAGCAAGAAGCATTGAAAAGAAAACTATGCAAGACACGCCGAATGACACAGACACTGAACTTCTGATGCTATTAAAAATGAAATGTGAGACACAAGAAATATTAAAGAAATCGTAGAGAGACAAATCACACCATGGACAATATTTGAAACGAATGGACAGGGTACAGATCAATAAAGATCAATCATTTATGAGGCTTAAAAGAGGAAGAATGAAACCACAATCAGAAGCACTTGTAATAGCTGCGCAAGATCAGGCGATGAGAACACGACATTATGATAAAGCGGTTCTCAAAATTTCGCAAGATGATAAATGCCTCATTTGGCAGGAACACCTAGAAACCATTGATCATATCGTCTCAGCTTGTCCAATCCTAGCAAAGACCGAATACTTGAAAAGAAACGACAAGGTGTGTAGCTCTATTGGTAGATCTGTACCGCCGTCGAAATTCCAAAGACATGCCTCAAGTGGTACGAACTCTCTCCAAAGCCGGTGACATCTGCTGGATTGTGAACAGTATTGTTTGACCAACAAATCCAAACTGATCGCACGATAGCGGCAAACATATCGGATATAGTTATCCGGGATTTGGAGAAAAAATCGTGTCTACTTGTCGATGTCGCTGTATTTTGCAATCAAAACGTCGTTACCAATGAGGCAGAGAAACGTCTTAAATACAAGAGTTTGGAAATCGAGATCAGCCGAATGTGGGACGTAAAAGCACAGGTCGTACCGATAGTCATGGGAGCTCTGGAATTTGTTCCGCAAAATTTGTGTAAGAACTTGGCTAAAGTGCCAGGTAATTCAAAAGACTGGGATGTGCAAGAAATTGCTTTATTTGAAACAGCCTACATTTTGCACTAAGTATTGTAGAGGCACCGACAGACCCTAGATCTGCTCCTTAGGTAGCTGGTTGCAACCTCGAGTAGATTTTATTTTGACCCGACTTATAACATCTGTAGTCGTGATGTAGTGGAATAATAATAATAATAATAATAATAATAATAATAATAATAATAATAATAACAACAATAACAAATAATATTTTCATAGGAAATGAGTTACTTTGTCTCGAAGAGTTTCTTAAAATTGCTCAATTAAGAAAAACAATACGCTTTCAGCGCTTCATTATTTTCTTTTGATATAAATATAAGAAATCGTTCATACATTTTCATTTTTAGACCTTAAGAAAAATAGACATAGTTTCTACGTTAAGGACGTTTTCGACAATTCCTCCTACAAATTTCCTTATTTGAATTCACTTGACATGTTTCGCTTTTGCGTGACAATTCGGAGCTAACGACTATATAGATTAGTCCAACCTGTTAAGTATAAATGGAAATGCCTCATTTCGAACCAGGCAGGCGCGCACCCGGCAGTGACGACACCAGTAGCAGCACTGGGAAACGCGGCGCCAACCTTTCCGAGCAAGGTCACGCGAATTTCCCGCGAGGAAGGAGCCATCTCCCTCCCCCCCCGCCCCCGCCGCGAGAGGCCCGTTCCACGGCGGAGGCACGCGGCTCGCAGGAAGAGTCGATGCACCCGGCGCGGCGGAAGGCGGCGCGGCGGCGGCGGCGGCGGCGGCGGCGGCGGCGGTGGCGGTGGGAGAGCGGCGAGCGATGGAGCCGAAGAGCCAGCCGAAAACACACGCGCGGGTAGAATTACGTTTTGGGTGAGCGCAGGTTTGTAAGAGCACGCCGTCGAGCCTAGGAGCGCGTATACCGTGTAGTCTGCTATTCGAAAGTTTCGTATAAAGGAGGAATCATGAATGGCTTCAGATTCTGCGCCAGAATATAGAAGATTTTGTAAGAGGGATTATAAAGTGCGAGGCCACATACTAAAAATTATGATAATATTAAGGCTAACCTGAGCATTTTAAATGGAAAACCGTACAAGATGAAAACTTTTTTCGTTTTAAAATGGTAAAAAACTTTTAACTTCATTTTCTTTGGAGGAGGGGTAAGTAAATGCTATTCGCACTAGGCTGTGCGTTTGGTGGCAAACGCAATAAAACTGCAAAGTATTAAGTCTGCAATTAAGCCAAATTCCTTCGCAAACCGGTGCACACTAAATTGTTCTTTGTTTCTACTCTTTGCATGGGAAACATTTCTGAAAAAGTGGTTTCAGTATCCTCACAATAGTCATATACAGTACTTTATCTCACTCACTATTTATATAAGAATGCTCTTTGTATTAAACGCTTTATTTATCTTGTGCATTATATAAATACAGAAAATTGTAAAAACTGACGAAATATTTCTAAACAATATAAATTTAGCAGTAGTATTTAGCTCAATGAATTTTACTACCCTGAAACAATCAGTAGTCAAATATTCTGAAATATTCTGGTGATTGAATGTAGTTTACGATAGTGAATGTAGATGATCATGTACAAACTAACTGCAATAAAACTAATGAAAATGGTATTAAAAAATTATAACATCAATTATTTACCAACTTGTTTTCTAAATTTCCGTCCCACCTAACATGACAATCGCAGAAATTGATCAAGAAATAGGGATCTATAATATCACTAACTAGTCGAAATGGATGGCATTTAAACAAGAAATTCGCATCCTAATAGTAAAAGAAATTGCCCTCGTGCAATACTTTTTAGATCCGTTTCTAATCATTTGTAAGCATAATCGTAATAAAATACTAGTGAGTCTGATTCACGATCTTCTATGAAGTGGAAATTTCAGTGGTTTGCAGAGTTCCCGGAAAATAAGATTCCCCGACCCCCAAAAAAGCTCACGATACAAATTTACAATGACAGTTTGCATTAACTTGAAAAGAAAAATATATATTTTAATAATTTATATTTTTTACTCCATCGCAAATTTACGTGATATATTGACAAAATTGATTGACGGCAAAAAACTGACATTGGTCAACGCTCGCCCTACACCATTGGGACGATTTTCTCCAAAATTGATATTCCACGATCGATCTGGCTAATGTCGCGGCCCCTTGAATATAAAAGAAAAAAATTGATTTTGGGAAGTACTGCACAAGAAGCTTCAACATTTTCAAATTTTCTTAAAAGTGACACCAAAATTTGGATTAAACTTTTTCCTCGGAGGAAGAAAAGAACGCTTCATAATTGCGCAGGTCTCATTTTCATCAAAATCTCTGGTTTCGAAAATTGCACAAGTTCAAAATTCTTTCGACGTCTTCCTATAAGTACAATGCTGACAATTTACATTTCTTCTTCAAGGTTGAATCTTTACGTAACGTCACATCCATTTTTTCCACATATTTTTCAAAAATATTCAAATTTGCGTAATTTTGCATGGAAGTAATCAACTAAAAAAGATTTTCTCAAAAACGGCTTCAAAGTTTTCTTTTCTTTTTTTCTCTTGACAAACCAATGTGCGGTTAAAAAAGGCGCGAGGTTTCATGTGAACTATCAGTATTTTCAAAAATTGCAAAAAAAAAAGTTAACATCACAAAAGTGCAATAATTTGATAAAGTCGCAATCGAACAAAACAACACACTGGTTTTCAAACAGTAGCACGCACTCCGTTAAAGAATAACAAATAAATCCATAAAATAAATAATCTCTCGTATAACGCTACAATCAATTATCTTAAAACAATCTTCACGAATACTGCAATAGTATAGTTTAGTATACACGGATACACAGTACAATAGTTTTTACATACAAGAATGTGGGCATTACACATAAAGCCCTACCAAAAAATGCTGACAGCACCAGTGATAAAGATAATTTTATTTCACTGATGTGTATATCGTTACATTAATTGTTAATTACTATAATAGAAGAATCAGATTTACTTTTTTGAATACTTGTCTTATATCTATTTTAATAATTAGAATATTAAAATAGAAAGTGTTTATTCAAATTGATCATTAAAAAATAATTTGATTCAAATCCATGATATAAATCACATCAGTTACATACAACACAAAGGTAGATGTCAGACGAAAAAACAAATGAGGGGAAAGTGAGAGGAGTGGCAAGCGAGAAAGTACTTCAGAGGTTTGACAGCAGAATAGACGTGTGCATGTTAGCTTTTAAGACACATATCATCGAATGCGGAGAAAGCGGATGTAAGAAAAGAATACCCAAAGAAAGAAAACAAATATATGTGATGGGGTTATGAAGGGGTGGGTGGTACTATTACGCATTAGGGAGTAGTGTGAAAAGTATAGCGGCCCGAGAATGGGGAAAAATATAAGGAACAATGCAAAGAATAAATGACGGAGAGCGTGAGAGTATAATAGAGTAAAACAGGAGCGAAAATAAACGGAGGGGGTGGAGGACACCTGTCGCTACCTCACATCTACAAATATTTGAATACGATGAATAGACTTTACTCGTATTTTTTTAACATTCTATTAAAATTGAAATGTTAATTTATACTTCGTCGTATGCGTTGGGAGGGGGGGAGATCGTCTTCAGCGCCCCCACATGACAATGATACATATTCACAAAGGCACTTAGACTCTGTAGTAGTGAAATTCATTCCTTACCCTGATATAATACATAATAAATAAATATGAATTAACAAATAAAAATAATTTTAAATTCAGAATAGATGAAAAATTCGTTGTTACAAAATATCAAGTCAACTGCAGACTACACTTATCGCCTGCTTCTAGAAGAATCCTGGTTGCACCAGGATTGATAATATTGCTATTACAATTTTATATATTACAAAAGAAAATTTGCAATAAACTAATATGATTTTTTTTTCAGAGAATAACATTTTTCGTACTCGTGCCCTCTCTTTGGGCGGTTTTTTGATTCGAGACTAAAGGAAAGGTAGGGTAAGGGATGTACGCTGCGAATAATTTGAAGATAAATCATTACTGGTGTACTCCGCAGTATAAGGATGTGGATTGGTGTTTTCGGGCACGCCAACTGCTATGGTCATTAACCCCGAACGTGTTGTGTATGTTATACCACAGGAGGTGGCAGTGTTTCTTCCTCATTTGGAATGTGAAATCCTGACCCGACCTATACATCGGTTTGCGAGATTTCCCCTCAGCAGGGCACTACCCCAGGCGGGAAAATCTATCAACGACATGTGTGCTATTGCAGTGCATGTAAGGGCAAATGCGTGTGTGCACGGTGAAAAGCAGGGACAAGAATGAGGAAAAAAAGATTGCGGGCGGTCCTTGTCTCGTTTTTACGGCATTGCTCCGGCATTCGCCTGATATGGATTAGAGAAACTAGTAAAAAATCAGAACAGCCGTACCCTATACTGCAATTTTTCTAACTTTGCCCCTCAAGGCCTGTCTTCACAATGGAATATCTCACGGTATTTCGCGACGTTCTCAGTCGTGCCCCCAGATATCGCATGATCGCGTCCGTATCAAGTAGTGTTTGCGATCACGCGACTCCTAGCGGCTCGACGGAGAAGGGCGCGAAATGACGTGTGATATTCCATCGTGGCCATAGGGGCTTGAGGGGCAGAGAAAAAAAAAATGGCACTATAGAATTATAAACTGAATGCGTCCCAGCTATCAAGCTAGTGTCCAAAATCCGCCACCGTCGGGACGCGCACCCTACGACTTCCCGGTAGAGCCTCTGCAGTGGCAACAGCTGTTCCCCTGATCTACCTTGGTTTCCATCCATCGGTGTTTAGCTGCTGTGTTCCCCCTAGTCGTGAGTCTGCCCTGTAGTCCCAGGACGGTCGAGAGACGCCCAGGAAGCGTCGGATACTTTCCACAGAGGAATTTTGAGTATTTTATTTGCATTTTCCACCCATTGGTTGACACTTTATTTGAGAATTAAGATATTTTGAGTTTGAGTGATGCAAGTAGATATAATATGCGTTAAGAGATAACGGCTAGTTGTTCGTAGGGACTGGTTATGTCTAAACAAATGTCACTCAGGAGAAAATTATTTTCGCAGAGGGTTATTATATATCAATGCAGCAAAAATTCGTAAAATGCGCTGTAAATTGAATTGAAGAAAACAGCTGGAGTTGTTGAACGTAAAAACATTCATTAAATTTAAGGCTGGCGGATATCAAACAATTTGGTTCATTTTGTGCCTGAGGACAATCAGGCATGGAATCATGTTCTAAACAGGAAGAATAGTTTCATGACAGTAGAAGATCGGGGAACAAACAATAAGAGACATTTCGATCAGACTTTAGTTAAATACAGTAGTTTGGTACGCCCCGGGGAGATGATGTGTAAAACACTGGCAGGCGCCGCCGCGGCGCCGCACTGGGCGGAGGAGTAGGAGGAGGAGGAGGCTGAGCTGTGGTTGCGGCTTCGGCTGCGGAGCCCTCTCGGTGCTGCGGTGGGGGCGGCGCACGGCCGTCCCGCTCGCCCGCCCGCCCGCCTCGCGCCTAGGATGTGTTTATTTCCGGCGGCAACAGAGCGCGCGCGCGGACGCAGCGACGACGTGGCGCTTCGCGAAGCCGGCTTCTGCGCCCCCCTCCCTCCCTCAATCTTTCTTTTCCTCTCTCAGGAAATACTCTGGCAGTTCCGATGCCCGGAGGAGGGCTTCGCCGCCTCTCGCACGGCACTCGTCTCACGGCGCTAAATTCTCGTTCGTGAACACATTCGCGCTAAACGATGCTTCGGAAGGTAAAACGATTTGAAAAGCATGTCATGAATACACAAGCAAACAAGTAGACGATCATAGAAATCCATAACGGTAGGTAAACCAGAATAATTTAGTGATAGTGTGAATTTACATCGAACTGATTATTGCGAAACGCCATTACTAAAATGGTGAAAACTTTGTTGTGTTCAGGTGAGGATACTGCGTGGTATTTAAGATCTTATCTGAATAGATGGAAGTATACATTAGCGTATCATCGTCTATTTATATACCTCCTCAAATTTCTTTACTGTGGTATGTGTCAAAGCAGGTAATCTTCGTACTAGGTACCCCAACATCCAGCCACGGCTGTAGGACTCTACGGAGAGAGTACATGAATAGATTGAAGTAGATATTAACCTATCACATTTTATTTATATTCCTCCTCAAATATCTTTACTATGGGACGTGTCAAAGTAGGTAATCTTATTACTAGGCACAGTAGCGGTAATCTTATTACTAGGCACACATCCAGATGCGGCAGCATGACTATATGGTGATGGTTCATGAGTAGACTGAAACAGATATAATCCTCTCATATTTTATTTACATTCTTCCTCAAACCTCTTTACTGTGGAATGGGTCAAAGTAGGTAATCTTTTTACTAGGCACCCTAATATCCCGACACGGTTGCATGACTACCCGCCACAGAGTAGATGGTTACATGGACATACACTAGGAAAAGTAACTCATCACATCGAAATGCTATTCTTATTTCAGAGCTGGATACTACACAAGTGACCCCTAATACAACACAAATCCACACAAAGAACAGTGAACAGCGAGCAGGAGAGACACTGAGAGGGTCAAACGTGCATACCGACCCGAAGAACGAAAGTTCCGGAGCAGCTCCTTTCCACAAACATCTGCGCCCGGGAAATTCCCCGTGATTCGCTCGAGCGAGTGCTCCGGCCGCGTCTGCCCGTGCTCTGCTCGCGCTCTGCCCCGCGAGCACAGTCGCTCGGTTTCGCCGTCGGCCGCCGCCAGGCGAACTGGGCCGCTACTCTACTCGAGAGCAAGGTCGCCGCCAACGCGGCCGCCGCCGCCGCCGCCGGCGGCGCCGCGCCAGCCTCCTAGCGTTACTAATGACGACAACGATGACGACCGTGATTACCATGATAATGAGGATAATGACGAGCGCGATGACGATAATAACGATGACGCTCCTGAGCGAGGGCCGCTCGCGCGCGCGCGTTTGTTCTCCGTGGCGGGTTGGGAGGCGTTGTGCCAACGCACGCGCCGGGCGTTTGTGGCAAGGCCCGCGGCCGACGGCGGGAGATACGATGCTCCGGTTTGATGCGTGCATTAAGGGATGCTGTGAGTCTTGGTTCGACACGATACATTTACAGGAACCAACACCAAAATATCGTTGCGTCGAATGCAAAATCATTTACGAAACACTTCATTATTAATTTTTTATCGCTTATATTTATTTCCCATAATCCACAAGTGTATTAAACTCTGAAATAATAGTATAAAAGATCAATTAAGTTATCGCATTAAAGTAATATTACGAATTAAAAGAGGAGGGAACAACACATTTGCTGCTGTGATTTTAACAATCCATTTATTACATCCAGGAAACACATCCTCCATAGAACGATACCGCAGAATTGATAACCATAAAATTATTATATCGATTCAGAAGTATCGTCTCATTCATACCCAATTTGAAAGAAATGCTTCAAGAATCGCAAGTTGCGTAACAGCCAAACTAGTGTAATTTATTCTCGGAGTACGGTAAGGGAGAAGTACGCCTCTCTGAAGCAAAGGTCTCTTGATACCCTCCAGTTCTCGAGTCTTTTATTTTGTTCTGTGTAGTTATGCAAAGAGAAACACGTTGATTCATATGCTCTGACATAACTATAGTCTCAGTGTCTACGGTCGGACGTGACGGGAATGCTACGACTTTGAGACTTAATATGGACATTCTATTGATAAGTGATGCGTATGTATTACTTCCAAATGACCTTGTGGAATTAAACGGCTTTTTCATTTCTTCATTATTTTTTCATCCGATACATTTAGGATGTAATTGATATTAAATATCATCACGAGAGCGTTTTTTAATTTTTTTCTTTCGCGTTTGAGATGATATTTCATCAAAATGAACCGATGACTGAGAACAATAACTAGAACACATATCATTAGACAGAAGTATAGTTTGAGATTAATATATGTAGTTTATTTGAGCTACTTGGCAAGGTTCATATATTGGAAAACACTACGGAATATTTCACAAGTAATTTGACCAGAAGAAAAAATGCAACATATTACTTTATAATATCAATTTTTTTCTCACGCATTACGAAGACTTAGCCACACTAATGACGAAAATTCACCAACTATCGAAAGTGAACTTCATTGGCGAATATTTTGAAAGAACGTATCGTTAATAACAAAACTGATTTTACATTTCTGGCTGTATGGCATTCTCACGTTTTCAGAATCATGGAGACGACGCCATGTTATTTCATTTAAAACATACTTTTCTTTCGTACATTTGTACAAAATCAACAATATGCTTTTTGAAAGAAAATATTTCTTGCCTACTTCTGGGCATAAAATTGTGAGCGATTCAATGCAGATACTTGCTTCATATCTTTTCGGAGTTAGAGAATTACTCAAGGAAGATCTGACGTAACAGTCGGCCATATCCTACACAATGGACTACTGGTCGATATATAAAAACATAACCTCCCACCCAGGGACTTGTCAGCATTGCAGTACACAGTACAATACATACGCTCACCGACCAACACATCAAAATATTCTGAAATGGATCACATTAGGTCACCAAAGAATAGAGAAAAATGTGAATGATTTGCGTATGCACACAGTGTTATTTGACTTCAAGGACAAAAAGGCATTCCCCCATGATCAACGAGCATAAGTGGGCCAGATATAGCAGTGTTGACGGGAGGGAAATCAACTGAAAATGTGAACGAAAGACCGATGATATTTAATGGTAATCAGTAGATACTAGAAACAAAACACGATAACATTAATAATAATATTAATAACAATGTTTTTAAAAACAAGCTATTAACTATTCCAACTTCACATCGTGATTCTGCCTCACTGAATAAGTAATTTGAATCTGGCCCCTCTAAATATTTTTGAAATATATTTTATTGTTAACCACTATTTTTAAGTGGGTTAATAACGGAAATACTCCTTCGGAATGTGATGCAAAAAATATGCAATAATTGATTTTAATTAATCGATTCAAATGACAGAGAACGGGTCGACTTTCGGGAAGAGAGCGGGGTGCCAGAACCATCCCTCTGGTTCTGCCGCTGTGCCCGAGTCGGCGGGACGTAATCGCATGGAGCAAGTCACCAACCGCCCGCACTACTGTTAGGCGTCGCACTGTCGCTGTCGCAGCGCTGCGATAGTCCGAAGGCAGCCCAGACACACGCCCCTGGCTGCTGGCCAGCGCGTGATGAATCACTGGATAGGTTCTGGAAATGACGCGTGCGTACGAGGCCCCTCTGCGTACCAGAGCATACAGACTCCGCCTAAAACTCAGGATGGCGCGTAAGGAAAGATGTACGGGGATGGGTTTTAGGTGTTGCAAAGGGATGAAGAGAGAGATTGGGAAGAGGAAGGGGGTTGCTGCAAAGGGACGCTGCCTTTATTTCCGGATGATGTTTTTGGACAAAATGTAGTTTTTTAGTCATTGCTCCTAGCGTTGACTGCATTAAAAGCATATAATTTATATCTAAAATGTTTCATGATACATTAATAAAATGGGAAATTAATCTATTTGGTTAAATGAAATTCAACATGACTTTATTATTACATTTTATAATATCAGGCACTCCTTAATTTTCGTAAAGGAATTTGCTCTGTTGTAGTGTTGTGGATGTTAGGGCTACGGGTTCCTACACCCATTTGGAGGGACGAAACCCTGTGAGAGCGGAGGATTTTCAAAGGTTGGAAATTGCCCAGTCTGCCCCTTCACAATTGCTGCAATTGAACACAAGCTAATGATTTGGTAAAATTAAATTCTCCAATTCCCATCCTAATAAGGTCCCTTATTCGCCCAGCCAGTCACTGACAGAAATAACGAATAACTGTGACAAACCAATATGTTGGTCCCCAGCAGTCAACATGAAAGTAAAAAAATGGGCCCTAGCATTATGAGCCCTTGTGACGCCAAATTTGAAAATTCCCAACAATGTGACACCCGTGTCGGAATTATCAATTTATAAGTTTCCAGAGCCTTGACATGCAACATAAAACAATATCTACTTTTACATTATTGCTTTTTCTTTATTTATGCAGAGACAAATGAATGTAAATATTGATTACCATCACGTATGTACATTACGTCCGTATGTGTGCCTGTATGTATAATGTTTTACTTGTATGTTACACTGTTTCGCCAAACGCCAAGAGTTTTATATCTTCCTTTGTTTAAGTCCACAGCTATCAATTTAATACTTGTACATAAAATTCCAAAATCGATTTTTGGAATTTCAGACATTTCTTGAATTTAATTAGATGGCCTCGGGCGTTTCCCATTTCACTGTGTTAGGTCTGCTAGTTACTTTGGTCTTAGTAGTTGTGCTATTACGAGTTAATGGCATCTGCTCGAAGCGCGAATAAAAAATCATAATTACACAACTTCATAATTACTACTCTTACAGAGATTCTGAAAGTTATGTACAAAATATAAAGATAAACCCAAATACACATTTCTTTGCCATAAATGATTTTAAATGTCATTCTTGTATATACAACATGCGGATAATGTTACGGTGAACCCGCACACGAAGTAATAATAATAAATTTGAGGTCACAGAAGACATCAAAATCTCACAAGTGCGTACTGAAGCAACTGTTTCGACCCATATAACTTCCTATAAGGTATCTACATTCTCCGTATGTTCCAAGTACTAAATAAACACTGTAGCAAGATATACGTTCCATTGTTTTCTGTACCACCGTTGATAGGGTCACTTGAGATTTTTATATGCTGTTGCAGTGTGCAGAACCTCTCGGTTATACAGTTTCAGTGACTAGTTCTAATGTGGTAATGAAACATTTTCAAATCAAGAAACGGAACAAACTTTGTCACAGACGCTTATTGTACATTAACAAATTAACTTGATAAAATATATTTATAAATTTAATATCAAGAAATTTAATTGCGAACTCCCAGAGTTCCAAACGTTTACGAAACAAATCAGTTTAAGGCAACAAAATGTATAAGCGAAACCTGAGTTAATTTCTGAGACATTACATATAAGACTAAACTATTTGTGGTAGTAACAACCCTACTCAAAAAATTATTTTAAAAAAATTGGAAGGCTCAATTTTAATTGACACACATGCAAACGTTTTTAAAATTCTTTTTGTTTTGCTGATTTTTTGTGACTAAAAATGTCAATCTCTAATTTTATATTAATTATTATCTTAAAGTTGTATCTATAATTCTGATTATTTTCTAAATCGATTGTTTTTCTACACAATATTACTCAACATGAAATTAGTAATAATATACTTGTTCAGAGCTCAGGATTCCTATCTCACTTGTAGGTTTTTTAAGCGATCTTTAGAGGTAAAGCTGAGATGTCCATTAGTTTTGCTTCCTGACAGAAAATGCAGATTTATTCTTCTCCAAGCGAAGCGTCACACGCTGTATAAATGGCTTCTTTGACGTAATATATTATTAAAATATTCGTACCACTTGCTAAATTCTGGTCTGCATATTGTTATATGTGCAGCACGTTGTAATAATTTTACTGGTGTAACTTACTACACAGACAGTTAAGCTTCTTAATTTACTAAGTGAATTAGAGCTTCAGAATAAACAATCTTGCAATGACAAATTTTAATGAATGGTTTAATAGTGGTAATATAATAACGCGGTAGACATTTAGCACGTACACAAATTAATTAATTAATTAATTAATTATAGGAAGCAAGAATAGGAAAACACACGTCAAGTACTTTAAGAGACAGAAATTAATGAAAATACTATCAATTGGAAATGTCTGACATCCAAATAAACGTAGGAAGACATTTTCAACAATTGTTCTAGATCAAAATACTTAACAAAATGGTCAAATATTGTATTAGATTCAAATATTAATGTCCGATAACATTACTCGTATAGCATGGCTAGAAATGCAACAAGATCCCTTCAAAACGTCTGAAGTCCAAACGTCTTAAGAAATAATGCAATTATATTAAACATCAGGACGTCGACAGCACTGAAAGCAACCCACATGCATCACCATGCAAGGCGCAATCAAATGCAGCGTCCGCTTTTCTGGAAAAGTGGTCCATCAGGAGTCGTCATGGACTAAACTTCGATAAGGAACACCATATCCTACACAGGTTTTTGATGATATTTCAGAGTATTTATCTGAATAATTAATAACAAAATTAATAATGATTTGAGCATGTATTATGAATCTCTAACACTCGATGGACGAGTTCGCAAAGTTTTATATACATAATACATCTTTATTTCTATGTCAGTAAAATGACGTTCTTTTGAAACACATCCTCACGTTACAGTAAATATAAAAAGTACACAAACCCAAAATTTCTACTCCTTAACACTGCTAAGATATATGACTCAATATCAAATAACAACATACTTGTATTATTCAAAACCTTCAACAGGAATATTGAAAACGTTGAAATAGATGACCAGTGATGATGCTAACCTTAATGGTCGCAGTTTGGATGGCTAAAACAACTACGTTAAACGAGATCAATTCCAACACACGGTGTAGTGCTTCAGTTGCTTCAATACGCTCGTGCAATGTCGTCAGTGTACTCTCATAACTTTTATGATTACTTCGAGTGCGAGGTCAAATTTAGTTCATTTTAATATGTTGTCAATACTTTTCATATTGCAATAATAATCATTACAAGAAAACCCGATCAATGTAATACCTTTTAAGACCATTGTCTTTGTGTTGTTTTCCGTATCTTTCAGAAAGAAAAAAAGAATATGCAAAGAATATGAAATTTCTATCATCAGCATTTCCATTAAGAACTCACATGACCCGCACATTTACCTTTTAATGCCACAATATTCATCATGTCATTTTTATTGGCATCATTATCACAATATCCTTTGCATTTAAGACCATGGTAAAAAATCGGCTCTAAACTGTGATTAAAGTGTTGGCTGCTGTTTCTCTTCCGCCGTGCATTCTCTAGACATGTTAATTTACACAAGGATTTTTCTTCGTGAAAATAATCATATTTACAACGGTTGTAACATCGACAAAGTTAAGATCAAATATTCTACATTAAACGTTTGTTCAAGAATACGAGAACACGAAATTTATAATATTATAGTGGTACTGGATGTATTGGTACTGGAAAAGAAGACACAATAGAAATAAGTATAAGCAAACTCTTGAAGCATTTCCAACTTTCTTACGAAAAATTGAGGCCAATTACTTCCCAATATGTTAAAGCTTTTCCACGAAATTGGTCAGCACCGATTGAATGTCGTTGGAAAAAAAATAATTTGATACGAATAAGTAGAACTGACAGAGCTCGGTTTCCTGAAAACAGCACTCTGCAGTTTGTGTTTTTAGGAAAGAAAAGGACCATACCTCATGAACACTTCAAACTTATATTCAAGTGTTCATCTTCAACATATATTCATATTTATAAATATGAATTCTGAAAACAGTTTCAAGTGTTAGTTCAAAGTTAAGTTCACCAAATTAAACGGAGGAAAAAAATGTAAAATAAAATAAGCCGCTCCTTATTTTCTATTTAAAGGCAAATAAGTGAACCAATAACTACCAGTAGGTACCACTAACAATTCTGAGTAAATGGCGAATTCTTACGTAAAAAATATTCTCATTACTTTAAATATTCCCTTAGCTCACGTCTCCAAACATTTCTTGCAATTATTGGCTGTTCGAAACTTATAAAGAACCGCAGGAACTGTCGACAACGCATACATACCGTAACGGCAACGTGATACACGAGAACATTAATATACTTTCGCCCAGCAGCGTCACAAAAAATTCGTCGTACGTTTCAGCACCGCCGACATCGAGCAAACATCTCCGCAGACGTCGCCTCCACCTCCGCCTCCGCTGCCACTGCCTCCACCTCTTCCGCCGCGCCGCTACTGACGGCGGACTTCGATTGCGCGTTCTACTGAATGCAAAATTAAAGGCGCTGCCCATTAGACTTGCGAGCGGAGTGGTGCGGAGGTGGAGACGGTGGCAGCGACGGAGGCGGAGCCCCCCGGAGATTTCCCGTTGCCAGGCGCCCGCGCGCAGCAGCCACGCTGCGGGGGCGGGCGTCTCGCCGAGGCCAGGGGCGGCGGCGGCGGCGACGTCGCGACTCGGCCACCTGCGTCTCGCCATCCTCCTCTCCCCCCTCCCGCCTGCTCCTCCGGACCTCGTGCGCGGAAGATGTGAACCCATTAACGCAAGGGCTAGAGTTACTCTGACGCATGAAACGCCGAGGTGCGGAAAAGATGAGAGGTGTGAAAAACAATGGGAATGAGACGGCGAGGAAATGGGAAGACATCGCAAAGGGACAGAAGCTATCATAAACTCTTAACAATGAGATGACGTCATGAAAACAATAAGGAGTCGTTAAGACGAAGGGATAAATGATAACGTAGGTGACAGGAATAATGCTGTTTATATACGAAGTATTTTATTTATATATTGTATCGTCCAAAAACAGTAAAAACTCTATATTAAATATTGGAGAGAAATATAATCTGCGCACATTTTTTTGAACTCCACAATCCCAACCCATCTCTTTACTTATACATAGCAGAATTATAAATAAAAATACCAATTAGCGTGGCTGACCACATTTGAAAGGTAGAAATTTTCTCCCCTGAGTAAGAGAAGAAAGAACGCAGGGCTTAATATCGAAATCTGTGGAACCCCATGCTCACTTGTAATAGATTGGGTAGATCGTTCACGTCTGGATCATTATCTTTTAAAACAATATTTTCTACACATTTTCTAATGAATATGACTGATTGCTTTACTACACTGCACATCCCAATAGTTTTTGTTAGCGTCGAAAATATTCTGATTTTTAATGATTTTTGCTTCTGCTATGAATTTCCCTTCAATGCTCTTCTATTTTCGGTGAACATATCCTCCGTAACGATGTATACAAATAGCCGTAAAGCAAATATGCAACGGTAGAAGCAAGGGAATGTGAGTACAAACAAGGGTACAGAGAGTAGTTGAAGAGGAAAGTTAGTAAAACAGGAACCTGAAAAGAGCTTTAAGTTGGAAAGTTGTGTTACGCAAGAGAGTAAGTTGACGCCGAGGAAAGCAATGAAAGTGTCAAAGTTATTGTCAGACGGCACAAGGTACGGGCAAGAAGATAAGGCGCCGCTGCATGTAGTAAGCGAAGGAAACACACGGAGCAAAGAACGAGACCGAAGGTGAGTGACCAGGCGGAAAGAGGGCGCGAGAGCGGGCACGGCAGCGAGAAGAGTTGAGAGCAGGAAACACGAGAACTCGAAAGTGAACAACAAGCGGCGGGTCGCGGAGGAAGCGGGCTGTGTTAGCGGAGGGCAGCGAAAGAGACGTGATCGCCGGTCGCCACACGTGCGGGGCCGCGCCTTCGCGGACGCGGCGGCGACGGCGGGGAGCGAGAGGGAGGAGCGCGGACACGGCATGCCGCTACCGGCACCTCACACACGCCGCTTCGCCGCACCGCGCCGCTCCGTGCCCCATCCCCGCCCCCCGCCTCCGCCACGCCGCGTCACCCCGCGCCCCGTCCCCGTCTCGCCAAGCCCCACCCCTCCCCGCCACTCTCGTGGAGAAGGCGTGCGCGCGCGCTCTGTGTACCCTTTGGAGATCTCTCTGCGGGGAATGCTAATGCGCGACTGCGGAAGCGGAACTACGAGATTTCACTGACGAAAATTATACGTGCATTTCGGATGACATGTAAATGTTTTTTGTCCTAACGATTTGCCACCTTTCAATTATTAAAGAGAAGTCATTCGCTTTTAACCTTGTCACTTCATATGGATTCTTTTCAATTAACAAACAAAATTATCAGAACGAGGCTTTTCCATTCTCTTACTCGTTAATTCGTGAGAGAGCGCGATAACAAGTTCCAAGATAAGAGTCTAACGTCGATGGCACTTGTTCTTCTATATCCCCTTTTCAAGACTGAGCAGTGCCTCTGAAAGGATCGTTCCGCCAAGGAGCACCACCGTAGCTTGAAATTAAGTACGGATGAAAAGAAAAATGGTTTCAACTATCATGTTTACCTGAAAACAGAGACGAACTGCTTTTTATACTTTTTTTTAGAAATCGTTTTCTAAATTTAATTATTTTCTTAGACGTTTTTGGAAGATTCGCTTCGAATCGCAGAATTTTATCTTTGAAGCACTTCTCTTGTAGCAGTTGAAGGCTTTGAAAGAGTTGTTGATGTTCAAATACGAAGAAATAAAAAAAAAACTGATTTCGAATTTTGGTACAGTTCCCATGTTCGTCAGCTTCCTGAAATTTTATTTCACAAAGTTTAGAGTAACAGTGTTTCCTAGAAAAAAATGTTCGGCGCATTTACCCGGCAAAATTTACGGCCCCTACTGGCCGGGAGTCATTGTAACTCTGTGCCACCACGTTCTTTCGCGTTTCGACATACAAGTTACACGGGCTGCAAAGTCAGGATTAGGGTTACAAGGGCGCCCTCATACCCGTGTCTACCCTCTAATGAACCCGGCCGTATCGTATAGTCTCTGTGCGCGCAAGCCCTGTACGCTGGTAGACAAAGGCCCTGGCACACCGAGCGCTCCTGCACCAATCATCGGCGCGGCGCTTGCATATCCGGTCTCATTGGGATGCGGTGTATCGTACTGAATGCAAATTGCCGAGTTGTCTCGAAGAGCAGGGATCGTGTTCACTGCGGGCGAAAGTAACCTCAACAATGCGTGATAATCATGTGCCCATGAAACGCAAAGATACGGTCATCTAATGACATACCTTGTTGCAGTGGAACGTTCTTGAAAGATAAACGTGTATAGATGATTCGCGCAGATAATGCGTATGTGAGGGCGGTTGCAGACGAAAGTATTTATATGCGTATGTAATAATATTTAATGGTACATTCGCTATAGATGTCTTTCGAGAGCGTCTTTTTTCAATGAAGAGAATAGAGGAAAATAAATAAAGCGTATATACTGCTCATTAAAGTTGCAACGATTATGAATTGTTTGGAATATTTAAACTTTAACTCAAAGGACGTTTGCACACATTTTGAGATATATTGGGCAAAGGGAAAAAGATTAGGGAACGTAGTGTTTTCTCAAATCAAATTTGTATGATCCATGCACTATTTTTCCGATAATATTTTTTCAAGACGATATAAATACTATACATGTTAGAAGTAAATGCAATCACATTTGTCACAATGCTCAATTTTGTATTGACTTCTCTGATGAGTTCTAAAATAATACAGGTCGCATTATTCAAAATTTTCCGCAACGGAAACATTGCCATTTCAAGAACTGTCGTGCTGATCAATTAGTATTGCCCTGTTCCACCTCGACGGAGTGGTCAAGTGATTTTCAGATCTGGACGTTCTCCAAGTACCACCACACCTAATGAATTTTCATTAGCACGCAAGCAGGATGTAACGAATACTCGCGGAAATGGAAAACACAGCGAACGCCGACTCAAAGAAGAAAGTTGTTTACATTTATGATTTCTCCCGGTAGAACAAGATATGTACGTTTATTTACAATAATACACATAATAATTTTCTAGTAGAGCGGATTCATTGGTACAAGTCCCTGTCGTGATCGCTACGAGCTCGTCGCTTTGTAGATTTACTGTCGCGTTTCGCCCAACTTGCGGTCCGTGCGAAGTTGGCAACCGAGGATTGGACGCGGGCGACTGCACGGTGCGAGAGTCGGCGAGAGGGCGTGGCCGCGGAGGCTGTGCGCGGCCACGGGGCGGGGCGGGGCGGGGCGGGGCGGGGCGGGGCGGGGCGATCGGGCGTCGGCCGGTTAAGTGCCCTCCTGGTCCAGCGCCCGGAGGTCCGGCAGCCGGGGACCGTTTGGGTGCGCGCTCTTACAGCCCCGCGCCGCCCGCCGGAGCCCTAAATCTCGCAGCACGGGGCCGGAGGGATTCGCGTCCCTGCTCGGGAGCGCCTAGCCATCCCGCCGCGTCGCCCATCCCGCCCCTCCCGCCTCCCCGCCCGGCGCGCTCGAAGCTCCTGTGGTGCCCGTGCGCCTGGGCCGCCGTGCGGGCCTGTCGCCCTCGATGGGCAAAGCGCTGAGTAGGCGAACCGTGCGCCCGCCGCAGCGGGGGAGGTGAAGGTCTGACGAGCTGGACTGTGAATAGGGTCGCCAACCCGTCCGAGAGGTAATCCTGGAGATTTGCAATATGCGACGAGTTGCAAACTAAGATAGAACCGAACTTTTTGAAATAAACAGTGTAAAGGAATACAAGGATAATCATATCAAACTTTCAGGCAAGATAATCTATTTACATACTTAAATTTTTTGACTATATCAGAACTATATTTCTCTCTTTCAATTCCAATGATGTTATTTTTTTTCATTTTTCGCACATTTTGCAAATTATTTATATTCTTAATAACAACGATACTGCTCAGTTGCTAAGACACTACTAACTTACCCATAAGCACAATTGTATAATATTTATCACTTTGCAAAGTTATTTTGTTACAATTATCAGAAATGCATTTATATTTTAACATTTAAAATACAGATTTCGTTCTTGAACAACTAAAATTTATTTCTGATATTTTACGATTATTGATTTTGGAATTAATCGGTTGAGAACGAGGTTTAGTGTTTGGCGTCTTCTACTATAGGCGCTTCAGAAGGTTCGTTATGAATTTTCAAGTCGTGAACACGTAGAAAGAAAAGGATTCTAATGAAAAGGGCGACACAATTTTCGGGAATACTTGGAAGGTTTTGGAATGAGCGGAAATAGCAGAGGATTGTGAGTTCGAGAAAAGCGCAGAAATATGCGAAGGATGCGCGCAGTCATTTGAAGCGACGGCCTGAAAGATAACAAAACAGATCAGCGGAAAAGTCAGAAAAGTTGAAAGATGAAGATACTCGACAGACCACAGGAATTAGATACTGGACAGCATTGGAGGTGTGGCAACACGTAAAAAGAAAGTGCAGATGCGTTACATGAACTAAATGTACGCATTGAGATAAAAATTGTTTCTACAGAGCAAGTTTGGATACATCAAAACTACTTTTGGAGTTCTCTTTGTTGTGCTTGAAATCAAACGAGATCCCGTATTTGATCAAAAGCTATGATATTTCACGAATATTATTGTAATTACTAAGTAACTACTGCAAATTTTGCTGATACTGAATCATAACACGATCAGTTTCGGCCGGCACATATTTCATTCGTGCTCGACGAATATTCATCGCATTACATTACAACCAGTCCCAAGCAATGCATTGTAGCTCCAAGATAATTGAATGTCAAATGTTCAGAATACATTTCCGTAATTCAACTCACGACAACTAATCTCGTAACCCGAGTCAACCGTCCAGCAAGTAGAGGGCCAAAGGGAACAGTTCACTTTGTACGCGCGCAGCGATTGCAGTGAGAGCTCTGTTCGAATCGCTGCCCTCTGGAAAGCGTTTAGCTTCCCCTTCGCCTAACGTCGCGACGCCGCGCGACGCCTGAATGGGTGGCATCCAGACATCGCCGGCCCTTTCGCCGCCTGCGCCGTCGAGAGCGTCGAAAACGCCTCTCGCAAGTGCGTTAGAACGCGGCAGTTAACGTTTCATCAAACGGATGAGGGACTCTCCAGTCGTAGAGGTTTCGGAGGATAAAAGAGCCCGGCGCCCGCTCCGCGGAGAAAGGGAGAGTAAGTTCGCGAGGAAGCGGCCAACGCGACGTGGCGTTAAGGGGGGTGGCGGCGAGGGGGGAGAAGAGTTGATGTGGATGCGGTGTAGCGACAATGTGGAGACTGTGTAGTGACAGTGTGCAGACATGTGGGAACAGTGGACTGTGTGAGGGCCAAAGTAAGGTAGTGTGAGAGCATATGAAGACCATGTGAGGGAGAGTGAAAGGGATAGTACAGGAACAGCGTGAATGTGTGGGGGAGAGAGCAGTTTCGGGACGGTGTGAGGGCGGAGAGTGGGTGGTGTGGGAGCCATGTGGGGTGGCGGTGTTTGGGCGGTGTGGTGGGCGACATAGGGGCGACGTGGGATGGTATGAAGGCAATGTAGAAGTGGAGTGGAGGCGGTGTGAGAGTAGCATGTGAGCGCTTCAAAGTCAGGGCGGTCCGAGAGCGATGAAAACAGGGTGGGGACGTTTGGGGAACGTGGCGCAGTGACGCGGGGACTCGTCAGAAGGCGGTGACCAGGGTTTAAGTGGCCAAGCTCAGCACACTGGCACTCCCGCACTTGAACATATTAGGACGATACGCAGACAGTAGTACGTCCTCGAGGGTAACGAGTATTGTAGGGGTTGTCGTCGTGTAAGGGCGGCGGCGGCAGTAGCAGCGACAGCATTTTCTCGACAGTATTAGAGTCAGGGCCGACAAATAAGTAGGAACGAAATATCTGAAATAGATCGAGATGAGGTTGGACGACGAAGAACCGTGATGAGAATCATGGGGAGCCCTTTGATGATGTAAGGCGTAGTCATCCGTGTCTTCAATTATCAGGGGACGTCAGGAATATGCGTGTGATCTTGTGGGGAAGCACGGAGTCAGGTTAGGTGTGAAGGCGTAATCGGAACAACATAATTGGGCGTGAGAAGGTGTAAGGTAGCAGAGCGAAGGCAGCGTAGTAAGTTACTGAGGAACTGTAACTGCGCAAAAGGTGTAGACACAAGAGAACGGAGAGAATTTAGAAGATGCACAGAATGAAGACAAGGGCACTAGAGGAAACAGAACAAGGACGAGAACAAGGGGGAATGTCTTGCTTGTGCTGATAGCGCAAAGAACAAAATAGCAGCAAAGAAGACGTGGACATTGACGAGTTGGGATGGAGTGAGGGCGGAGCGGGGTGGGAAGAAGTTATGATAGGGCAAAGAGGGTGGACTGACAGGAACCGGGAGGTAAGACTGGATGGGAGTGTGGATGGGGCGAGTGTGGACGGGGAAATCTGGGAGTGTGGACGGTGCGAGTCGAGGAGTGTTAGCGCGGGGCCGGGTGGGGAGGTCAAGGAAGCGCAAGGAAGGATGAAGGACAGCAAAGCGCCGGGGTGGGGTGGGGTGGGATGGGGCGGCAGGTCGTGGGAGGTTTTGCCGGTACTCGGAGGGTGTTGGTAAAGGTGACAAAGCTGCTGTGTGTGGGCGGTCCAGAATGTTTCGTTATCGGCGTCACCCTACCTTCTATCCACTTGGCTCCCTTTCACAGATTTTTGTAGAGGAAGTGCTGAATACATTACACGGAAATTCTTCTATTCTTCTTTAGGCACTAAGTATGGGATGATTTAAATATACTGAGTAAGATTGTTTAGCAATTCAATTGTTTGGGTCTTTTCTCATAAACACATATGACGATTTTACTACAAATTTAATGTTATTTCCAAATTATGTCTATGATTTGCCTCAACGATAGCATTTGTCGTGCTTTCCAAGCCAATACAAGGCCACTGCTACTGTAAATACCATTAATATATAATTGTCAGTTCTTATCTAATATTATCCAGCTAATGTTGTTTGCCTCATATCTGACAATTACGACAAAAGGAAATACAAAAACAAAGCAAAACGTCAAGAAGCTCTTACGTGCAATCTAAATAGAACATTTCAGTGTGACAATTTTAGATTTATTTTCCATTTATTCACCTTACAGAACAAAAAAATGAGTGAACCCGTAAATAATGTAATGTTGTTGAAATAGTAAGATTACACTGTTTTACGGACAAGACGCTATCTGACATCTGTATATCAAAGAAGAAACAAACATTTCAGAGCCGTCGAAAATAAATTGAATGTTATCAGAGAAAAGTTCTGCGACCTCTCATCCACCTTACTTTTTCACATTCCTCAAAAATTAAGCATCAAATCGGTGAATTTGCAGCGTTCCCTCGTTTGGTGGCACGCCCCTCGCTTTGTAGCCCGCCCCCGCGGCCCGCCCGCGCCGGGCCAAGCCAGGAGACGTCCGGGCGAGCGGGCGGGCCGCTCGGGCCCGGGGGCGACGCGGCGGCTCGGACCCAGTCACCGTGCTCCGACGCCGCCGCCACGCCCCCGCCGCGCCCCGCACGCCGGCCCCTGGCTCGCCCGACGCCCCGACGCCCCGACGTCCCGACGTCCCGACGCCCCGACGCCACGCGTCAGCGCAGGCGGCCGACTGCCATGGAAACTTGGCGACAATACCTCCGAGAGCGTCGACGCTTCACAATAGTTTACGAGAATCATACATAAAACATTTATTCCTTTCTCGTTCTCACAAGCCGCTGATTATTTTTAGTGCAATGCTAAAACACGTTTTCATTTACAGTCAAATGAAGTTACATTGTGTTGCAAAATCTACGCTTTATAAGAATACGGCCTGTCATATCTGTGTTCTTAGGAAGTCGTCGCCTGAGCAGACATGCGGGCCTGTAATCAAGATGTATCCCTCCTCGTCATAAATGATGCAGTAAAACGCGAAGTGTAAGTCCAGATACTTCCGACAAAAGATGGCTGTTGAGATGACAGACATTCAAATCTCTGACGTCTTTCTTTAGGGCAAAAAGAAATGTCATGTTTAAAACTAAATGTAAGATGAGGATCAGTACAAGAAATTAATGTATCTTAAAGGGTTAATCCAAGCAGATTGTAACACGTCTGTAACACATCTTAAAAGAGGAGTAAACTTGTTGGAGCGGTCCGGATGGAATCGGCGAAAGGGCGACCTGTGTGCGGTGCGTCAACCCTCACGGGCCGCTGGCAGTACCGCAGGCGTTGCGGCGAAGGTCCGTGCGAGAACATGAGAAGAGGAGACCGGGGCTCACCTGGCTTGACGAGCGCGGCGCCCGCGGCGGCGGTGGCGCCGCCCAGGGGTGGCAGCAGCAGCGCGCCGGCCAGCGGGTTCGGTGGCGCCTGCTGAGGGGCGGGGCTGGGCGAGGGCCCGGCGGCCGCCACCGGCGTCACAGGGGTTGCCGGTGGTGGCGGCGACCCGGCCGACGTCGAGCCCACGGAGCCAGGATCGCTGAAGCCCGCGGTGCTGCCGTCGTCGAAGAAGCTCAGGTTGAATTCGGAGCCGGCGTCAAAGCTGACGTCGGCCGTGAGTTTGTCCGGCGGCGGCGCCGAGCCGAGCGTGGCGCCGCCCAGAGTCGAAACCGTCCAGTTTGAACACATCCATGGCGAAGGGGATCGGCGGGGCGTGATGGGCGTGATTGCACGTGTCCCCGCCCGCCCGAAACGCACGCGGCACTACCACTCACTCACTCGCACCCTGGCACTCGCTGGTCGGGGGACTGCGGCACCCCCATGTCCGGAGACACTGCGCTATCACCTGCAAGTGCGCCCGGCGCCGGCGCCGGCTGCGGCTGCGGCGGCGTCGGCGGCGCGGCAGCGGCAGTCGCGAGCGCGGCGGCGGCGTCGACGGCGTCGGCCGGCGGGCGTGTGCGCCGCCGTCAGCTGAGCCATTCACCGGCGCGCTCCCGCCGCCAGGCAAGCGCGTTGACAGTGACCCGGGCCGACCTTCGGCGCCGAGAGGAGGCGGCGGGCGGCGCGCGCGGGGCCCGGTGGCGCGCACGCCGGCCGGCCGGCCTGCGCCGAGGGGTTGGCGGGGGTGTGGCGGCGCCGCGCGCGCGGGGGCAACGACGACCACGTCGCCGCCGCGGGGGGTCCAGACCGCGGGCCGCTGCCTAGCTCCTGGGCGGCGCGAGGGGTCGGGGCGTCGCGCACGAGCTCTCCACGCGCACTCGCATCGTCGGCGCCCGGAGCAGGCCCACGCCGTCGGGGCGGCCGCACGTCCTGGGCCCGGTCTGTTCCGCCAGGGAGCCGGCGCGTCGGCTGCCCGCGGGCGTCGGGGATGCCGCGCACTCGCACTCCACATGCACGGGGTTGGCGCGGGGACGCGAGCGCAGCCTAAACGCGGCGACGGCGTGGCCGCCGGGCGGACGGAGACGGCGGGTGCTCCGCGCGACAACGTCGACATTGTTAGGCAGCGGCCGGGCGGGCCGCGTGCGCGCGAGCGGGGCCACGTGCGTGCGTGCGTGCAGGCGGGCGGGCGGGCGAGCGTGCGCGCGCGGAAGACGAAGGCTAGCGCGGAGTGCGCGCGCTGAGCGGAGCGGGCGGGCGGGCGGGCGATCGCCAGGTGAGTGCAGGCAGCCGCGGCCGAAGACTCGAGCTGCGAGCAGCGCCTGAGCGGCGGAGCGGCGGCGGGGTTCACTGACCGCCTGCTGGTCGCGGGCTCGGGCTCGGGCGCGGGCGCGGGCGGGCGGCACGGGAGGGGCGGGCAGAGTGCCGCCGCCGCCGCCGCTCGCTAGCTCGCTCCTCGCGTCAGGGAGGGGGGCCGTCGCAGCGCCGGCCGCCGGGCCGGCCGCGCCGCCGCGGGTCGCGGGCGGAAGGGGGAGAAGACGAGGGTTAGGATCGGTGGGAGGAGAGGGCGGGGAGGGCCGCCGCGGAGGGGAACCTCTCCTCCACTCATTCCATCGGAGTTGTTGCATCTCCAATCTTCGATCTTCGAGATGGAGGGATCCCGTGGTCCAGCCGAGCTGCCGGGATTCGAAACTCTTGGCTTTCTGATCGCCAGCAACTCATCCTCGACCTACGTCCAGGTAGCGCCCTCTCCCGTCGTCCCGAAAGGACCAAGTTACACTTGAAGCAGGGTTTGTCTACTATCTGCTTGGATCTGTGCCAAACGCGGCTATTCACTTTTGTATGAGTGCAAAATTTGAATGCCTAGAGATTCGTGGAATAAATATTTCTAGAGATGAAATAATATCTAGTTGGAAAAGTACGAAGGATTGTATTTAATTGAAGTTATCCTGTTGAAATCTCTGACAAGTTTCGGATTTATACATTTCTAAGCATTTGTGTTGATCAACGACTCAATGTTAGCGTACTACTTTGGGAATTAGTAGTTTTCAGAGACGGAAAAAATTCTCTAGCCGATTACCTCTGTATTATACTGTATACACTAAAATCATTAATTTAGTAAATATTTAGTCTTCGCAAAAAAATAATACTATTTAGACATAATGTCGTTCATTTCCTCCAATAATAGCTCAACTAATATCATTTGATGTTTTGGAGAAAAAAAATAGAAAATATGACACCGCCATTTCTGGAATGACATTTCAAGCGTGTCTCTTGGATAAACGTTTTTTTGAGGAAGGTAACTTTTATGGCAAATGAGCCCTATCTCGTTGACGCGCTTCGTGACACACACAATATATAAGACTGAATTGATGCGAATGGGATACATCACGACAATATATTATATATTGGAGTAACATGTGCGTTATTTATTTCGCTAGAAATACACGTTATTCTAAGTTAACTATATGATTTTTTACAGAAAATGCGAAATACCTCATTTGAGAACGGAGTATCTGACAAACAACCGACCCATTCATGCCGTGATTAGAAACGAATTCTGTAATAAATCCAAAATTTAAAATGTCCAATTTCAGAAATTCCATAATAGCATTTGAACCATCAATTACAAGAGTGTGTCAAACTTTCAAAGAACAATCAAATAGAAAATTAACCATTTACATTCACACCGACAATTTCTTTGCAATCGAGAAAGCTGGGTCTTCAGCGCGATCAGTTGAAATCTCGATGTCAAGTGGTCTCCATTAGAGACATTATAATGTTCTCTATCTATCTCGTTTTTTTCGAAATGACACTCTTGATTTGTGCAAATTAGAATTATCTTCTTTTACATAGAGTTTACACAATCAATCGTGCAGTTAACCACAGAATGACCAACTACCGGAAATGCAATAAGTTACAACTATTATATCCCGATAAATATTAATTTTCGGAACAACTAAATGCTGAGGGAAACCGTGTTAAGATTTGGGAATGAACCCAAGATAATTTGTTTTTCATATACTTTCAAATCCTAACATAACATTCTTTCCTCGCATAATTGTCTTTCTTTTCTAAAGTCAGCTTGGTACAAAATGACACAGCTGAGAATGGAAATAAATAGGGCTGCGTTTATCTGACCAAGGTTTCATATTCGGGCGTAAAAAAGTAACGAGATTAACCGTAGACAAATTTTTGGGACAATATGCCAGAGTTTGCTTTAAGAATTATCACTTAAATTGTATGTATACGGTGTATTTCTTCGGTTTAATAAAATTTAAGAGAAATGTTCATTATAATGAAGTAATTCTAGAAACTTTTATGAAGTGCGAGCACAATATTAAACACAGTAAAATTTGCTCAAAGTGGAACCTCAAGAGACCAGAATTTTTTCTGTAGTAGACAAGATTCCGCAATGTAATAGGTAGAATTCGTGATTGGTAGGATCGCGATTTATGTTCACAATAGACAGGTTTCTGCATTATACAAGTTCCGCATTGAGCAAGTTTTTCTGTAGAAGATATTGGCATGTCCGAAATATTGTTTTTAAAAAGGTAGTAGAATGTATGATAAAAACATTTTAGTGTTAAAAAGTAAAAGTTTCAATAGAATCATTCTATATATGCCAATGTTTAAGAGCTTTCTAAGAAAACTACTTAGTGAAATCTGGAAGCCACTATGAAGAAAATTAGTTCTTAAACAGTTTACTTCCTAATATAGCGGCTCTATGCTCCAATTACAAATCCAGCTCTTAACACTTATCATTGTATCACAAGCGTCAACTTACACCAACGTCCTTACGAAACGACCACCAAAAATATCGTTAAACCGGAAAACGCAACCGTTGAAAAGCTAACGGTATCCGTCACCGAGTGGAAGCATTTCCGAAGGGCGTGCGTTTGAAAAACACATCCCCGCTGCCGTCGGCTGCGAATTTCAAATCGAGTGTGGAGGCGGAAGAGGCGGCCGGGCGGGCTGCGTCGCGGGGCCATTTACAATTCCAACGCGTGGCGGCGGAGAGCGCGCCGCGGAAGAGCTGCGCGGCGGCTCCGGCGACACGCGGCGCCGCGCCGCCGAGCGTCGCAAGGCCGGATGGGCGCGACGCCGCGCCGCGCCGCGACGCGCCGGGGAGCAATACCCCCGAAGCCTCGCAAACAAGTGGCCTTCGTATCTCCGCATCTCGGATTTTCTTTCGCTTATACTCTTTTAAATCGGAGGGACACTTTTTCTTTCGGTTATACTCTCTTAAATCGGAGGGACACCTTCTCTTTTTCTTACTACTCTCTTAAATCGGAGGGACATCTTTTCTTTCGGTAATACTCTTTTAAATCGGAGGGACATCTTTACTTTCGGTAACACTCTCTTAAATCGGAGGGACCTCTTTACTTTCGGTAACACTCTCTTAAATCGGAGGGACACCCTCTCTTTTTTACTACTCTTTTCAATCGGAGGGACACCTTTTCTTTCGGTAATACTCTTTTAAATCGGAGGGACACCTTCTCTTTCGGTAATACTCTTTTAAATCGGAAGGACACCTTTCCTTTCGGTAATACTCTTAATCCTCGTTTTTCGGTTATACATAATTCGGACAATTTATGTTTTTTAAAAAATGTATACGTTTCCAATCTTTTAGCTTCGGATTCTTCTTCAGATATTTTTGCATTGTGTTCCGGTTTACCATCACCTTTTGTCAATAATGGACATGCTGAATGAGAAATTCACGCAACATTTTCCACGAAATCCATTTAATCTAATGAATAGGTTAATAATTGATACCTATAATTCTATTTTAAATACAGTCACAAATCAATATTAAAATAATGAAATATATAGTTCGATAGTTCAGTAATATTTTTTCATATGCATTGTTGGCTTATAAAATTATTCTTATCTCGTAATCGTAAAATCTAACTATTATTACAACAACGGCTAGGTAGCTACAATCAGCATGTTGTACTGTTTACAGTATGTAATGTAAACAGTACAAACATGTACTGTTTAACATGTTGTTAGGCCAAATGGCGTCAAATGGTTATCGGTTTTTAATTCGTGTTGGAGTTAGATCTGTTGAGATGAGGTTATGAGGTTATATGGATATATTGCGAGTGGTGTATAGTTGATGTTAGAGTAAAAGTTACTGTAGAAGTGGGTTACGTGTTTAGTGAGCAATGCCGTAGATAAAGGGCGCCATGTCCAGTTTAACTTTCTCACACTTACTTCGTAAGAAGAGAAAGTATTGTATTTGTGCGGTGGAAAACGGCGAATTTTCAGCAGAAAAAACTGTTATTGCCGGGACCTGGTAATGAAAAAGTAAATACATCTTGTTTTGGTTCAAACGTGAAATTTAACACACTTGCTCCAGTTGCGTTGCGCTTCCTGGAAATATTGAAAAATATGTTCAAAAGACATTAATAGGGAAGTTAGAAGTATACAAAGCAACGTCATGCCCAAGCACTAGTTATATAGACATAAAACGGATTTGGATAGCTCTTCTGTAATATTAGGTAAATGTGACGACGCTCTTTACCTCCAAATGTATAGATTTATGACATGAGAAAGAAATACGAAAAGAAAACGAGAGACGTGTACTGCAAAGATAAAAGAATAATTTCTTTCCAGTTCGAATGTAAAACATGATACCTCCCGAGAAAATGATTTAGATATACACGAAAGTGGACATTTAAGTCCAAGGGGTATAAATTTGTTTCATAAAATTGATAGAAATGTCAGGAGGGCGGGCATCTACAACCCATAACTGAAGTATTGAGCATATGCACAAAAATGGCAGGAACCAAGTATTGCAGTATCTCTAAAACTACAGTTTTGAGAATCTTTTATGGTCAAACCCTTCATATATTAGAGGTGGAATTTGTTAGTCTGTATGAGAACGTAACGTAAACCATGAGAGTCGTCAGTCAGTTTCATTGCGCCATTTTCGTAAACACTCATTGAGTATTCTTTTGAGGAAATCACGAGCTGTATCTCAGTTTTCGGGGCTAGCAAAATACGATGTCTTTCGCGGCGCGTCATAAGATGTCGAAGAGTGAACATTCATATCCATATTTAGGTGGTATTTGAGCACGCGACACTTCGCAATAAGGTACTGAACCTTCTACGCACTGATTCTCCCAACCATCGAAATAGGCAATAATATTTAGTCGAAGTAGGTAAGAAGGAAAAATATATTTAAGTTTAAGAACATGAGAACAATCTAGCAATATAATAAGCAATTTCAATATTTATATTATTTATATATTTAATTTGTACGAGAAAATTATGAGTGTCTAAAGTAACGGTATGTTGTACAGAGAAAAATTGTGTCTGACACTATTAATTCAAGTACATTAACTCCACTCAAGCAGATGATTCATCTCAAATACAGTTTTTTCATGTTGCCATTCCATGTTTAAGATTTACTTCGTTTTGAGTCAATTACTACACAATTTAAAACTAAAAGATATCTATTTAATAAATGTTGCATTCTCCTGTGGTAAGTAAACGATTATTTTTTTAAACGAAATATTTTTGTTCAGAAATGACATTTTATTTTCTCGCTACGGAGTAGGGAGTGAATGCTGCACAAAAAAAACGACGAATTTTCGGCAGAAAAATTCTTATTGTCGGGCCCTGGTAACGAAAAAGTGGATAAATCCAGTTGCTAAATTAAAAAAAAATCTCCTAACACTTGGTGCAACCAGAATCCCTACTTTGTGGGTCCGTGATACCAAAAAATCGATTGACGGCAAAACATGTCTGTCTATGAACGACGCGAGTAGCTAAACCGTTCAGCCAATTTGCTCCAAAATTTATTTTCTCCAATAGATCTGGCTGATGTCACGGACCTTTGGAATTTGAGAGCGATATTTTAATTTTGGGAGATACTTTACATGACACTCCAGGGACATTAACTAAAAAATGGCTACATCGTTCTTGATTAAAGTTTGTTGTTAGATAGTGTGAAAGATGTTTAAAAGAATGGTGTAGGTCTCATGTTCGTTGAAAACCCTGATTTTTCGAAAATAGCAAGGGCTCAAAATTTTTCGGAGTCTTTCTACAACTACAATTCTGTGGTCACGGGGTAAAAGTTCTTAAGTCAATTTTTGGCCAAATTGGGTTACGTGCTGAAACTACAAGTTGAGTATCTATATTTTTTTATTTTAGTAAAACGACCGAATTCAAATGCTGCCTCCTTAACGACAAAAAATACTGGAAAATAGCGTTATAGCGAAAATAGCTAAAATAACGACAAAAAAATATTGAAAAATAGCGTTGAGCATAGGAAGAAGCGTTGGCTCAATAATATATATCCCTTGTTTTCTCCAAACTAAGATTTTTGACTTAAGAACTTTTACGCCGTGACCACAGAATTATTAAGATCGAGATTTTTTCCCTTAATGAAATCTGTTCCTTAAATATAGATTTTTAAATAATGACATGTACAATATTTTGAAAATTTAAGTAATTTTTGCATAATGTTGCGTGAAAATACGGGGGATAATGTATGAACTGTTTTAGCACCACTAGTTTTTTTAAATTTTAGTTTGTTGGGACTGATTTTCAAATAATACTAAAGTATTTTTAAACTTTAAAATGTTGAATAATATATCAAGTACATAATTTACCGGTCTTAGCTCTCCTGCGCTTGAAATAGTATAAGAAATATCGTCAGAATGTAGCTCAATTTGATGGAACGGACACATACATTGATAAGTTGGAGTTTGATCTCTCTAAGTTAAAACACAACGACTGCCGCAAGCGTACATTTCTTAAGATAACGGAGTTTTTGCTGCCTCGTATGTATCGTATCAGGAAATAGTAATAAAATGGATGACTTGACTAAATTTGAAGGACGCTTTTTCGCAGTACTTGAATGTCATTGAAGAATATGGTCACTAACCTACAATTACGATTACAATCTGTTATTTCCTATTATAACAACTGTAATTCAACTCGAAGCAATACATGCAACTTTACTGTTCAAATAAAACTATATTCTTGTTTTGTATTCATGTACACGCTCCTCTGCTTTCATCCGGGAAATAAGTTGAGTACTCCTTTCAATCAGAATACAATGGAAATGTTATCAGCATAAATACGTTTAAAAGAGTTGAAATGCCAACTGCTTGAAAAATGAAATGACAGCAGACCAAGATGTTGCCAAGGGTGATTCAATAACCACTTGTCAGAGCGAATCAATCGAACTTAGAGTTCCATGACTGAAGGAGCAGGGAGGAGGAAGTGAAAAAGGACGAAGAAGAGAATGAGGATCAGAGGAAAGAAAAGAACAAGGAGGAAGAAGGGGAGAGGAGGAGAAAGAGAAAGAAGCAATGGGGAAGATGAGAGAACAAGAAAAATGTAGGAAAATGAAACTAAGAGCTAGAAGATGAGGAGGAGGGGGGAGAGGAGGAAAAGAAAATAGAAAAATTAAGAAGAAGAAGAAGAAAGAAAATGGTATCGTACAGAAGTGTCTTGACAATGTGTCAACAAGCATTTAATAATAAAATATATGTCAACGTTTTGGATCAATTTCACTTTCATTCGGGCTATGAGACATATTGAACAAACCGTACGATAATCTTCATATAAAAAAGTTGATTTTGTAAAATATTGTAATACCATCAATTTGGCTAATAGCTTTGACAAAGGTGACAATAATACCGAAACAATGACATAAACAAACATTTTATCATAAAATTCCAGTGAACCTTTTGTCAAGACACTCCCACATAACATAGAACGAGGTCAAGGAAACAAGCAAATGACATTGCCTGCACTTCCCCACTCCTTGAGGCTGGCGGACACGTGACGTCGTGCAAGGCCCTCTCCGGGGCACCTCAGGCGTCCCCGCGCGCCCGCGTTCGGCGGCGCGCGGCCGCCTCGTCAGTTGATCGCCAACGAACAGCCCCTAATTTCCAGGGACATTGCATAACACCGGCGGCGGCCGCCATTGCGCAACCGCCCTGCGTCCAGCGAGCGCATCCTCTGCCGCGGCCTCCGCCGCCGTCGCGGAATCGGTCACAGCATCCCGCACGCTCGCGCACCTCACCCTCGCCCACCGCTTACCGAAGAGCCACTTAGGAACGGTGGCGGCGGCGCTGGCGGCGTCTGCTCCGAATGGGATTGCCGCAGCTGCAAGCACAGCGTCCGTGGAGAATGGAAACGAGTGGTTCGCCAGAGATTTAGGAAAGGCTGAGACCAGTGGCTCGCCCGGGGAGGAGGTACTCTTGGGGTATCAGCCCTCTCCTTTCAATGATAAATATTAAAAAATGTAGCATTTACTCATTTTCTATTCTAACGAAACTCACTCAATATATCAATTGTTGGCGTTATAAATATTAGCGTAACGAAATATTAAAAAAGCATCAAGACGGCTGGACACTATATCAGTGCCCCCCAAGAAAAACCTTAGGTGTACCTCTCGGCGAGACCATTGCGACGTTTGATATTACAGAATGGTTTCTTGGAAGGTGCGCTTTTGATTTCTAGTCTCTCTCTCCCTCTCTCTCTCTGTCTCTCTCTGTCTCTCTCTCTCTCCATTTTGTAATTTTATATCGTTGTTGATTCTGAATTCTGATATAATGGAGCAAGAACCGAGTGATTATTTCCAAGGAATTTACTAAGAGAGAAAAATTTTCTATGGAAAATGCGCCTTCAAAGAGATACATTGTAAACTCTCCTAGAGTAAAACTAAAGGAGAGGGATCTAAACCCTCAAATAAGTCATTTTCCAGATGTGAACAAAGAGTTTTTTGTAGCGTCTTCGTAGTAATGCCTTCAAGAGGTGATGTATGGATAATAATTTTTTAAATGTATGATAAATAATGCAATAAACACTTATGGTCTTCAGTACATTCTCGACATACTGAGATGTGAAAGAAAGCGCATTAAATTAATCAGTTTTTGAACCATATGTTCAAAAATAGTAATAATTGGTTGGAGGCTTTGATGAATCATCCACCTCTTAAAAATACAAATAGTTATAAATAATTGAAACGTGTTCATTGGTTTGTTACGGAACATTTACAAAATGTGTACATTTTCCGTAACCTAATTTTCTTCTTTATTTCGTAAACACGATAACTGTCAGCATTCTAATTGTGTCGTTGAAGGTGTTACGTCAAAGTAGAGAGTAGGTAACAGTAAAAAGATTATGTCATTTACAAACATTTATGCTTCACAACATATAGCAAATTTAGGAATTCAAAACCTACTCTAATACTTCATCCAAAACCTTGAATAATCTGAATTTTTAATTTGTGAGACAATTTGTGTAGTCTTGCTATTCAAAATTATAGTAAATGAAATTGGGTAAACATTTTTTAGAATAGTTTAGAATTACACTTATTTACAACTGTTCTAAATAAGTCAAAACAAACAAAAGGGAGAAATTATGTATTATAACATTCTGACTTTCACTTAAGACAATTTTACATTTATTTCGAGATGCTGATTCTCAGACAGAAATCGTGACAAGCACGAAAACGTATTTTTTTGTCTAAAAGCGTGGTAGCCCTGGACACGTAATGTTGCCTGACCCATTGCCGGGATGAAAAAATATTTATGCTCATACTCTGGAATTTCACAGACATTCTTTCAAATTTATTTTGGGAAAATCAGTATAAACTTGTCTTATATTCACGTTATGAAAATATTTACGCGAACAATAGCGAATGAGTATATAAATGAAAGTATGGTAGACGGCGATTAGCCGAGAAAATTCGGACCGAGACTACCTCAGATGGAGTTTCGGTTTACGGGGAGTTGAATAATCGCTGAATATATAATGTTACTAAATGTATAAATAATTTCTTCTAAAGAGCGTAACTGCATATGACGTCTCGTGATCTTTAGGAACAAGGGAGTAGTTTAATTGCAAAATTCAATCAATGGAAGTTTTTCCCGAATGGTATGTCATTTACAAATACATTTTATAAAGTTGAAAAACTGCATGTAGGTAATATAAAATTGTTGATCGTATAAAATAAGATGTGTGTCACATAAAATATGAAAATAAATGTTCCATTATGCACAAACATCCACATGTATAAAATTTAACTCATAAATAAAATGCCAGCCATTCAAGACATCTGAATACAGGAACTTCTGTACATTCAATAACGTAAATATTGGGCATTCCTTCTCGCGTGAAGCCAAAGAGTCCTCCACAGCCTGACTGCCCGCCTCCCCTATAAACAGATGGGAAGGCTCCGGCGCAGAGGCGGTGGGCCGTGGAGCGAGGCGTTCATGGTGAGCGCCGCCGCCGTCGCGTCTTCGCCTCGCCAGGAGCGAGCCGAACCACTCGGCGAATCAGGGAATCAGCGCGGTGCTGCGGGCCCGGCGCGTACCGCCGGCCAGACGCCGTCGCCGCCGCCACCGCCGCCACCGTCGCCGCCGCCACCACTGCCGCCGCCTTTGCCTTCGAAACCGCGGCGGAGGCGGAGGCGGCGGCGCCGCCGCCACCGCGACAATACGCAAAACCACAATCGCGGCCCATCGATGACATCACGCAGCGTGAAGGATAACAACACGGCGCGGGCGGGGCGGCGCGGGGAGAGGGAGGGGCCCGGGCGGGAGAGGCGGGAGGAGCTGGAGGAGGGGGGCACGAAACGACTGAGGGCACTGACTCGGTGACGTCAGCATGCCGACCCTCCTCGCGGCGGCAGCTAGTGACTGGTCGGATTCACGCCGTTTCGACAAGGGTTGCTTCCCTAGAAAAGGTGAACTACGATCTCTAGGAGAGAACAGAGCAACAGGGAAAGCCGTCTGCAGGCGAAGATGGTGCGTCGTGGAATGGAAAAGAGGGCCATAATATCAAGTGTCGTGTGTACATTCCTTTCAAGTATCGTGTATGTACGTGTTTCCTCGTCAGTTTTCGTAGTTATCTAAATGTTTGCGTATATGACAGACAGACAATCAATCTAAAGTAGCATAAAACATTCATTAGAACGAACTATTAACCTCACACATGCATTCTCGAAGCAGTTCCAGTCTATTCGAACTGAGGCAGGATGAATAATACACAAATAATCATTTTCTGTTTGTTTGTTTTTTCGCTCGACCATTAACACATTCCGTGGGCACTTCCTTTTCCTTTGCTCGAGCACACTAGTTGCGAACATTTAGGCGAAGGGGCGCGATCGCGGGCCGGCGGAGCAGGGCTGAGGCCGGGGCCCAGCGCTCGTCGCCGTGGACGCCGCGCCGGTTTCGCAGCCCGCGGAGCGGCGGCCGCGGCGGCGCTGGAAGAGGCGACGCTCGCGGATGGCGGCGCGGTGTGAATGAACTTAAGGAGCAGAACGTATGCAGCAAACCGGTTTGCCTCCCGATTGCCGGGCGGCGGGCTCCCCACTGCCCGTCACCCTCCTCCCCGCGTGCCCCCTCCCCACCCCTTCCCCGTTCACCGCCCCCCCTCCCCCGCGCCGGCCCCTCCCGGCCGCACCGCGTTCCCGGAACGGCGCGCGGGAGCGGGGCGCGGCGGAGGGGGACGCGGATTTTTGGCAATTGCGGCCGGCGGAACGAGAGGGGGGCGATGCGTCCCGCGTGCCCCCCTCTTCTTTTTCGCTTCCCCCTCCCAAGCTCGCCATGCGGTGGTCGGATCCTCCGGCCCTCTCGGGTCCTTTCGGTCCCCCTCGGCGAGCGTCGGCCCCCTACGGCCGTCACGTGCCTCGCGGCCTTACGCAAGGCGCGCGGATAAACAAACGGCGGCGCCGCCGGAAGCCTTGTGACCCGCTTTAGCAGCCCATCTACATATTTAGAGCTTTTCTTCGAAGGCTCGGGTGCGGAAATGCGGAAGAACTTCGACACTATCATGAGTACATTTTACTCAATGCTTTCTTTCTCTTCATATATTCATCCAAAGATATCCGCACATTGTTGTCTCATCATTTTAATCTGACTAGGCGTACGTGAGAGTGGAAATGTGACTTAGATAACTACAGATCACAGTTAATCGTAATAATCCTGCAAACCAACACCATTTAATGCTCCCCAGATGCAAATTACTTGATTTAAAAAAAGTAATCGTTATACTATTAATTTAAAAATTCAAGTTAACTAATGAAAACATTCGAACATGTCCTATAGAGAAGTAGTGAAAAGCATCTACTCAGTACCACGAATTATGTTTTCGTAATTTTACAGGCAGGTTTAATACACTATTTGTTTCAGAGAGAATTCCCTAGAAATGAAAAATATGATACTGCGCCTGAGCGGTTATGCAGCTCGACAAACGAGTTCACACACAGAAGCGTAGCACGTTGCATTTCCCCTGGTGTCATAATTCACCTTATTTTGTTAGTGCCTTTTATTTTCACAGATCCAAATACTTATTCTCGGAATGGTACATAAAAACAGTCCGCACACTTTTCCCAATGGAAGAGACATGTTAACAGCATTAGAGAAATGTATAGAGGAATTAAATAGGAAACTATGAATCACTTTCTTCGCTAAAATTATAAACCATCACTTGAAATAATGAATCACAACATCACACGAGCTGATTAGACAAAAGGAAAAGTCGTTGACGGAAAACAGAATATTTGACTCATAGGAAAGCGAGAGATTATGCAGGAAGATAGAACATTAGAGACGAAATTCATAACGGATGCAAAGAAGAAGAAGAAAAAATTCCTTACAGTAGGCTCAGGAATGATTATGACATTCTTCGGCGCTGGGATAACCAGCAAGGCGGCGTTTCTACTGGTCATATCAGTTTACAAAGAACTGTTTAAAGATTGAAAACAATCATTATGATATCCCCAATCGGTTACGAAACCACTAATCGTTTTTTGCGTTTGGCAGAAGATGCATAATTGTGGCGGTTAAGAGAGAAATAATGTAAGAATGCCAATACGTTAACCTTCTCTTTTCTCGACCTCTACACGAACTACGATGTAACAATGTACTTCCTTTCATTACGGTTAGTTACTTTTTCATGTCCCATAAAAATGATTCATAATCTTGATGATTTTAAAAAGTCATCTATACAGATGTAGTCCGGAAATAAATAAAAACAAAACTTGACAATACCTCTATCTTCTCAGCATCAACGTCAAAACGCAAAATTCACATTTCGATTCCTTTCTTGAGCATCTCCCAAGCTTTTATAACTTATCGTTGGATATGCAATAGGCGGGTTTCGAAATAAAAACACCCGCGTCCAATAAGTGAGTGTTGAAAACGGTAACCTCCTCTCCTTCAGGAAGTGATTGGGCTGTGAGTAGAGGCAGATACTGCCGCGTGCGATGCAGTACGCGTTGGAACGCAGTCACCAGCCTTACGCGCGTGTTGTAACCGCACCCATACCGCCGAAGCCAGTGGCACGTAAAAGCAATCAACGGCGCGACTTGCGTTTCCAAACTACATTCGATATCATTAGCACGAGACGCATGCAACAAGTAAGCAGCGAGGAAACAAGGGGATTTGAATTACGTTTTACCCGAAAATACGACGTGTACCGACTCAGATTGTCCTGATGCATCATCACCATTGTGTTTGCAATGCCTCTGGGCGAGAGGTTTTAGAGTTCGAGTAGCGGCCGAGGCTAGATATTTGCTTAAAGCTAGGTCGATTTCAGCCGCCACGCTGTCTGGAGGAGAATTCTAGCAACTGGCTACTCTCATTGGTAGATTTCCGAGGCTTCTCCGATCGATACAAATCCTCATCGTTGTTCCCTCCTCTCCCCCTACACACACACACACACACACAAACGCGCATACACGCATACACTTACATGCAATACATTATCTCACATGTCTAGAGAGCTTCGAGCCTGTCCCGTCTCGGGTGGTGCCTTAATGTGGGGGAGATACCTGCAGGAAGAACCCCGCCAACCGACGTCTTTCGTCACCGGATTACACGTTCCAGCGAGAGAGAAACACCCCCATGTCCCGAGTTATAACATGCACTACACATACGGGACTAACGACCGTGGCAGTTGACGCGTCCGGAAACGCTGAACAATTATTTTTTCCAAAATAGCTATTAGATGCTTTTCTTAAGTGATTCTGTCACGCAAACAAAAATAGCAACGAACATTTACGTTACGGTGTACTTTATGAGAGATTTCTCTGTTGGCTCTAGCATAATTTTCACTTAAAAATCACAGAACTTGAAATGGAATAACTTTAAAAATATACCAAGTAAATTAAGAGAAGTAATTCGGTCGCTAACCAAGACGTTTAATTTATATTGGCAATAAAAATCTTAATACATTCACTAATGTTGAGTAATGATCCAAAATTTAATCCAATATTGCTAAAGAAGTTCATAAATAATTCAAAAGAAATGCTTTATTACCTTTTTGTCGCCCGAATGATACTTCCTTTCTCTGCAAGACGGTGAAAGCAGCGTAGCGGAATTTACGTGGTCAGGCGGAAGAGCAGGCCTCATAGCCTGAACCTCGCCACGGAAAATAAGGCATCAATTGATTGATTTATCCGTAGTTCCGTCAGAAGAATTTTCCGATGTTTCTTTTCTTGTTATTTTATTTCTTTTCAGTGAGGGTAAGTAAAAGTTCATCTCAATACACCAAATCACCAGATGTATCAGCTTATTTTAAAGGAGATTCTTCTTCTTTTCCCGTCCGAACAAGTCATACAAAATATCTGAAACAGAAAGAATGTGGAAGAACACAAATACTTGCACACTTCTCAGGGCGTCTTCTCTCTTCTCAGAGAGCCTTTCAAAATAAGCATCACAAGGAATAGCAGGCCATCAACAACGATCTTTATGCTTCTTTTTCATGAAACACAATACAAGTCTTTCTTGTTCATCTTTTTCTTCTCAGCCGTCTTGATTCTCCATCTGTTTTCTTTCCAGAATACGTAAAAGCAGGTAGATTTTCTCGCACACACTAGTTTCAGATAATGGAATTAAAACATACAGTTAGTAATAGACACGTCTCAAATCATTTCCACCGTTTTTGCATTAATGAATGTGATTTGAGGCAGAATTCAAGGCAAAAGCGATTTAAAATAAAACCTTTTATTGGAAAAATAAACTCTTCTCATTATCACGATATCAATAGCTAAATATTACAATGTCGGTAGTGAAGCCCTTCCGACAATGATAATTTTATGCAGCAGTTATCGTTCACATTTTTGTAGTAATTATTGTGCACTGCAAGCAAAGAAGAATAACACCTGATATTAATTGAATTTCCTTTTTGTCTAAATTTATGGTTAAGAAAACGATCTTCCACAATTTAAACAGGAAGAACAACTACTTTCATTTCAATATTGATTACATCTTAAAAACGTAAATATTTATTAAAAGTCTTCCTCCTTTCATTATTCTTTACACAAAAACTCACAAATGTATAATTTTTGTGCATAAAACGGATCTCTCCACAGACGACGCAGATATTTGCGCCGCAGACGCATGTGTTAAACAAAGCGGTCGCTTTTCATATCACAGAAAATTAGGTCATACTCCATAACATGTAACGAAAAAAAGAAAAATAGAGAAAAGTAAGAAAAACTAATGAGTAGGCTAGGAATTTTTTGACACTTCATATTTGTACCTCTCAACTTTTGAGAGACATGATTTGTAGCATTCATGTGAAATAAAGTGATTTTTCTTGGTCATAGATATCCTTATATTTACGAAAATGTTTTAATAAAACATTATAAAAGACCACAATATATTTTATAATTTTGGCACTATTCCTCTTGTTTCATGCTTTAGTAAGCTCTTAAGTCTGCACTGCACAAAGAATAGAATGAGGCGTGTCCCCAAATATTTTTGCTGAAATTTTTAAAAAGACTCATTTTTTCACATTTTGCAGACCTCTTTTATGTAATGTAGTATAGTTTCAAATAGAATTGCAATACTGTCCTCTGATCTCTTTACATGAATATGCTTATTGCTGATAATGCATTAAGTTTTCGCATAAAAGTTTGATTACATAATGCATAAAAATTTTCGCATTCATTATGTTCTTATTTTTGTTCTCACTTCAACATGTTGGATGACCGTTCGCCATGTCAGAGAATTTCATGGATTTTGTCATCCATAAAAGTTATATTTTTATTTATTGGTTAAATTTTTATGAATTTATCAGTCATAAATTTATGTATATATTCCACATTCTTATATGTAAAAATTAGCTCGCTAAAAGTAAATTCTTTGCCAGCTTAGTGTATGTCTATAAAAATACTATGATCCGATAATACTATAGGAGTCATAATTGTAGGGTTTTAAAATTAGTACTGCTAATTAATATTAGTATAAAACTACTTTGAGTCTTTCCGCTTTATAACACTTGTATAAAACTACATGCTATTCTACCAAGTCTAACGCCGAATATTAGAAAGTTGTATCCTTTCTGAAGCTTGGAAGTAATTACGCCTTCAAAAGCATGTTTTGAGTCTAGGGCGATAAATAAGATTATGCTACAGACTTCTGAAATTATCTAGTGCGCAAGAATGACGTTCTATTGAAAGAATGCGCGGCCATGTTCCTGAGATCTGAATATAAAGGAATGTTGCGTCAACTGAGTTTTGCGCGTCATGTGCAAAATGTAAAATCAATAAAGGTGCTCAGAACAATATGCTCAGAACGATTTGTTTGTATTGGGTCTCCTATGTTCATATTTTCACCACACTTCTTAGACTTTCTGTACATGGAAAATAATAAATTAACATCACAGGAAATTATCACGAAAATGTACCACGTTTTTTGCACGTTGAAATGTTATGTTTAAGAAAACACTTTTTCAGCCTGGAGCAAGGAGCAACTCTGTGTTTCACCAAGGCTACGGATTTGAATCCCATGGAAGGCATGGATTGTGGTGTGGGGTAATCTGTCCCTTTGTATCCCCTTAAGCTCATATCTTGTCCTTATCCCTGGGATTTACCTGGTAGTTATATAGGCGATACGTTGGACGGTATAGATTTACGGGACTATCGGGAACTATTCCCTACACCTTTGGAAAGATGCAAACAAACATCAAAGACAGGACCAAGGGTTATATCTGATTTATAATCGAAATGGGCTCAGGGGTTACCTTGCTGGTGAGGCTTGGGGGGGAGGGCAGTGAGCGCCGTACACTGGGATGGATCCAGCCGAGCGACAAAAGTCGAGCAAACTGATGAGGTTGAGTAGACAATAAATAACATGTCATGCTCAAAAACAGTTCAATTTTTTAAAATTTTCTCCTCGTACGTATTATAGAACGGTAAAAAATTGATGCTGGTCCCATTTCCGTCCAACTAAGTATTTTCGAAAATTGCATGAAGGTAACATTCCAAAACAATAAATTTGAAGATAGAGATTTTTAACTTAAACTAAACCTGTTCCCCAAAATCAGCTATTTTTGAAAAAAAAAAGACTAGTATTTTTCGCGAAATTTCTGCCTGAAGATAATGCAAATTATGAAAAAAAAATTTTCTCAAAAACCAATCCAAATGTTTTCTTTGTTTTTCACAAGTAGAACGAGGTATGCTTAAAAGAATGGCGCAGAAGCAATTTTGTTAAACCTTCTAAATTTTGGAAAATTAAGAAAAAAGTTAAAAATACGAAAAAGTATGTGCTGTTAAAGCAATACTTGAATTCTTAAAGAAATGTAGTAAAAGAATAGACCTTTCAAGAAGGTGTATTTTTTAACAGCAGACTTCTGAACTATTTTTAAATATACGATTAGTTTGAGCATAATTTTTGCGTGCAATAAAAGTAATTTATATTTCTAATCATAATCAGCTCTAGTTTTTTCTAATATTTTTCTCAGATAGAGAGCAGAGGCCGCTTAAAAATAGCGCAGATGTCATTTTCGTCGAACTATCTAAAGGGTCCCCCCCGATAAGATGGTAAAAAGTTCCCCTCAACCAAATTACTTATGAGTGGTTACACTATCAATCTAACATAAAAATAATATTTTTGAAAGGTTTCTTAGCCTCCGTCCCACCACCCACACCCCTATACAGCCAAAAACGTGTTTTTAAATTTTTTTCGACAACTGAACACTATTTTATCAGACTGAAAAAATATGATAAATAAGACCACAACTTGGACTATCAGAAAAACATTTTTTAAGTTTTTCTCAGACTCAAATTCAAACACAAAAAAATATTTTCAAAAAAAAATATCAAGAAATATTTTTTACTGTATCTTAGAAGCCTGGAACAGGCTCGAAAAAATATCAAAGGTTCCTCTTAAAACACAAATTGTTGTGTATTTTTTCAGATTTTTTCGATTACTGGGCTGCAGTTAAAAAAATAAAAACCATTTTCCCGCCTTTAAAACACCAACACGCTACAATCGGCAAGAATGTACTAAATATTTTCATGCTGGGCATAACACATTCTATATGCATCATTTACTACGATGGTTGTGGTTGCGATAACCTACTCTTGAGTGGCTATCATAAAATCTTTTGTTTCTGGGAAACCCACGAGTATACCATTAGGTGCTTTTTATATATACCATTTTAATAATAAAATGCCTTAATTGAAAATTATATATAATAACCTCTACTCTGGCCAGATAGTTCATTCGAATTTCTATTGTATACTCGTTTCACCACCACTGCTGTATCATGTTTTAATCCTTTGGGCGCTTTGGCTGGAAGTGAGCGTTTGTAGGATTAAAGGGGGTGAGATTTAAATCAGCACTTGCTATAGAATTTTTCAGTGCTGATGTTTCTACCCTCATGAAAGCACTTTTTCATTAGTGAGAATGGGTTAGCATTTCTTTTGGTTACATTAGTAATGTTTCGACCTTCTTTTACTTTCTTACACACTGCTTACTTAGAATAGAGAAAGTATTGTTATGCTGTAAAAAAAATTAGCGAATTTTCGACAGCAAAACTAGTTTTCTGGGGCCTTGATATTGAAAGAGTGGATGAATCTTGTTTCTATATAAAATGAATTACTCCCGCAAATTAGCTGAGTAGTCAGAACTCATGGTTGTGGGTTCCTGATACCGAAAAATTAACGTGTCTCTCCATCCGTGGTCAGCTCTAGTGCCTAAACTGATCAGACGATTTTCTTCAGAATTGATATTCCCCGACCTACCTGATCGAATTCGATGCCCTGCGAATTTGAAAACGGATATTTTGATTATTAGGGGAACCTTATATAAAACCAAAATATTTTCAAAATTTTCTCATAAATGGCTCCATTGAGGATTTATGAGATTCAGAGCATATTCAATCTTTTCTTAATTTATGCGGATCAGCGTTTCTTAACTTATGAGTGAGCTACTGTTCGAGGTTGTTCGTTCTAATATATTTGCATACTTCGTTCATACAGTTCTCCTCAGTTTGCCACGTACATTGTTTACTGTTCTACACGTTCTTATAACAAAATACATTCTTATGTCTTCAGAAGGTGTGATATTGAAAAGCTCCTCGTTGCTTTTGGGAGCTGCGAAGAAAAATTGCCATATACAAAGTTTTCAAAATCATGCAGTGCTCAGAACCAAGAAGACAGAAAGTATTTTACGATGTATTTATGAAAGGAGAATCACTCAAATCGAAAATACAAATCAATCAGCGCAAAAAGAAAGGAACGTGCATAAGATAATGTGAGAAAAAGTGTTCTCATAACACACATACGATGTGGACAGGAAAAAGATAAACTGACGTCATTCGTGTGGAGACGACGGAACTCGCTCGCGGTGTTGGAATAGATGGCCTTGCCAACTATGCGCATACGTGATACCTTCTCGTGTGACCTTACAAGCGCAAAAAATCGACCTCGTAGGGATGTCCAGTCTGTCTTCCGGAGAGAGGATGACAAACCTGCAAAAACTTTGAACCCTTTCCTCAAAGTGTTCAACAGTTTAGGAAATTAATTAGGGTATTATTAAGTAAATGGGGGAGAATAGTGGGTTATATAGCGATGCATAAGTGTTCTATTGTGAAGTGAGGTGTAGTGCAGTGTGTTCAATTGTGAAGTGAGGTGTAGTGCAGAGAAATAAAGAAGGAAATGTTTTCAGGTCTTAGTGAAGTGAAGTGCAGTGAAGTGCAGTGTGATACTAGTGCAGTGTGTGAGTGTGTGTGTGTGTGTGTTTTCTCTCTTAATGTAATTTAATGTTTTATGAATCAGTCAGTTTTATATTATTATCATTATTTTACCATTATTATTACTACAATTAGTATATAATTTGCTAGTTATATTACCTTATTCTTATTGTTGTTATTATTATTATTTTTCCACTACATCACGACTAAAGATGTTATGAGTCGGCAGAATATAAAATCTACTCCAGGTTGCAACCAGCTACATAAGGAGCAGATCCGGTGATTGTCAGTGCCTCTACAATACTTTGCGCAAGATGTGGGCTGTTCCAAATAAGCATTTCTTGCACTTCCCAGTCTTTTGAATTACCAGGGAGTTTAGACAAGTTCTTACTCAAATTTTGCGGAACAAATCCCAGAGCTCCTATACTATCGGGACGACCTGTGCTTTTACGCCCCACATTCGGCTGATCTCGATTTCCAAACTCTTGTATTTAAGACGTTTCTCTGCCTCCTTGGTAACGGCGTTTTGATCGCAAGGTACAGCAACATCGATAAGTAAACACGATTTTTTCGCCAAATCCCGGATAACTATATCCGGTTTGTTTGCCGCTAACGTGCGATCAGTTTGAATTTGTTGGTCGTACAATATCGTACACAATCCAACAGACGTCACTGGTTTTGGTGAGTGTTCGTACCACTTGGGGCATGTGTTCGGAACTTCGAGGGCGGTACAGATCTGCCAGTGGAGGTAGCTACACACCCTGTCGTGTCTTTTCAAGTATTCGGTCTTTGCTAGGATTGGACAAGCTGAGACAATATGATCAATGGTTTCTACTTACTCCTGGCAAATGCGGCATTTATCATCTTGGGAAATTTTGAGAACCGCTTTATCATAATGTCGTGTTCTCAAGGCCTGATCTTGGGCAGCTATTACAAGTGCTTCCGATTCTGGCTTCATTCTTCCCCTTTTAAGCCACATAAAGGATTGATTTTTATTGATCTGCACCTTGTCCATTCTTTTTAGGTATTGTCCATGGAGTGTTTTGTCTCTCCACGATTTCTTTAACATTTTTTGTGTCTCACACTTCATGTTTAACAGCATCAGAATTATTATTATTATTATTATTATTATTATTATTATTATTATTATTATTATTGGTATTAGTGTTCTATGTTACTGAAAGGCTGTGTATATTTATGTTCATGTAATTAGCTGCCACCGGGTTATGCCCAATTGCAGTTTAAATAAATCTAATCTAAACGAATGGTGTGTAACGAATGGTACACAAAATTATACGTGGATGACAAACGAATGGTTATCGAATGTAGAAAATCCAGAAAAATGCTGTAATGATATTTTCGGTAGGAATGAAAATAATTGCCTATGCTGGTGGCAAATCTACGCAATTACGCCTTCTACTTCAAATATTCTATGTCAAAGGCGGAAATAGTTTATGTGATAGAATATTTCACAATTACAGTACAGGTATCAAAGCTATTAATCAAATTTAAAACAATCATAAATTTCTAATATAAAGAACCTTGGTCTTCATTGGGCCTCACATTTATAATCAATTACCAATGACATTGAAAAACAGTAAATCCTTGAATATTTCCAAACGCAGGATAAAGATTTGGATTTTAAAATATGATGACAATGATGTAAACAAAACAAATTAACTGAAATACTGCATTAAAACTGTGTAAACCAACAGTGACTGTGTAAAAAAATCTGTTGACTATGTAAATTAAGTCATTATTAAATTAAGTAATTAAATTATAATGTGTAAATTAAGTCATTAAATTATAACTCATTATTGATAACTATCACAACTGGTTATCGATGGTTAGTAATTCCTAGTAAATGCAATGTAAATTATCTCTGTAAAAAAAGATGGGAATAAAATTATTATTGTTATTATTATTAATTAACATCAACGGTGTCATGTAAATTGGCGATTTCACTGACATGAAATATGCGTGCCTAAGCACTACACTGAATGCAGCCACGAGTTAGTACATCAATTCACTTTGTGATTTATGAAAATTAAATACTCAAAAAATGATTTGATAAATAAGACATATCACTGGTTCCATACTTTTCTGAATCGTATTACTGACATCCACACAGCGTGACAGATCTTCTGGTTTCACATTATGTACCACATTGCCATATTGTGAAGCACACTGGGCCCTGTCACTGATGACTCCCTCGATGGTTTGCCACAATTTCTATTTTGCAATACTGGAAATCTTTTCAGATGGCCAAAGCATCTTCCTATAATCCACTTCCTTTATTAAGGAGATAATTATAAGCACGGTTTCGTGGCATGCAAAGATCTCTGAATGGAGTGAATAAGAAAATGTTATATCCGCTACCAATGCGCGATAGAGCATCGCTTCGTTGGAACGTGTTCACGTCACAGACTGTAATATAGAGCCTTCTCCATTTCATAATTTTGTCATTATGACCCAACCCTTGGCATTGGTTATGTACACCCATAAATTTATCCATCTTCGACACGTCAAGGGTCATCGACGCGGGTAAGGTCATTAGTCCCTGCAGTTCAGTGCATGTTTTTATCGCGGGAGGTGGCGGTGGTCTTACCCCGCTGGTTGGCAACATCCGGCTTCGATTGATTAATGAATCCGGGCACGTCAACAGCTAAGGTCATTAATCCCGTAAATATAGTATATGTTTTCAACGCGGGAGGTGTCTATGATCTCCGCCGGCTGGCCAGATCCGGCGTCGACCTACGTCGGCTTATGAGGATTTTCCCCAATGAGGTATATCCCTCCGCCCCAGACAGGACAAGCTCTAAGCTCCCGACATGTGTGATAATGTAGTGAATGGGAGTGTATGTGTGTAAGTACGGGGTGAGGATGGACAAGGAAGAGGAAGGAAAGATAGAGCACGGCCCTTGCCTCGTTTGTTAGGGAACTGCTCCGGCATTTGCCTGGCATTGATCGAAGAAACCAAGTAGAACTACCGATCAGAGAAGCCAGCCGCTAGACTTCTTCTCCAGACAGCGGCTGAACTCGACCTAGTTGTCTAGCTAGAGTCGAATATCCTGTCACCATCGGGACTCGAACTCAAGACCTCCAGGTTAGATGCACTGCAGTGACATGAGTTGATGCCCTGAGCCACTTTACGAGTAAATTTATCCTTCGAATTGGGTCGCCTGAACATGAATATCCGTGGATGTAAATACCTTGCAGTTGAAGTATTAATGTTTGTTCAACAGTGATAACTGAAATGAGTACAATCTATAGCGCCAATCGCAAGTCGAAACGAGGAGCCCGTTCCGCATTCGCAAAATCAACATCTTTGCTCAGTCAAAAAATTTATCCAAATACGGGTTTTCTCAATTATTTTTTAGATAAAATATTGCTAAGCCTTGGGTATTGGGGAACGATGAATGTTCATCCCTACTCCAATATGAATACCTGCATCACTTACGACATACAGAAAAATATCCAATTATTCAACTTTTCTCAGTTCATTTTCTCCTGCCTCCTTGGATTCGAACAGAAAGTAATTGATTGCTATTCCACATTATCTTCATAAAATGCAAATAATTACAGATAACCAGTTTTAGAGTAAGTACGCGGGAAAGGTAGTTTTTGGCACTCGTAAATTCAAAAATAGCAGCCTCTATATTCTTTATCATCAGCAGCATCATCGTAATATAAATACTATGTTCTCATCAGCGCATCCATACCTGCTGAACTTCAGCGTGAAAACTGACCGAAGTGTGATCATACTTAAAAATCGGAATATTTGCTGCTCAAATGAAGCAGTAGCTCTATTTTACTCGGTCCATTTTAAATAAATGCTGAAAAATGTTCTACTTACGAGAAAGAGTATTTGCTCGAAAAAAAATTTATTTACTATAAGTAAAACCTAGTACTTGAATTTCATTCAATGAAACGAAATATATACTTCAAAATCATCTATTTTAAACATTTACGTACTTTTATTCACAACACCCAAATTGGTAGGTATAATTGTTTTAGATTTTAATAAGAACGTATTTAAAAATCCTAACATTAAAAAATATGATTTCAATGTAGCACACATATTTCAAACATACTATAGTTTTCTATACCTGCAAACACTCCAAGACAAGTATTTTTAACAAATTGACTGCTACATGCTCTCGGATTGACTTAAATGCTGCGTCACGCGAGAGTTCTGGTTGGCAACGATATACTCTTCACAAGCTTTACACCTTCTGAGTTTAGCTCAGACCCAGCATTATCCCGCTCCCTCTGCAGCACTTCTGGCCGGGAGTTCATTGGGTTCAAGTCCTGACGGTGATGGATTTTTTCGGCAGTACCTGTTTAACTACGTTGTATTCGCCGCCGTCCGGAGGGGAATTCTAGCGACTAGTTGGTCTGATTGGTAATTTCCGTGGTTTATCCAACGGAAACCAAGCGAATACCCGAACAGTACCCTAACAAACAAGCCACGGGTCGCTTATAATCTTTGGCTGAACTCCTCTTTTGGTCCTATCCTCTTTCCTTACACACACACACACACACACACACTCTCACATACACACACTTATTACACTAACACACATGTCGGGAGCCAAGAGCGTGTACCAGTTGGGTCGGTGCCCCGTAGAAGGGAGGATACATGGAGAGAGGTACTCCGTTAGGGGACGTGTAGGTAGGCGCCGGATCTCACCATCTAGTAGGGACGGAATTACCACCAGCTTCTGAGATAAAACATTCACTGCACAAAAGGGACTAATGACCATAGCATTTCATGTGCGCGGAAACATCAATAAATCATACAATCATGACCTCCACTAGAAACTAAATCTATATAAATAATGTAATTCGATACTGTTTTACACAAACGAGCCTTGACACCCAGCTTCACCCCAACGATTATACAAAGCAGTAGATTCAACCAAGTTTCAGTTACATGGAATTCTTAACAATGAAAATTACCATATTACGAGACTTGAACATGGCGTCATGCAACTGGAGAAATCCAGAAGTCTTTAACACTCTGCATATCTCGTCAGCACAATATGAAGAAGTTTCGGAACAGAACGGGATGCGAATTTGGGTAAATCACCTGTGTTTCATCTAGCGTCGACGATGGAGTTAGAAAATGTCCTCAGACGTTTTGGTGCTTGTGAGCAGTGGACTTACAAGACGAAGTTCCAAATTAACATGTGAGTTGTGACCAATCATTGCATTTAAATAAAGTCTTTCATTACATTAAAAAATTCCAAATATTAAACTTTAAAATGCTTAATGCATTCATTTATTCATCAAAAATTTAACGAATTATGTAATCATATTCGGTTTGGTCGAAAATATATATTTTGTGGATTATAAACAAAATTTTTGTTTTCAGAAGATACGAAATTTGGTTTTAGGAAATTGATAGGCGCTACTGGAATTTCCATTCAATTTGAAACACTTGAAATTATAGCAAAATAATTATGCCTTTATCTAGAAATACGAGACCTACTTACTAATAATTCAGATTTGTGTTACAGCAGCTTTCCCACTTTGCGAGAAAGCTTCCCCAAAGAAGAAACAACACGTAAACGCGCAGCGGGTACATCATTAGAAGGGAAGGTTTCCCGCCGCGGAGCAGCGCCATTATTTGCGCGAGGAAGTGCCTCCGCGGGGCGTCTTCTTTCCGTGCGACGCTAGGCGCGGATACCACGCGAAGGCAACCCGTGCTGCCTATCTAATCCCCATTGGAACTGTGGACAAAACTCCAGAGTGCAAGTATACGGGCACTACTCTCCCGATGGGGATCTACCGTAGTTTACCACCTTTGCACCCTAAGTAATTGCAATGATTATTCCACTCGTGAAATTAAAAGCAATAGTGTTTACTACATATTAAATGCCCCAATCAGAGCGGTGAATCTAAAAAAAAATATCGCTTTTTCTATCCGATTTTTCTTACCGCTGCTCCCTACTGGCCATTAAAAGCTGCGATTCATCTATCTTCGAAGGGGGTATGTTGACGTCGCGTATGCACTATAAACTACCTAACCTCTAACCCATAATAAATCGCTTATGTACCATAACTTAACCTCATTGATTTAACATACGTTCAGTAATTTTCAATATTTGGCGCATTTTGGAACTCTGTTGGACGCATTTCATTCGTGGAATATTTCTATTAAATACCACTTGTGCTTTGGAAATGCTCAGAAAAATCCCCTCCTCGCTTTGCGGGTTGGGGATTTATCGACAATTTCCAAAGCACATGTGGTATTACCTATGATAATATGTACTAACGTGAAAGTACCGTGGCTGTGTAAAGCGAGGACATCAGCATGAACTTTGTCATCAGGTGTTTTCCTGCGAGCTAGTGTCCTGCACGCCTAGGCCTGCCAACTGGGTGCTGCGAGCTCAGGCCTGCCAGTGGTGTCCTGCGAAGTCAGGCCTACCACCAGTGTCCTGAGGGACTAGGCCTGGTCCACACTGGCCCTCCTTTACGTTAGCAGCAGTGTAGTTTCCCGCAATAAGATGCAAATATACAGCTCGCCACTCTAGGCGTCGCCATAACTTCATACGAAAGATAAGAGGTGCGAGCCGCGCTTGTGCGTCGGGGCGCTCCTTCAGGGCCGCCGCCGCCTGCGCCTCCTGCAGATCACGACTGCGGCTTCGGCTGCGGCTGCGGCGGCTTCGCGGAGCGGCAGGAGGCGGCGCCGCAGGCGGTTCCGCGTTCCGGGCCGAATCGGCCCCCCTGCGCCCGCCACCGCCACTTGCCACCGCCGCCGCCGCCGCTGGCAGCAGCAGCTACAGCAACAGCAGCCTTCTCCACCGAGACGCTGCGAAAAGAAGCCGGCCCGTAATGGTACACCCCGCTTAAGCTGAAGCTCGCTTCGTCTGCACTCGGAGCCTTCCCCGCGCCGTCGCCGTTGCTGGAGATTGCGCTGAAATTGGGAAAGACCGAACTACTCCGGAAATCCCAGTAGTTAGGGCAGTGGGTTTGCGATCGCGTGCCGGAATATTCGTGGCGCTATTGGATTTTTTTTCTGAGATTCGCTGAGCGAGTTCCAGGAAAAGAATAGTAAATCTATAATATCTAACACAATTACAAATTCTTCTCAAGACGAGTCTCCCATAAAGAAAATGATTTCAGAAGCCCATGCAGAGATAGAAGTGATTCTTAATAAAGTTCCCTGGTCAAAAAGCTCTCCATAATGTCACTGATTGACAGACAGCGTCCTACTAGATAATTCACCTTTTGTTTTACGTTTAAGGTTCCCGTTTTTTTACTTTCCATGATGATGTAATACGCAAAATAGCAATGAGAATGTTTCAACGGTACCGTTTCTTGAGTATATTCAAACTACAGTTGGACGGTGAACAAGAATTTTCACGACAATCAGTTCTACGTGCAAGATCGAATATGGCATGTTTTATCCATTCAACTAAATGAACCTATCACGGGAGCATAAGACGTATCCATGGAGAATCGAAGAAAGCCTCGAGAAATGAGTGGCAGGAGGGAAAATGAAATGCTTCTCGTGGACAAACAGCAACTACTACGTCTGATATAGTGCGAGGCTTTAGAAGGCGACTGTACCCCTTGTAAAGAGTGGCGTCATCAAATGCAGAAGGCAATGGAAAACCACCTCAGTAAATTCAAGCTTGCTGAATGCGTAGAGACGCTTTCAGTATTTTCACATTAAGGCTATCTTAAATAATGAATACGAAGTTAGTCTCGCAATAGAAACTTTGTAGGAAACAGTTTGAGAAGAAACATAAAAGTAATGAGAAAATAGGAAGTGTAACATTTCCCTATTTGACACTATTGCAAACGGGCACATTAGAGAACCTAAAAAGGCAGGATAAGAAAACTACGAATATTGTCGGAAGAGAATAAAGAAGATGCGGTGCATACAAAGAGTTGTAGAATTTTTTATACCATACTACTCAAGATCTCACAAAAAAAAAAAAGAGAAACTGAACCGGGGTAATTATAAGGAAGAAAATCATAAAATATTCATGAAACGTAGAGTACTAAAATTACAGCAAATTTATTTTTGCTGCCAAGTTGGAAGAAGAATTCAGTGATTCATTCACTATTCAAATGTATATGCCAACTGCACAAGATGAAAAAAATTGTTGAAGAAATTTGTGAACTATACACCAAAGGACGATAACGGGAGTGTAAAATAGTGCTCGGAGACTGGAATGCTAGTCTAGGTGAGGATTCGTTGCCAAAGAAAAGAAAAGAGAGGAAGAGAATACCTATGTATTTGATGAGATGGCAGAAGACAACAGCTCTAGAGAGTTAAAAACAAAGCAATGGATAAAGTAAATGGAGAAAGCGTGCAGTTCAAGAAGAAAACATTATGAATCCAATAAATACTTCGGAGTTATTCAAACAATAATAGGATATGATTTATGATGCCAGGCATTCTGTGATAAAATAAGTGCAACCATTTTTTAAAGTTCATATTTCACAAAAGCACGATTACTGCAAAAGATCGGTCAAAACTTATAGCGCACGTTTCTTCAGATGTAGTTAAATATTGAGAGATAACAGAATACGTGAAAAGGAAGCTTACGATCCTATTGAAATCATTTATAAATGCATAACAAATACTTACTGTTGTAAGTGTACAGGAAACAGTTGTATGCGAAATATACCTATTACAATTTAATCTGATGAGCGGTGAATCAGCGACTACTAAATTCTGGCATGCGACGGGCAGTGCGTAGCGGAGTGCTGGACGAGACGGCGTAGAAGAAACAAGCGGGGAGCATTGTAAGCAGAGGACGCACAAGCGAACGTGTCCGGCGGGATCCACTTTCAAAGACTGCTAACCTAGTCTTTGGCGATGCTTGAAAGCCAAGGCATTAGTGGTCGAAGACCTTTTTCGTTTGGCGGATGGTGTTATATGGAATCTATAGTAGTCAATGAAATGCCCGAGCCGATAGTTGAACTTTTTAACCAAGCTCCGTGAAATCACGGAAGTTAAGCAGTTCGAGTAACTGGGTGACCGTGTGGAAGCCCAGATAACAAGGGAGCTGAGTTATCTGGGAAACTCAGATCTGATACGATCTGATAAAGGCTATGACTTACGACTTTACTTGGTGTATGACTGACAATGTTCAAGGAGAAGTACTCCATGTTCAGCGCCCAAAAATGTCTGAAACATTGTTACGCAAGTAACAGAATTTAAAAGTAAAATAAATATGTGATAGTTAATAGATCGTATGTGCTCGGACCGTAAAGTACCACGCGTTTAAATTATTGGCATGTACGTGAACAATGTTAGTTTTCTGAGACAGCCGTTGATTAACCATTATGAGCAATGCTATTTATCTACACTTCGAATAATGTAAATAGTTATTAAATATTTGTGGTATGAAGTTAAAAATTAATACTTTTTGAAACGACAATGCAGCAAGAAACGATATGAAATTGACATAAGCAGAAAATGCAGTTAAGTCTTGCAACAATATGAGGGAATAAACCGTATTTAAATAGAGTGAGCCAAATGTAGTATATCTCGCTATTTGTTCAAATGTCGAAATTCCAAAAATGTCGAAACCTAAAACTAGTGTCCTTAGTTTGAAACTGTGCACTGAACATGCTAGTCATCCTAAACGCTCCCATTACATTAAATTTTTTTAAACGTCCATAATGAATTGAAAGTTATTTTAGTGAGAATTATTATTGTGTTCTTAATTAAGTGATTTTCGTTGCTATTTGAACGCTTTAAAATTCCAAGGAATAATTTGACACAGTATTTAAAAAAATGAGATGTGAAATACGGAAAAGTCTTACACAGCTTCAGCTGCGTCTCGAGGGGCAAAGCAAATTTGTTGGTATGGAATTAAACAAAAAGTACACCTGCTCTTATGAAGTGGGACTGCAAAGACAAATATTGCTTGGTGTCACATTTTACCACATTCCTGCTCACTCCAAGATGTATGAAATACCAATGGCTGTTAGGACCGTTGGACATTGGTAAGTAAGTGATACAAAATGTACACTAATTTATTCGTCTCTTGTTACATTAGCTTCTACTTTTGTTTAACTTGAGATTGTACAAAAGATGAAGTTATTATTTTTTAAGTACGTGTATGACTTACTGGCCAACCTTAATTGTGCGAACGCTTGGAATAGTACATTTATTTAGAGCTAGGGTTAGGGGTTTCATTGAAAATTTGAATTGATATTTTCTGCATATCTCTGAACCGTGGTAGGCAAAGCCAAACCAGCATGTACTGAACTTTGTGGCCCCCATCGGCAAATTATGGATATAGAGATAGTGAAAGCAATAGAAGCAGAAAAATGTGACATGGGAGGAGAAGGGTAAAATGAGGACGAGGAGAAGAAGACGAAGGAGAAGACGTAGGTGAAAGAGAAGAAAAATGTGCATAGTTTTCTTAGGTTTTTGCACTTTGTAATTATACAAACTGTAATATTATTAGGCGTGGTTCAGTTGACATTGACCAAATAGAAGATTTTGCAAAAGCAACTTTCGCAAAGCATTTCCATCAACCAGAATTCAGCTGTTGAGTGGAATATGACTCAAGATAACTTAAAAAATCGACCAGCACTCCCCAGAGAGAGCATTTAGCGAATGAGATAAATCCAGAGTTGATCCGTAAGTTGAAATATAATTGTAACACCATTGTGAAATCTGCTGCACACACGGCACTGCCACAATCATCAGGCTTTGTCCATTCGCCGTAAGCGGGATTAAACCATCGCGTTGGCCCAGAAACAGCCGTCGCCGGCTGCTCGGGCGCTGGGCGTCGCCGTGCCGTTGCTCCTGTACCGCGCGCGGCTGCTGTGTGTGTGAGTGTGTGTGTGTGTGTGTGTGTGTGTGTGTTGGGCGTGGTGGCGGGGGCGGGGGCGTCAGGGAGAGGAAGCGGGGGCGGGAACGAGAGCGGGGGCGTGCGCGTCGGCGTTGCCCTGCCGCCGCCGACCGCAAGCCGTCCGGCTCCGCTGGCGCCGGCGCGATTGGCGCGCTCACGCCAGCCGTCAGGCGCGTGGCACGGAGCGATAACGCGCGCCCAGCCCGTGAATATTATGAAGGTGACGCCCTGAGGATCAAGCACTCAAATGCAGGTCCAACTGGCGATGAACAGCGGAGTTTCGTTAGACTATATTTAGCAAATATTGTTCGCTATTCTTTGATGGCAGTATTATGTTTTCTCGCGTGTCAAATGAGTTAAATGGTGAATGATTATGAGGTTTCATAATTGTCAACTTCTAACACAGCGGTCTACTTTAGGGATTTTTGGTACGACGCTAGTTGCTGACAGTACTATTGAGACAGTTTTCTCTTCGGATGCACGCAATTGCTATTTTGCAGCGAAAGCTAGTTCTCGGTATTTGTAGATTTTAGACTGGTTTGCAATCATCATGCTGTTACTGACGACTGCAAAAGCAATAAACCAAATTTTCTTGGCATATTTGTTCCAGAGGGTAACATCGGGTCCGTTGTTCCTAATTGTTTTATCGGTCAGTATAGTGCCCAGTATAATTTATGGGTCTCATTTTCATGTGCAGCTTCTGGATGATTCTGATAGTACGGGTTATCACTTTCCCAAGATAGCCTGTATTTCTTAGCAAGTTTGTTTTGGATGATCCGGCCCACTTAATCGTGTTCCAATTTAGTCTGTGGGAGCTAAAGTATTTCAAAAGGAGATAATACGCTGAATGGTTTCATGATCTCGACCACACATACGACTATCGTCACTTAGTACTCCTGGGTCTTCAATGATATAGTTAAGGTAGTCTTTGTGAGAATCACCTATTCTTGGATTGCTATTATAAAACTTTCGCTCTCAGGCTACATATATCTTATACTGCGTCAATTGTACGACGTTCCTTCGTGGAAATTTGGGTTGGCTTCTGTCGCAGGATTTGCACTGTGGAGTGTGGAGTTTCCAGGAATTGATCTCTTGGTGCAAAGGGGAGCTGTTGAATTTCCATATCTTGTTTGAGTTTGAGGGGCGTGTAGTAGTCATCTGCATATGCATTTACTTTGTGAAGATGAGAAGCAGGTGTTTCCTTTACAAAGTACTTCGTCATAGCTATTATCTATTTGGCATGAACGATCGTCAACTTACAATACTAGGCTGTCCCATCTGTTGCGGCAGTGTAAACCTTTGCATTGCACGTTTTGGATTGTGGCAACCGAAATGTGACACTTGAACCCCTAGCAATCTTTCCATTTCCTCTAGATCGTTTGTGAATCAATTAAGAATACCTAGGAAGGTGATAATGTGCAGCAGAGCAAATAAGTTAATGGCAGCCGTGAGGTTTCGAGAGTTGAGCGAAGTTTTTAATACTGCCATGGAAGGAAGGTTAACTAAGTTTTCATCATCCTCTTTAGTTGTTTACTATATTATTATTATTGTTGTTATTATTATTATTATTTACATTTCTAACGAAGCTGATCAATCTGGTAGCTTATAACTGGAGTGGTCCAGTGGGCGTGTTTTCCCCAACAAATTTGCAATGGCCGTGAGAAATCATGAAATCCGCATCCACCCCGGAGATCGTGTTGACGAATTGTTCACAACATTTATATAAAAGGTTCCCGTTTTGTCGTCGGCATCTTGTATCACCAAGTAGGCGAGACTGTTAAAAGTTTTTGTTTTCCAACAGGAATCGGTAAAGATCAAAGGGCTTTTTATTTATTGACGACATTTAACGCGACAAAAATGTCCGTGCTTTTTCGGTGTTCCAGATATTATCTCATAATACGTACTCTGCCCATTGGAACCACGTGGTCGGTCACGTCCACCTTTTACTCTCTGCGCCAGTTTGTCCTCATCTCTTGCCTCCGGTGCATGCCTCACTAAACTGTCAGTGATCTTTGTGTTATTGGATTAAAATGGAATGAAAGAGGAGGCAGTGATTGAACTATTTAGTGAGAGGACTATTCTCTGACAAAGCATATTTTTGTTCTTGTCTTTCAACACTAGTCTATTTTTGCCGAGTGTTAAAAGACAAGAACAAAAAGAACAATGTTTGAATTGAAATCAATTAATATGCGCAAATCCAAATAATATCATATATCTTACTATATTATTTATCTTATTATATTGTTACTATATTATTGCATCAGCGAGAAACAATGAAGAATGGAAGTGTCTCGAACGCGTGCATAAAAACTTTAGTGCTTCAAAACGGAACAGCTAGAGTAAATACGATGGGGAGGATAATAACAAGCGGTAATCAGAATAATAGCACAAGAGTACCGTTATATGAGACAATGACAGAAGTGTATGTGAAAAGAGACAGATATAACAGCAGAAAGTGTTAGGCGGAGAAAGTATAGACAAAGATCAAGTAGTTCAGTGTAATCAGTTAGACGTATAGGTTTACAAATTAATTCCATTATCAGTATTATAGTTGTGCAAGACTGAGTACAGGTCGTTTCTTGTAGTTTGGATTTCGCCGCCAGTTTCTGGTGGATAATATTTGCAACTTGATTGTGCCTATAGGTGTAATCTGTGTGGGCCATTAATTTGCATCCTGATGTGATGTGCTGTATGCTCTCAACTGTTATATGGCATTTTCTACATTTGTCATCTATTGCTTGTTTGAGGATATGTTTTCTGTAACTTTTAGTGTTGATCACTTGATCCTGTATGGCAACTATAAACCCTTCTGTTTCGCCAAATAGATCACCATATTTTAGCCAAGTGTTTGAGGCTTTTGAGTCTACATGAGGTTGCTTGAGATCATTTGCATGACCACATGTCTATTTTGTGGTTATTATCTGCAAACTGCGAGGAAATGTCCAGCTGTTTGTCGTTAAGATCAAGAGGGTTAATTTGGTATCTGCTTGAACTATTGCAGCGTGTAGTTCTGAAGTTGCCTGTTTCTCATAATAGAAGTTCCTTAATGAATGGATCTGTTTATAGCACAGATTCTTTAGATATATTAGGCCTCGTCCTCCCTCATTTCGTGGGAGTGTTACTCGTTCTATTGCGCTATTTGGATGGTGATGTCTGAATTTTGTCAGAATTGTGCGAGTCAGTCTCTGGATGTCTTCCAGGTCTGTGTCGCTCCACGGTATGATTCCAAATGAGTATGTATATACTGGTACTGCAAATGTGTTGATTGCTTTTATCATGTTCTTGCCTGTTAATTTGGTTTCCAGGAGTGCCGTGACAGACAGAAATGTAACATTGAGAACGTTGCCTAGAGTAAATAATGGTAGGAAAATAACTGTAAGACAGACAAAAGGAGATTCTCAGGATTTATAATAATAATAATAATAATAATAATTATTATTATTATTATTATTATTATTATTATCATACAGTTCTGTCTCTGGATAAAACCTCAGGATTCAGGTAACCTTACGGGCTCTTGTCAAGTAACGGCCCTTTTCGATGTCGAAGCAGGATTACATGTATTAGGCATGAGTAATACTATTGTTGAGGAACTTTCTGACTATTGCGCAAGTATTGAGGATGGCAACTTTCTGTAACTCCATGTACAATGTCTTTGGCATTTTCAACTGTTGTAGGCTGTTATGCAAAGTTGTTGGGACGACACCAGTTGTGGACACAATGATGGGTACTGTGTAAACTTTCTCCATTTTCCACTGTTCTTTTCTTTCTATTGCTAAATCAGTGTATTTGGACACCTTTTCTGTGTGAGGACAGGAGGTCGTGTGTGTTTGGGATTGCGATATCTATTAGGTAAGTGATTCTGTTAATTTTATCAATTAACGTAATATTATTATTATTATTATTATTATTATTGTTAAGTCTCTCGCCTAGCGAGGTGTACTACAGCAGCCACTGGGGCCTTTGGAGAACCCAGGTGCCTGCTTGGCTTGCATACTCGGGCGGTCAGGATTCGACGTGAAGTTACATCAATAAAAACTTCCTCACATTGCGTGCAGTACTCAGGAGAACAGCCTTTTGCATTGTCTGAATGTGCCAGTTCTTAAGGTCAAGCCTTGCAGACGAAGTTAGTTCTTCAGAGATCAGTCCATTTGCAGAGATGACCATAGGGACTACACCAACAGACACTAACCGCCACATGTCGCTCAGTTCAGTAGCCAAGGCCTGATATTTTCGCTTCTTCTAGGAAACGAAGGCAGCTGTATTTCGGTATAAAGGGATGGCTAGGTCTACTATAATGCCTTTCCGTGAAAACTTGTTGACCATATTATGTTAGGTGGGGTGGCTTCGACTCTGCGATCAGTGGTGACTGCAACATTTCACAAGAGCTTCCACCGTTTCGTTTCCAAAACTGAATCAGGCTTGAACGTGTAGTATGGGACCTCTTTCTGTACCATATCTGAATTTGCAGCCACGGCTTGATGGACTACCGCAGCAAAGTTGTGCCGACTCAAGTATTCTGTTTATGCAAAAGCACAGCACACACACCATTATTTGTTGGCGGGTTTCATCGGGTTGATTGCAAGAGCGGCAGCGGTCCTCTACAGTGATCCCCAATCACATACCTTTGGAAATTGCAAGTGGAAGTAACTTTGTCTTGAATAGAAATGATGAAGCTTTCTGTCTCAGCAAAGAGGTCAGATTTTGTTAGCCAGGAGACTGACGATCCCGTGTTCACAGCGTTCCCTTTGAGCTCAGCAGGAAATCTGCCGTGCAAATACTTCTGGGTCCACTCACTCAGCCTATCTTCTTTGGTGATACATAGTCTCTCAGAGTCCGCTTGATCCAGGTTCAATGGGATAAAATTTTTGTCCGTGGCACAAATTACTTCCTGAACAACCGTCGTTTTCTGAAGGAAGTATTTGCGAAGATAGTTGATTTTCTTCGCGCACAAGGAGTCAAAATCCAGAAGACCTCTACCTCCTTCGTTCCGAGGTAAGTATAGTCTGTCTTGCCATTGAACTGTTGGGATGGTGCATGCGCTACTTGGTAAGAGTGGTCCTAACTTTTCGATTAAGGTCCTGCAGTGTAGTCATTGTCCAGTGAAGAATACCGAATGTATAGACAGCCACAGGTACTGCCCAAGTGTTGATGGTTGATATGAGTTTCTTTTGACTTACGGAATTTATTTTGAATATCACGCCTCATCTTCGCTTCACTTGTGCTCAAAAATCGATGCACTCTTAAATACTTATAGGTATCCTTTTGCCCAAGTTCTTGGATATTTGTGCTATACATCAGGATGAGTTTGTCAGGATCAAGGATTATTCCCTTTTCCACGTGCACTGCAGTGCATTTATCAATGCCGAACTCCGTACAAATAGAATCGCTGAAGGACTTAACAAGTTCAAGCAACGAGGAAAGTTGGTTTTATCTCTGGCGCACAACTTAAGATCGACCGTGTAGAATTGATTAATGAGGATATGGGGTTTTTGATGATTTCATATCCCATCCCCGAATCTTTTAACATACTCCTGGGAGGGTTTAGAGCTAGGGAAACCATAAAGGACTGAGATCATCGCCTTGAAAAATTCCTCGTTTGATCCTCAGTTCCTTGGTGGTATATCTGCCTCCAGCAAATGAGACTCTTATCTTTGTACGCCATGTTGCCATGCAGTGTTGGATTAGGTTCACATACTGGGCATTTACTTTGCAGATGCGAAGGACATACAAAAGCACCGAATGAGGCATCGAATCGAAGGCCTTGGTATAGTCGATCCATCCTAAAGAAATGTTGCGGTATGCTTTTTAGCCGAATTGACTACAACACTGTCTACTATCAATAATTCTTTGCAACCTTGAGCACCCTTTCTCCAACCATTTCTCTTTGGTGCCAGAAGATTGTTGGCATTTAGATGAATATTAAGCATATTGGCTAGCCCACATGTAAAATTCTAGATTTGCTTACCAAATATGCAATTCCTTCAGTAAAAGACGCCGGAATGATAGTTGGATCGTTGCGGCTTGAAACCACCTGGCCAGCATGCGTACCTGCATGAAACCACCTGCTTGAGTAGACGAAAAATACTTCCAGCAAAAGTTTTGTATCAGATCAGTACCTGCCGCTTTTCAATTATGCGTCTTTCAGACTGAATTAAAGGTATCCCTTCGCGTAATATTAGGTGAGCACATTTAAGATATATCACAATACTTCCGTTCGTCTTTGCTATCCAGTAAGCTCGAGCATTATGGGCAATGGGAATACTCCATTTATTGCTCCAATATTCTTCCATCTCGGAACTTTTAGAAACTGTTTTTGGTAACTTTCTTTGATCGTTGAGTTGCCTGAAAAATGTCTTCTGTTCACATGAATTCATAGCATTATTTTGTCTTCGTTTCATTGCTTTATATCTTCTTATACGGCGACCAAGGGCTGCGACACGCTGTTTCAGGTACTCAAGTCGCTCTCGAAATCTCTCCACGTAATTCGGCTGGTTTCTTCGAATTCTCATCTTTCGACCAATCGCCGTTACTGCATTGGAGACCTTTACAGTTGCGTTCTCAGGAGCTGTAAAGAAGGCTGCCAGAGCGTCTATGTCCCGCCGGAAGCTTTCAATCTTGCATTCAATGCGCCTCAACCACGGGGGCTTGGTGGGCTTAACAGACTGTACTGTCTCTCCATGTTTTCAATTGATCCTTTACAGGTTTACCAAGCCCCTGTACAACAACTATGGTTGCGCAAGACACGTAGCTTACTATTTCAAGTGATGACGATAGTTCTACATCCACCTTCAGCAATTCGCCGCATTTGTACGTGGGCCATATCCCACTCGCGGGATCCATGGTCGGGAGGAGAAGGGGATGTCATGATAAGGAGAACGGGATGCCTTCATAGCTTTGTAATGCTCAGTCCAAGAGTTGCTCAGACACTAAGAGGCAGGATTCATCAGAATTCGAATCCACAGACTATTCCTGATAACCTTGTGTGTCTTCATTACTTCTTCCTTCATCAGTTTCATTCCTATACTTAACACCCAAGGATGTTCTTACATTCTCCTTAATGGTATTTATCTCTGCAGATGGAAGAAAGTTCCTTACAATGATGGTGCGCTGCTGGTCGCACACTCTGCTCTGATACCGGTATGTCCGGATGCAGTTTTAACTATTCTTCGTGAAATCGCGTTTTGTATCCCTCCATGTCTGCTTCAAGCCTCGTAGCCAGATGTACGCATGCATAATGGAGATATTTAACTCCTTAGTCCATTTCAGGCTCTGGCGTTTGTTCTGAGGTCGGGCGGAGTGAGCTGTTGTCTCACCCAAGCTGCGATCCCCAGTGTTTGTTTGCATTGTGGTCGCCATAAGTGGTTCAGGGCCACACCTTCCCGGGTGGTATGAGGATGCTCCACTGCTCTCCTCTGGAACAGGTAGCACATTTCTCACTGCGAGCCCGGTGCCAGAATTCGCAGCGCCGCCTTGCAAGTGCGGGTAGCACGCGTCACGAATCCTTTGACTTCATCTCATTACTGCTTCTCTACCGGCGGACCGGGTAAGAGTCAAGAGTGGAAGCATCTCTCACCTCTGAGCCACAGCCCCATCTACGCACCATCACCAACCCCTGGGGTGAAGGGCGAAGCTCAGGCGCCTACAGCCCGCAAGAACATAGGGGTGGCTATTTCGGATGCTGCCCAATCTCCCAGTTGTCAGTTGGTTCGCCGATTCCTTTCCCGAAAGTCAGGGGCACAGGTCACCTCCCACCTTCCAGAAGAACAGACAGGCATCCGATTTGGCGGGTCGCCATTGACCTGATAGCCGACACTAAATAGTGACTTTGCCCGTCCCCCTTGATATTATTATTAGAGTATCTATAATATCTTACTGTAATATTGTACCTTATTATTTTCTTAATATTATAGTATCTTACTACATTCAACAATTTATTATTCAATTATTTGTAAATCTCTGTACCAATGTACCCTGTACCTCTGTACCAATCTTTGTCAAACCAGTTTATGTGCTATTATATTGTACAGTGCTATTATGTAGGCCTGTCTTCATTTATCTGCATCCTCATCTTATTTAGTAAGATAATGATAACTGAAGACTTGCCATTTACAATATTCAAATGCGTAAGAAACCATAAACTTCTCTCGTTTCATGTATTAAATTAAAATGTCTGAATCCCCGTGTTTTCTCCTGTGTCTTTATATATCGAGATTCTTTATTTCTGAAACCGAAGAGACATTCTCACGATTACCAGCAGAACCTGCAAATGCGAGAGATAAGGTGTCGAAGGTTGCCAATTTGTTGATATATTTATCTAAAATCTCGCAGGCTTCCGACCACGTCGGCCTTTCAAGATCAAGATCCTAATTACACGTTCTACATTCGCACTACGTATATAACAGGTTCATACAAAACAGAAGGCATGTACTACAAATACACGACCAAAGCATAATTATTATAACTATTTAGAGATTCATATCTTTTTTACCCCCCATGAATATTTCCACTATTCTTGTTTCAGTTTCGAACACTATAGCTGAGACAGATCAGTGCAACAATTATTCCCGCCGCTGGGTCTCGTACTGAGAGATCCTTGGATTAGAGTCCCGTCAGTGATAGATTTTCGACATAAGCTACACAGCTAGGCCGAATTCAGCCGCTAACAGGAGGATAATTCTAACTGCTGCTTTGCAATCCAAATGACCCAGTTTTGCTTGCGTCCAGTCTATAACGCCAGCAGAGTACCTGATAACCGATACTCCCCAGATTTTGACATCCTAGTTGCAATTTCCGCAGTTGAGCTCCGTAGACGGAATTTTACGCGTACGTGTTATGTATCCCGACAAGGCCAAGGGCCTAGTCGGTAGCAAATATCCACCGCTTGCTGAAAGCCTAGATTCCTAGTCTTCATTCGTGATGTCACAGTTATTGCCGTCGAGTTTGAGAGTTCTGTATCTACGCCGAATTCCATCGCGATGTCACAACTAAACACTCGTACTGTGAATATCAGCGACTCAAGCTCTTTCAGACTTTCCGTATAATTTGAGATCATCCATGTGGTGGAGGTATAAGAACATAGGACCCTCCTTTATGTCTAATGCACGAGTCGGGTTATGGGAAGGACTGTTGTAAGGGGCATTAGAGTTACAATAAAGAGTGGAGAACAGAACGAGTCACCTTCACATATCTCTCGGCGTATCCTGACATTTCCAAGAGGGGATGCTTTGACTGAAATGGACCTGTTTCAAAGATACATACAATTTTGATGTACTTATTAATTAATATTATTATTATTAATATTATTATTCTGAAACAAAATTTCTATCAGCATACTGCTAAGACCGCTTAAGGTGCTGCTGCAAATGGGTATAAGGAAGCATAAGGAAATATATGTTCAACCCACTACTACTACTTTACTCCTCCGATGGTGACCTTTGAAATTCCATTAGTTTGTATGAAAATCATACTAAATATTTTATCCAAACACAATATTTTCGACATTATTAAATTTTTACTCCTATTCTTTTTTCACAAAGTGAATGTATGCAATTAATTAAACCATTGTAGATGAAACATTATTTTATTATTGTATACATAGTTTAATATGCCAAAAAATCTGCCATTTTTCACCTTCAAATGAAGAAAAACTAAAATGCTCACTTTCAAAATGTTTTTCTGCTATACCTGCCCTCGCAGCAGGAGTGTCGAAGTTTTTATATACACAAACGTGTTATCAAACTGTTGCCATGTGCACTAGGGATAAATTTAGGGTGATCAAGATCTTTTGTCGCCCATTCTATCTCTCCCCTGCACACTGAATGCAATCGTACGCCTTTCTCGCCTGTGAATTGGGAGGGGAATATCGGATATTGTCACGAAGTAGAGACAGCAGAAAGGGGAAGGAATCCATCTAAATAGTCTCTTCTACAGTAAAATAAGGGATTAACGGGCTTTGTAGTATTTAATGGATGCAATTATCCAATTCAGAATTCCCCATATTTATCACTTACGGCTCTGAGAGTAGATGGAAGAAGTCGACATGACAATGTCAGAGATGTATTGCAAGAGACAAAGTGGAATACGAAAGTGGAAGTAAATAGCTGTAGCTACTAGACTACGTTGATGATAGAGGTGGATCTTGTTCACTTTGTTTGAACAAAGACGTTCTCAAAGAACGTGACGCCTAAGAACCTATCTCCATTTCATAACTCGTGAACATATGTATATTTATTAGTATATTACATTTACTTTACTCACATCCACATCGTCACAAATAATATCAACATTACACTATTAACTGTCTCGCCATAAATTCAGTACATTCTTTAAAAGAAAGGGTTCTAACAGAAATAATTAAATAAATTCAAGCTATTAATTGCATTAAATCAGAATTTCAACTGAATTATACAGCATGTAATTTATCAATAATATCATGATAGGAAACAATTATCCTGTTAAGGGACATGAACCCTTTACCTACTTAAAAATTAGTCTAATAATTAGTATGCGCAAACTCTATTGAGACACTTCAGTAATCAAGAGTTAGAAAACTCAACGGCAAAACTTCAGGAATGGGTTTTTCATACAGAGAGATGATGGAAAGTTCATTATATTGGACCAGCAATGCATAATTACGGGCTTAATAGTGTGGGTACCGTGTTTATATATCAAAAGACACCCAAGGTGCCCTCCACGTGCCTGAATATAGTCCTTTGCTCGGTTTCGTATTGGAACAAAATGTCTGATGTAGTTCGTACGTTCTGACATGCTGCCAAACCACATGCACGGAATATTTTATTCATCGTGTACAGCAGTTGGTTGCACCAAAGACTAAGTGACTTCTGATGTTCTGTGAGCTTGTAACGCGGTCATGTTGGCATAAAAGACGAGAGATCCCTTCAAATGCCTTTCGTTTTGATAACCTGTGGGTTGGATATTGTCTCTGATATAAGCGATGCGCTCTGAAAGTATTGCAATCCACAAAACCCTTCATGCAATGGATGTACACGATTTCTTCACTTCTGCACATTACATTGGACTGAACAACAGAGAAAACGAACTTCTTAGAAATATTATCATACACTGAAAGAGAGACGCGGGAGAAAGACAGAAAAAGAGCAAGATTGAGAGAAAGAGAAAGACAAAGTCACAGAGAGTGAGAGACAGAGAGACAGACACATTTGCAGAGAAACAAATCTATTGAACAGCTACGACTTGCGACTTTGGGAGATCATTTAAAGATGCCAAAAGTATTCATCAATCAAGTATTCAACATCAATTTTATTCGCAAAATGACTACTCGGGCAACAATTTTAACCAGTGTCTCATTTACTAATATTAATAAAAGTTCGAATAACTGTAATAAAGCATTACCAGAGATATATTGTAATAAATTTTTTCTTCTCTACATGAAGGCACCATCCAAGAAACTTTTGTTTCACTCTGTATATATTTGTCCACATTTACCCTTACCCAAAGCCAAGACCGTATTCACTTCATGACGACGAACAAAAATTACATGATTTCTGGGTGAAAATGTAATCATATCGCAGAAAATAAGGCTGTATTCCGTTAAGTGGTGTACATAATATTTACCCAAAGTCTATTCCTGCCCGAGACCAAGCAAGTTCGGCCCTGGGATTCATACCAGCTGCTACGGATTTCTCTGATGCTGGCACTACCTCACTCGGTCATCACAATAATGCCCCAATGTATTAGTATTTCAATGCTAATTAATTGCTCGAAAAATTATTCAACTCCTCTCAAATTATTTTTACAAGTAATTGTTAACTGGCTTACGATTTAAGCTCGCCCAGCTACAACCGATCATCATCAAAACAAAATGTTTCCCCATTTAGGAATATATAATTGCTAATTACTTTCTCAAAAAAAAGTACCTTTCAAATTGTTTTTTTTAATTATGCCAATCACCAGTTTAGCAACCTCCGATAATTAACGCTCATTCTAACATGTAAAAGAAATGAGGAGAATGTAACAATAAATTACAAGAATAATTGTTAGACAATGGAGCACCTATTATATTCTAGGCTAGTATTACGATAAATAAATCTGTATCAACCTCTAACAACACCGAAAATGGAATTGTTTTTATTAGTTATTAGTTCAGTGAGATAACGTCTTTAATTGAATTAATTTAATTTAATTGCTAAATTTAAAAACCGAATAGATTTATAATACATTTTATATTATTTTATTATTATTACTATTATTATTATGAAATACAAGTAAAATAATTTACCATTATCTTTCAATGTTTTCCGTTTCTTTCAAGATTTGAACTTTTTACTTGATGTTTTTTTCGCTTGTATGCTGCAGAGATTTCCTCCCTTTCCGTTTTTAGAGGAAATTCAAAAATACTTAAGCAATCTTAGCTTCATCAAAACTTGTTTTAAACAATTAGTAGTCTAGTACTTATTAACATTTCACTGATGTAGACAAGTTCCGTCTAATTCTCTTCTGTGCCTAAATTACTGAGTAAAAACGTCTCTAATTTTGAGTAAAATCTCATAGTGTTCAATCTGATATATTTGTAATTAATATTGAATATATCCCAAACTTGAAGTTAATAATCTTAATCACAGAAATACTGTGAGAGCGTTTCCTTTTCTATCAACTCCTTCCTCCCTCGCTTTCACTTCCCTCTCCGAAGTGAGAAACCCTTCATCCAAATTGCGTACGTATTGGTCATTGAATGATCTTTTTATCATGCACTATTGTAATAAAATTTTTGAAAGTGGTCAGGAGGAAGAGTAGGCTAAATGGCCTGAGCACAAATAAAGACATTAATTTATTTAAAGTAAAATACAACTTGTGAAATTAAATAATTAAAAATAATAAGTTTTGCACAGTGAAGCACTTTATATATACTAATGAAATATGTAACAAAGAAAATGAAATAAATAATCTATCAACTTGCAATATTACAAAACTAATTTACTTCAATCCACTCGCGCAATCAGCATCCGAACACTTTTATGTCCATTATAACTAATACAATTCAATAATTCAAAGGCACTATGTATATTGATGTATCGGTAATGTAAACTCATGGTCCGTACCGTCACCTCAATCGGACGCTCCTTTGTTACTTTTTATGTAATATGTTTTTTGGTTGTTCGCATTCATATTGATTAAATGGAAAATTTAACGCTCAGTTTACGAGTAACATTATGTTAGGAGCTAATTTGATCCAAGTGTCCACAGGTAGATGCAAAAATCACTGGCGGTATCAGATTATATTCAACAAATTCGTTCCAGTTTGCGTGAAAGGAATAAGTTATAGGTATAGTATTATGTCTACATTACTTTCGTAATGATTAATTGTATCTGATTATTGTCAAATGTGTATCTAATTGTTGGTGAACGCTGCTGAAATGCCCACGATGCACCATCCGAGAACGCCGAATGCTGGCCGTTCCTCACACGCGTTTCCGTGCCTCAACTCATAAATGTGTACAAACGGTCTAGTTAGTGCGACACTCAGAAATTATTACAGAGAAGGTGAATTTCAGTTCGGAGCCTCTCCAAAAAAATCTGAAATAAAAAAAGTTAAAATACGTTAACTTGAATTTTTTCAATAATGTGTATTCATAAGAAGAATATTATTTTAGAAGTGATGAAATCAAAAATTGGAAAAAAGTTTTGAATCAATTAATAAAATAAGTAATGTAGCTTTGGGAGCTGATCCTATTCATCAAGAGATTGCGGTGCCCGGACCGGGAAGTCCTAGGTTCGAGTCCCGACGATGGCAGCATTTTCGACATTAGCTAAACAGCAAGGTCATGTTCAGCCGCTGTCTGGAGGAGAACTCTAGTGGCCGGCTGCTCTGATCGGTAATTTTCCAATCAACACCAGGCGAATGCCGGAGCCGCATCCAAACAAACGGGCCACGGGCCGCGGCTGTCTTAACCATCTCTTCCTTGTCCTATTCTCATCCTTCACATACACACACACTTACATGCACTACACCACAACAAATTTCGGGAGATCAGTCGAGAGCTTAGGTGCTCCGGTGGGAGATGTCTGATTGGTGAAAACATAGCTAGCGTACGTGTAGATTGGCGTTGGACCTCATCATCCAGCGGGGGAAGATCACCGCTACCTACCGCGATAAAATATGCACTATACTTATTGGACAATTTACGTTAGCAGTTAACGCGCCCGAAATCACCAATCAATCAATCAGTCAACCAATTTTATACTCTTCCCTCCGCATCCGCGATCTCTCGATTTGACAACTTTATATTTTTAGCGTTAAATGAAGGAGCACATATTTGGAGAAGAATCTATACAATAGATCACTGGGAATGTGCATGCGGTTGTGGCTTACTTGAACCTCGCAAATTGGACCATCAAAAAAAACATTATGATCCAGCTATTTCTCTTTCACGTACGAGGCCTCTTTTGAAAATTTTCCGTAACTTTTTTTATTCTGTATAAAGTTGGCTTGTATGCAACATATACTGTACATGTACGTCACACGGCAGTATGTATTTTTTTATTTATTGGGGTTTAAGTGCCCTTCAACTGCAGAAGTCATTGAGGCCCATGGGCTGTGCTACCATCACCATCTAATGAGTAAATAGCGAAAATGATGAGGTGAAACATGATGGAAAAATGGTGGAATGAGATGCAGAGAAAATGGTCAGAACATACCTGGAGAAAGCTTTCTTTGTCAACAATAACTCTACTTGGATTGGCTGGAGATTTAGCCCTTGCACCAACGAACGAAAGGCGTACGCTTTGGCCACTACGCTACAAGCCTCTCGGTACTTTGTATCATTTAAAACCGTATTACTCTGCAATTTATTTTGGTTACCTGCCGGCCAGGGAGACCGTCATGCCCGACTCTGTAACCGTGTAACTTCTCACGACTTCAAGGCTACTCGCTGAGTCAAACGCCACCGTACTGAGATAGTATACAGGTAACAGAGTAAAAAAAGTCCAGACATTTCGTCACGGTGCGAAGGGCGACAAATTATGCATCCATTCCGAAGTCTTTGAACGCAGAAAGACGTAATGAACGGCTGATCTTTCCCTTCAGCGAAATGAATTCATGCGAGCTACCTCACCAGCCCAATATAAGCACGATAGTAAAAAAAATATTTTTCACCATCTAGTGTCAAGTTTTGAAGTGCTTGTGCAAACTAATATCACATATCTGTAGTATTTCCATGACGAACAATCCAGAAGGCTCCCAATGCCCCCAAAACAGGAAAAGAAAAAACACACAAAGGCAAAGAATGTTTACCAAAAGTACTTCAGTTAAAAAATTTTACCATCTAATATATTATACTAGTGACACTGGCTGAACCGTTACAAAAACTTCCATATACTTCATACGACGCATAGTCCAGCTCGATTAATCATAGTTTACTTTCTTTTAGCAAGTCCCTTTCTAATACTACGTAACAAAAATAGATGAGGACCTTCAATAACTCGCCACATAATTCGACAAAAAGGTACAAGAAAATAGTTTGTTTCTTTCTTAAGTTCATACTGCTTACCAGATACATCTGAGGGTATATAATTTTACTTTCATGAGACTAACAACAAGAACACTTCTGACATAATCTTTTGTTTTAACTGCATGTTACGTACAGATAAACGTCTTTCGATCTCTTCATAAAATAGGAAATTAAATCTCAAATCAACACTGACTATTACATTAATTCGAATACGAATTCACTGCACCACTCCTCTCATTAACACAATTAAGGTAACGGTTTGAAATAAATTAATAGAGAGGTTCAATGTGCAATATCACACGATGCCCTTTTCAGAATATTTACAACACAAATAAATGAATACAGAGATTCAATGTGGAATATCACACGACGCACCTTTCCAGAATATTTACAATACAGCAAATGTGAAATGCCTTAATTACCATACTTTTTCATCACCATTTTGCAACACACAGTTTCATTGAAAAACTTTGACAGTTATATGCATCCTAATATGGATTTGAACTTCGGAATCGTCACTGAACTCGCTCTAATTCCGTCTAATATAATGTGCCATTTCTCGACAACTCATTTACGTCCACACAACAATTCGGAGAACGTGATTATAAAGAAATTCACCTCCTGCTTATCTCTAGACGCGTCGGCTGCCAATCTCATTCACTGTTGGAAACCTCTTACCTCTAAGTTTTTCTGTCGAATATTCGCCGTTTTCCGGAGCACGATTACAATACTTTCTCTTATTGCAATTTAAGGGCTATAAAAAAAGGGATCTTCCGCTCTTCCAAGCCGCCAGCGAGACAAGCGGTTACTAGAATGACGTAAACATGAACAAAATTGTCAACATTAGGCTGATTCACGGACGTCACCAGGACCAAATTATGAGAGGGAGTTTCAGTAGAGTAGGTACAGCACAGTCCCAGAGTCCCCTTGGTAAATATTGGAAAACGAAAAGACGTACATTTTTGAAATTAAGTCATTTTGAATACCTTCGACCAAGAATTTTAAATGAAGAACAATATAAAATAATATAATGAAGTGATTTATTATTTCA
>JAHLJT010008446.1:59589648-59608245 GCA_031308135.1 Acheta domesticus | reverse complement strand
TTTTTGAAAACTGCAAAATTTGTTCGGTTTCTTCCTTAGTATTGAAAATAAAGATTTTTTCCTGAAATCTGGTGTTCAAAGTCAAATCTTGAAATAAGATTATGACAATCTTTAGAAATGAGTCTTGTCCTTTCCTTACCCCCTTCCTTATAGACACTCTCATATGCATTACACTACCTCACATGTCGAGAACTTAGAGCTGGGGAAAATCCCCGCAAACCCACGTACCCTGCTCTCGCCAGCCAGTGGGGGAACGATCACCATCCCCTCCCGCGAGAACAACAAACACTAGACTTCCGGGCCTAATGAATTCAGCAGTTGACACGCCCGGAATCACTAAGCAATCGATTTTGCAGAGAAATGCTGCCATCTGCAAGTTTTAGTGCGATCCACGGATCGAAGTTAGCCGGTGCACATTGCCGTTTGTAATGTTACACTCCCGTATATCAATCACACAAAACTAGTATACTGGTACTGTATAATCAAAAACGTATACTGTCAAATTTTGAAGGCTATTAATTTAAATAAGTTATTAATAAAAATATTAAGTTTCGTAAAATCACCGTCGGCCGTTCGATAAAGACAAGCGGGACATCTTGGGCGGACGCATCTGTGGAAGCGAGGCATTTCCCGATTCTAACAGTACGTAGACAAGGTATGTAGGTGAAATATCTTCGAACTACCTCCTTGGGTTTTCGTCCGCACTTAATCGAAGATAACAAATCAGTTGCTCTTGTATCTCTCATCGCGATCTACACGCAGGTCTATCACAATGTTTCGCTGCTACTGAGCAGATGACGCTTAAAACACTATCCACAAGACTAATAATGCAAATGTCCAAATATTATTTGTTTTCTGGGATGAGAAGGGCTTAAGCAAAATGCATCATGTTGGATGAAAACGGATACATTCAAATTAGGATTGAATTTTACAATGAGAAGAGTTGAAGCTCGGAACTGATTTCTATGTAAATATATATTTGCTAAATGAGCTAATATCGAAACTAATTTGCATTTTCTTATATTTCACAATGTGCAAAATTGAAAAAGTTTCTTTTATTTTCCATATTTTAGCATATTTTGAGTTTTTGTACATATTTGAATAAAAGTCAATATATTTTTCATATTTCTTACAAAAACAGTCTATATACTAGCACATTAAGCTTAACACTGAAATTTCATGAAATATTAAAAATGCATCTCAACGAAAAAGAGATTACCTTTTTTTAGTAATTTCTTAAACATTACAGGTTTTTGAAAATGAGGGAGAATTGACTATGGGAAAGCAAGTTAAGAAGCTGTTAATGTTTTAATTTATGGGAAGAATACAGGTCCACTCACCGACTCTGAGACTCTGTTTGAGGAATCTGAGTGTCCCGCGAGGTGAATGGGGGCTCGAGGAGGTGCGAGAACTGTTAGATTTGTTTGACAGATGACCTTGAGTTATTGATGGTGTGTGGGAAACGCATCTCGTTTCTGTGTCCACACTACCCCCTCTCCTCCCCTCTGAGGCTGCCGTCTAGAAATCGCATCACGTCAAAGAGACTTGGACATCAGAATTCAACTTATACAGCTCCTCATTGTCGGTTACAATCCAGTCAGAATATCATGAGTTGGTTCAGTTCTGTTAATCTCTCCATTAATCCAGTGTAAAATGCCAAAAGTAGAACAATCAGCCAATATAAAATTAGATGTTACATTTTAGAATTTAAAGATGAAAGTTTATCGACTTACAATAAAATATTATTTTACCATAGTGAATTTTTATGACATTAAGTCCATAATTAACTCCATATTTCGATAAAATAATTACATATATATTTACATATTTCGAGCACGTTTGTCTATGTGTGAGATAGCTATGTTTTCATTCTAACAGTGTGCGAAACATTACGAAGTGTGACCGAAACGCGGCGAAGAGGTTTGCGAAACATCTTTCGCACACAGTCTGTTAAATATAGTATATGCAATACGTGCACGAATCACTTATTTGGAGCACTTGTTACGTAACTTACCATCTGAGCAGTTGTCTCGACACTCGATTCCAAATTGAGAGTGATATTTATTTACATACAGATGTACATACGGTTAAACAAATATATAGTATTGTTTCATTAACACTGCTTCCGTGTTGAAGACTGTACTGCCAGATAGCCGAGCTGCATGACCATGGGCCTCTGTCATCGGACCCATGCCGTAGTGCGGGTTTTGTTGCTGGATATCCAATTTTGCTGGGTACCGTCACTGAGAGACAGGGAAATTACATCGTTTGTGTTTAATGTTATGTGGTCAGAATTTTGTAGGTCACGTAGGGTAGCACATATTACTTCGCCCGTGTTTGGATTAATTGCGGAAGCCATTGGTTCACTGTAAGATATTGTATACCTAATAGTATGGAAAACTGGAACATGGATGTCAAAGCACTACCCTATACATTTTGCGAAAACACACGGAACGGAACGCTTTAGTAACATTATAAATTATTTAATTCAGTAAGTGGCGGCGGTATGCCGCGAGCAGAGATTACGGGGCCTCTAGCTGAGGACAGTGTTACTCTACCTCAGTGTTGTCAAGGTCGATGCCTCGAGCGGGAGTCCGTGGCACGAGTGCTATGACGAATCGCCCCTCCACGCAGTTCATTGCCCCGCCACCAGAGACAACGCCATCCCTTTGTAAACGGTGGGGTTACTAATAGTTTCCTTTCCCGACGCTAGTTTGCACAGAGAAGCTCGTGGCATGCTACGGTGCCACGACACGTGCCACTGCCACCAGTAGAAGACCTTGACATCACTGCTCTACCTCTTGGGCGGATTCCCGCACGGCCGGCAACTTGGTGAATCACCACTGTACTCGGCCTAGACGGGCTGTCGCGTAGCACGTCCGAACTCCAGTGTGATCCGATAAGGGATGTGCGAAGTAGTAAGAAAATGATTTAGTGGTAAAGGTTAAGACGAGCGGTGTAAAGGGGTAATGATAACGTAATAGATATTTGTGTCTGATATTCATACTTATTTTGACGATGATATGGCATATCAAATGATTCGGAGAAATAACAGTTTGAGGAGAGAGATCACTGGTCTCCATGGTGACGTGACGGTTGACGATGGTCATAAGGTGGTGAGAGCGACGAACATTAAATGTGAAGCATAACCTTGGTGATAAGATGCAAAATGTCAAAGACATTCTCTTACGTAGTGTCGGCGGAAGCTGTAACGGGGGACGGGGAAGACGGGGGTAGGTGGGGAGGGTGCGGCGCTGCGGACGCAAGGCTGGCCGGGGGGGAGGAACGTAGGGAAGCAGATTCTGCGTAAGGGCTGGCAGGCGGTGTAGGTTGCCGGGAGGCGAGGGGAGGGGGTGGCGTACGGTGGAGGAGAGGGAGGGGCGGCGCCGGGGGCGGCGGCAGCGACGGCGCACGGGGTTCCGTCCACCGCCTGCGGCGTCTCCCCCGGCGACGGCCAGCAGCAAGCCGTCCGCCGGCGGACAGACGGCGGCGGAGCGCGCGCGCCGGCGCACTAGTGCGGACGGCGTAGACAGCATCCCCACGTGCGCCGATGGCTGCTCCTGTTCGCAGCGTGAAGCAGGAGGCGCCGTCGCCGGCGTCGGCCCCGGCCAGCCCCATGGAAGCGGCCAGCCCCGAGGGCGGCGCGGCCGTGGAGGCCGGCGCGGTGGCGGGCGCCACCCCCACGGCGACGGCGGCGGCCGCGGCGGCGGCGGCGGCCGTGGCGGCGGCGGCCGCGGCAGCGGCGGCGGCGGCGGGCCCCGGGGCGCAGGCGGCGGTGGCGGCGGGGGCGGGCGCTGGCGCCTCGGCCGCCCCCGCGCGGAGCAGCTGGTGAGAACGAATAGCGGCAGCGCTCCACGCGCGACTTTTGGACGGCGCGCGCCCTGGCACGCGGGAGCGCGTCCGTCGGCCCACTGTGGCGCTCTTGTATATCCCAAATATGTATTAGATTCTCTTCATTAAGGATATGCCGAACATTTTGGAGTAGATCACTTATGGTTTCTACGAAGTTGCAAGAATTACTACTGCAGGAAATTGTTTTTGTTTTGTTGGCAATGCAGGCAAAATGTATTCAAAGAAATTATTCATACCCGCAATTTATTGCCAATGCCTGTGCTATAAATTGAAGCGTTGCTGAATTTTTTTACAATAATATAAAATTACGGCGAGGCACGCGATGGCGATGCACTATGGCAGGAGGTTCGAGAACAACATCGTATGTTGTCACTGATATGCACTTGCTGACACGTCAATAATGTGTGTATAACTTTCTTGAAATCGGTTTTTCTTTCATGATGGAATATTATTTTTTTGTAGTCGCAGGAAAATATTAAAAATTACATATTGAACGATGTAAATTAATCATTTTATTATATTACAATGTAGATTTACCGATTTGTTTAAAATTATAGAAACTATAAAACTATAGAAAATGTAATTTTCTTATGACCGGAGGCGTCGTAATTCATGGTGAAAATCACGCACATGAAGTTCACGTAGTTCAGTAAATTAGTTCGCGTCGGTTACCTAAATTTACGATCATATTTCAAACGTTATGATTGTTGAAATTTAAAAATAAATTACGCAAATACTTCGTGTGAACCGTTTCACATACCGTTAGTAATAGTCTTATTTTTACAGGCTATATATTGCCCATATCGTCAATTTTAAGAGGAAAATTAATACTAATGAAAAATATATTACAAGATAATTAAATAATACCGGTTAAATGAAATGTAACTTTGTACGCCTAGACGGCTTGAATTTGAAGTTCACCAGCACATTTTGTTGCTTGGAACCTTCCTATCTTCCTCGAGCGACTAAATGTGCCGGTGAATTTCAAATTCAAGGCTATTTCTTCTAGGTGTACAAAGTTACATTTTGGAATTGATTCTATATTGTATTAGATTCAATGAATGTAATACAATATATCTCTTTTCTTAACTGTGTAATAGATGAAAAATTCAAAGCGTTTCGCCTACATTTAATGACGTAAATCAGTATTATAAGAATATGCATAATTGCAAGACACATCAAACATTTATTATGGTATTGAAAATGTGTTGGCGTAACGCACAATGTTGTTAGTGCAGGAAAGTAACGTTTGAGGAAACGCACATTAACACGTTAAGCCGACAGCCCAAATCAATGAATATTCACCTACACCGTACACAAAGTTCTTAAACTTCCTACATACTTAATTCCAGTGATTATATTTTATAGTAGAGCCATGGTGGAAATAACACCATGAGTAGAGCATGAAAACTACTATTTGAACATAATTTGAAATCGGGAAGAAAAAGAAAACCTGCACTGAATACATTCCTTGATTTCTCATCGGGTAAAATAGACAAAGTTGTTACCGTAATTATTTCAGTTATGTGTGTTTTTGTTATCTACGCACGTAAATCCATTTCACATTTTCTCAAACTATTACGTGTTATGAGATTGAACTCCGAATGTCACGTCCATGTAATTTAATCTATTTCGTAACCGCATTTATAGAAATACGTATTAGAGTCTTAAGTAAAATTGGTGCTATGTTCATTCTCTTATCTCTAAGTTATTTCCAAAACACATTTGTTACTGAAATCTGGTACAAGATTCTTGCAGCAGAGGTTTTGCCACAATATTTGCATTTTGAGAGGTTTTGAGGTTGAAATACAGATTACTTGCGTAATATGAAATAATGTTTGGTTTCGGTTTGCTGTGTAGTCAATCCGTGTAGCATCATACTGAGCATTTTGTCTATGCACTTAAATGTATTTCTTCCATTGCTATGACAAATCCTATTGAATGAATAATCAGATATTTACGCGTAGTTGCCGCAATTCCATTTATAACTTTATAATTAGGAAACGAGATGTTGTTGAACCAAAGATACTTAGGCGAGAAACAGATTGTGCAAATACATCATTCATTAAATGACAAGAAGTCAAAATTACACTTCTTTCTTCTTCTTCTTCTTCTTTTCTTCTTCTTCTCCTATTCCTCGTTAGGTCTCTTCCTCCTCCTTGTTCTCCTCGTCCTCTTCTCCCACTTCATCCTGCTTTTCTTTCTCCTTAGCGATTTATACGTGATGTAAGGTGAAATGGTCATATTTTTTAAAGTGACGCTCTAAGGACAAATTCACAGAAAAACTTCAGAAGCTCCCAACTTACAATTTTCTTGAAAGGTTTGACCTAATATCTGGGAGTTTTGATGTTCAAATGAAGAATATTTTCACACTGAGACAGTCGTTAGCGTAAAAAGGATATTTTGTCAATAATTGGGGAGGATGAATTTTTCACTTTATTGAGAATAATCTCAAGAATATATGTTCGTAATTATTCATGAAGACTGAATGACCGGCAGTGACTGGTTAGGACGTGTCCAACAAAAGCAAGATCAGATGCGGATCCGAGTGATACAGAATATAATTATAACGTACGTAAATACTGAACATTTCTTTCCCTCCTTTACTTAGGAAAATTGCCAACAGTCCATTATTAAGTTTTTTCTTCCCCCTTTTATCCATCTATCTTTCTATTCTATATATTTCCTCTCAATGTAATTACTATAACTCTTTCTATTCCATCATGATGAGACAATGAATATATATTGTAAGTCTCCGAAACCCAATTTATCATGTTAAGTACATAAATGAAATGAAGTTATACATAGTTTGTGGGAGACTATGCATATCATGTTCCAAGGAAATCACTTTAATAATTGAATTCATTAAGAGCTCTCTTTAAGAATGATATCAGTTGCATTGATGTACACTTAAAATAATAGAAATTATGTTCAATGACATCTAAATGGAATTTAGGAAACGTAATAAACTATTTTGTATGTTATGAGTAGCAAAAGGAAATAATTTTCATTACAGCAAAATTCGCTTTATTAAAACTTAAAGCCACATTTCTGGCATGTGAATTGTCAATCATTTTATGTTAAAAGGTAAGAAAGGAACGAAAAAACGAACAAAATATTTTATTTCTTAAGCATTATTTAATTTTTACAATAATTTTATCGTACTGGAGGCAAACTGATTCATGTGACCAGTACCTACTTCCTAACTAGCAAAATTGATCTACTAATTGAGGTGTTCGAGATCAGATAATAGAAAGGAAACTCAAGTGAGTTTTGCAGGGGAAACGATAGAAGTTCAAACAGTTGTGTGAATAAGGTGATTAAAATGAAAAGAAACGTATATTTTGTATTCTTACCTTTTTTGTTTCAAGAAATCGTTCATAATGTGACATCTTGCGGCACACATTATGATATATTTGGCGTTTATGGTAAGAATAATTGCGTCGTGGAGTGATAACGGTAAATCGAACAGCCGGCTACCGTTTTTTCACACAGATGCCAAATACCCATGACATCACAATATTTTTTTTTTCAAAAATTATTTTTGATTCTCTTATAAATTTATAATGCCGTGATACAAAAAAATGAGGAGCATATAATCAAACTCATATTGTCCATTGGTGGAAACCATTGAGTTTGATATGAAATCATGTAGTACGCAAGTTGATAGTAATCTTGCTTTCCGATTTCTTCAAATTTCTTCCGATTTCTTCACGCTTTTAATTCAATGTGTTGAAATGCATTCTGAAGTCTGAAAGCAGAAACGTATTAAAAGTTACAAGATCTCACATCAAACTTAATTTTTTCCACCAGTGCAGAATATGAATTTCGATTAGTTGCTCCTCAAATAACATATGCAACTCGTCTATAATGATAGATTATAGCATTCGTACAAATTTGAAAACTTGCTCCTAACGTTGCTCGTTTTCAAAATATGTACTCATTAAATAAAGCTTAACATTACAAACTAGTTACATACTATTACACTATGCGTATTGTATTACACTAATCTGCTAGTGGCTTGCCAAACTAACAGAAACGAAAACGATAAATATTTCAACTTTGCTTCTTGCGTGGCATTGTTTAATCCTAAGCGCCTCAATTATCGCTTGAGTTAAAAAAATTAAGCCTGTTTAATTATCCTGGTCCCCAGCCAGCAAATATTCATACCAAGACGGTGATAAATCAGCCGAAAGAAATTTTTATCTCAAGAAACCTAAATGATGATTAATCATTTTGCCAAATAAAATCATTTGTTCTACAATACTTCTTACAGTTATTTCGCTTTTATCTTTAACGCAGATTTGATAAAAAGTAAAGTAAAAGAAAAGGGTTGTGATGAAGACTACTAATCTCGAATAAATCTTATAACACCTCTGGTTAAAAAGAATTTGCGAATGGAACGTTCAGCGTTCATCTTAAGAGCTTTAAAAATTCCGGGAAGGATGCCTGATGTTTCGGTGCGGTAGGTGTGGGTTGAAGACGAGGCAGACTATTCAAGAGGGGTCATTGAGGCGGGGATAAAGTTTCTCAGAAGAGTGAATGACCGGCAGTGACTGGTTAGGGCGTGTCCAACAAGAGCAAGATCAGATGGGGATGCGAGACCTCGGGTGCTTGTGTGATAGATAGTTCTCGAATCCAGAGGGCGTCTTTTATATGTGACTCCTTGACTCTGTACCATTCCGTTGTCTAAAACCTTATTTCTCGGAAGGAATTAATTTAGTGTGTTGGTGTTTGATAATGCTTAACTAAATGAAAACAGATTATAGTCAAGAATATCTCATATACGACTATGCTTGCATTTTTGTGCTGAATAGCGTAGTTTGTGGGACCATCCTTTGAACCTTCTATTGATTATTGTATATTTTCAGAGTTACTGTCGCCCAATTTCAGATTACATTTTATTAGAAATATTAACATATGTAATAGCCTGTCCTTTCCTGCATGATTTACTCACATTGCCTATAAATAGAGCTCGAACTTGCTCTTGAGTGTTCAAAAACATTAAACAATGTTGGAATTTCCGATTAATACTCTCTACCGCGTGTACAAAAATAGAAATGTGATGAGCAAAGGGGGGAAAGCCAGTCCGGAGCTGCGGTCCGCTGCTCCCGATCTCCTATCATTTAAGCCTTGCTGTCAATCACACTAGTTGGCGGGGCTTCGCGAGTTCATTACAGACGACGAGAACTGCGGTGGCAGCGCATCTCCCTGACCGAAGTGCTTTGATTTCTACGCCAATGATTCCGAGCTGTGTTTCGAGCGAAAATGGGTTCTGAGCGAATAGCCAGTCAGGATCCTGCTCACGAAGTTCAAAAGATACAAGTGGCGGAATGTGCAATAAGTGACTGTGCGATGAGAAAAGTGAATCCTGTTCTTTTCACTCGAGCGTGAGATATCGAGAAGCATAGAAAATAACAATAGGAATGTCGTAAAATATTAATATAAAGACAAATGAGGGGGAGGAGATATATGCGATTGCCCAAGTCAATAAATTCTCGTTTGTTATTGGCTAACGAAGTTTCATCTGAAATATAAAAGTAGTAAGCATTTCTTTGTGATCCTACAGGTAGAGTTTGTACATTCCAACTGAAAGTGTTCCTTGTTTGTCTTCATAGTGTACATCATATACACTCAGAGATCCAATATCAGGTTCATCATCCAGTGCAATTTTCCTCTTAATTTTTTCTTCACTACTTATGCATGACAACTAGTACTTACCCTCGCTGTGTATCGATTAGAGTATTTGCGGTCCGCCTATGGCGAAAAACTTTTTTGTCGCAGGCGTACTGCAGAGAAGTCATAGCCATATGAAAACAACTGGGTACTGGGCAGTAAAAAACCGTAGGATGACATTAATGAACATGGGTGCCGCCTGAGAATAATCCTAAGAATATCTGGCTCGAAATTATCCATAAAATCGTTCTATGTTTGTGGTTCTACAAGCTTAGAACGTAGCGCATATTTTCTTGAATTATTTCCAATTTTTGAAGTTTAACAGAAATTGAAGCTGTGCATCAATTATTTAAGCGTCCGTTGCTCCCTTTGAAGAAAAAAATATTCATAAAAATTTGAAGCCATTTTTAAGAAAATATTTCAAATTCTGTTTAGGATTCATGTGACGTATCCTCAAAATCAAAATATGCGTTTCAAATTAGCAGAGCTAGATTTCACCGAGATCGATCGGGCATTTTCAATTTTGGAGAAATCCGTCTTAACGTTTTAAGCACTAATGTTGACAACAGATGGACGGAGGCAGCGATATTTTACCGTCCGCCATTTTTTTAGTATGAGGAACCCACAAAAACGTGAATTCTGGCAACACAATGTTAGTGGAAGGAATTAACTGCATAAAAGAACAAGATTTATCAGCTTCTCCGACATCGGGCCGCCACAGTACGAGATTTTCTGTCGGCAAATCGCCTTTTTGCCACATCATTACAACTTTCTCTATACTACGTAAATAGTGTGCAAGAAAGTAAAAAATAGAGTACAGAACTAGAACAAAAGTGTTTTAGGTAACTAGCTTCCTAGAGTTCGCGAAACAGTGCGCCTAGGGAAGTGCGAAAATTTGAAAGTAAGGGTGCTCCAGAATGGTGGTACATTTCTGGATACCTGACCCTTGGCAGACTTGTGGAGAAGTCAGTTGATAACTCTTTCTTCAAATGTGCTTTATTAATTCTCATTTTTCAACTAAAAGAAAGAAATTATCCATCAAAATTAAATAAGATATCATTCAAATTGTGTTCAAATTCAAAAAGTGTCAAATGAAAGGAAAAATTAAACATTTTGAATCGAAAATATCTTGTTTTCTAAAATGTTTACTGAAGAATGCAATAATTGCATTTGAGTTCTTCGTTCAGATTAGGAGATTAACAGATAATGATTCTGTTAAGAGCTGTTCTTCCGCAAGAAAGACTATTAATTTATAGAAACTTGTATGTACAATTTTTCGGAAATATGGTAGGTTTGCGTAATTTTGCGTTAAGTATAAGTAATTTAAAAAAAATTAAATAGCTCCAATTTTTTCTTTCTTGAATCGAGCACGCTCTTGTGAAGATGACGCATGCTTCATTCTCGACACTGAATTTTCGAAAATTGAGAAATTTACTACATATCTGAACACGATTTACCCCTTTTTTCGATATCATGCTACATGCCTGGTACCACAATACAAAGTATTCTGTCGAAAAATTGCTTCATTTTGGAGCGGCATTACAAAACGTTTTCTTTACTAAGTAGTATATATAGTATAAGTAGAAAAATAGACAAGATTTTGCTTTAATTTTGCCAAACTTGCTTTAATTGCTTTTTTGCTCGATAAGAGCGAAATTTGCTTACAATAGGCCCATTTTTCATTAAATACTCTGCAATAACAAAATTGCAAAAAGTTGTAACTTGTTTATGAAGCCTTGTGAAAGTTTTATATTTCTAACCGGCGCGGTATACGATGTAAAATAAAATAGTTGATCGTGGTTTCTATGTACTTCAAATCCCAGCACTAACAAATACTTTTCAGGATTAACAACACTCAAGGCCGCGTTGAGTGTTGAGTGAACGAGGCGATCCCCAAGAGAAGCCATCCCTGGCCGCGTTAACATTTAAAATCAAATTCAAATGTGCGAAATATTTCCATAGTTTCCAATTAGTGTCATAATATTACATATCCGTTGCAAATAATAGAAGAAAGTATGTCTGTTGTATAAGCACAAGTTTCAGAACGGAATCGTGAAGATAAGAAAGGCGAACTACTTTAAGGAATTATTGTGTTCGCGTGTTTTTTACTTTCACCAGTTGACTTTTATCTCGTAATTTTTAATTTTACTACACTTTTGCAATATTTGCAAAGAGGAACGTAAAGGAATATATTGCTTCGGTGTCCCCCAAGGCCTGCTACGACGCCACTCGCTCATGCAAATGCATTGTCGCGCACCTTCTTTCCCATTCCTTCTGCTCCGTAATTAAAGGGTTCAGAAAAGTCAAAAAACAATTATTTTTCTATCTGTACTGTATGATTTGGCATCTAAAATTTTCACAACTTATTTTTGAAGTTTTCAACATTATGTAGTAAAATTTTGGAAGCAATTGGGACAGATCGACTCTACGAATGTCCCTTGTGAGTTTGATAGCTGAACATGGAAACAGTAAATGTAACTGCACTTTTAATGTCTCCCCATATGCACGTTGCAAATATCCTGTTTTATTTCATCTTTAACGGTTGTCACAATAATACCGGGTTACAGTGCGCGTCACTTCATAGCTGACTACCTTTTTAATGTTTCCGTATGCGTCTTTTTATTGAACTTGTACTTCACAAATATTCAAAAAGTTTTGTTTGCTTTGTATGCAGTTTGTGGATAATTGCATTTGTGTAGGATCATTTCCTATTACTTGTTCATGTATGTCTTTATATTGACAGAACACAAGCAAAACATTTGACACGAAGGAAAAAGTTGACGAGATTCTCGAATGTCAGATTTTGCATGAAGTAGCTACAAAAAGGATTTGCACACCTACAATAGGTCAGGTTCTCGTAAATAAGGTAAATAAAGTGACGCAAAATTGTATTTATTGAATACTGAACTCATAATTTTTTGTAGGGCATTAAAGTGCCTTAATATATAATAAAATTGTCCCACAGCTTCAAAATTCTGTTGAACGAAATCGCAAAATGTTTTCCAAAAAGCATCACGCACACTTCTCAAAAACAACCAATAAAACACTCTCGCATTACACTGCAACAAATTAATTATTTTACGAAAGACAGCCTTCACGAATACTGCGATGACATATAGTATTATACATAAGTTCTTTATGTACCACAATATTAGGAAATTTGCTGTTTCAGAACAGAACATGTGAATATGAAATATTTAATGGCGGGCAACTTCTTCTTAGAGTCTTGCGGTTGCGTGACGTCAGCTGTGTCGTAATCAGTGACGCAATGAGTATGATAATTCGATCGGTACGCGCAGTATGAAAGCAAGTGGAATAACCTAATCATTTTTTCATTTTATCTGATGTTCCTTGATATCTATAGATAGACTCTTTTCACAAGGCCATAGGCTCCATATGTTTTCTCTCAATTTATGCGGGCATTAGTAATATAGATGCAAAATAAAAAATATATTTTCCACTCGTCACAACTGCACACTTCCAAGATACATACCAAGAAAAATAAGTTGGGGTGAATATAATGATGTTATATTTAGTGTGCATTCCTTTGTCATTATTAATAGCTTGCATCGCCTTGGAATCGAATCCACTCATTTCTGAGTCTCTTCTCAGACCTTTTATGCTATTCTTCATCCAATAACTCTTTCCAGGTCTTTGATGGCTGATATCCCACTTTAATACACTAAAATGTCCTACATGTGCCATACTTTTTCACTCGAATTGAGGTCTGGTGATTTCTGTAGAATGTCAAATCGTCTAGGAGCGTTTTACAAGAGCTACACTCTCCTTCGAGGATAGTGCTTAGAATTTAGGATTTGATGGCTACAAAAGGAGCAACTTGGTTTCAATTTATACTTATTAAAATTACTTATTAATTATACGTATTAAATTTATACACAACTCCTGCACATTATAACGCAACATCAGTATATTTCCTGTCATCTAAAATACCAACAATAAATGCGAGATTTTCCAAATGGAAGGTCGCCACGCATCTCCACACCATGATATTGCTCTCCGCTGTGTTTGACTGTTGAAATGACGCTCTATCTCTAGTTCAGCTATTTTTTTATGCCACGTATTCTGACCCTCTGATCCGTGTAAATTGAATTTCCTCTCATCAGAAAAAAATTCAACAGGCTTGCTGAGATTCTTTGGCAAACTAATGGCTTTTTTGTGGTTCCTTTCTATAATCAGTGGCTTATTTCTGTGTCTATTTCCGCACAGACCGCTTGTGCAAGGCAACTAACCTGTTTGCCCGATCTTGTTTTAATATACGGAGCTAGATTTCTAGCAACTATGAACGGTTTCGTCTGCATTTCGAGAACGATGTACCATCGATCTCTGTAGGTAATCTCTGTATGAAAGCTCTTGGCCTTCCAGAAGGGGTTTATTGTCTGTGGAGTCAGTCTCTTGATAGTGCTTGATTACACTGTGACACTATTGCTGCTATTTTACGATAGCCTTTGGCTGCGGAATGCAATTTTATGATTCTCTCACAACTGAATTTCTATTACCCCGGTGCCATGCTGTCATTTCGACAGAAACGTGTGAAATGTGAACTCTGACAGAATTGATAATTATACATGACTAAGGCGTTCAAAAGACTTTGTCCATCTCTTGATTGATTCAAAATTTCTTGCGTATTAAAATGTGAAAATATTTTATTTGCTGCGGAGTGTTTATATTTTCGCGTATTTTCAGTCACGCGTAAGTTAAGAGAAGAAATAAGTCCGTAAAGGAAATTGTCAATGAAAGTGTTTGAAGAACGTGTACACGTCAACGTATACGACATACGTGTAACTACATAGTTATAATGGCATACATATCAATACACACGTTTCAACAATGTATTTTTGTACGTTTCAGAATATAATGAAACGCTGTCTCTTAATGAACGTCATAACTGAATCACAATAATACGGCAAAAGACCGCGAAATCCAATACTCTGAATTGGGAAGACTGGGAGGATAGAGATGAGTTTTCTTTCTTTCACCCCCGACTACCCCGACTGGCGACCCCACATTCCTTATCTAATTTCCATTATTTGCGTTACACAGCATTGATACTTATGACCATACGTTACACAGCATTGATCATCTACCAGTAAACTATGGATGTTTAATGATCTAGTCGAAGTCCTGCAAACGATCGTACGAAGTTTAAACGACTTCAATATTTTGAAACCTAATATAATCTCCACACTACCAATGGAGCTCGAACTCCTTTCAAGCAACTCTCCACAAGATGATAGGTTTTTTAATCTTGAAATACAAAAATAGAATTCTCGGTAACATGCGGCCATAACTCAGTCCGCGGATCCTCCGGAAACTCCAGCACAAGTATGTCAAATCGCGCCCACTAGGAAGCCCGGAGCTCCTACGAGCACGGGCAACTTCCCCTGATTCCGCTCTCATTTCCTCTCCAAATCTAGAAACGGGAGTCCAAGCGCAAGCTGAAGAGGCGGGTAATAGCGGCTTCAGAAGAAAATGTGATTGCTAGATTTGTTTTACCAATCAACCGGGATTTGAATTATGTTTATATTCTTTGTTACTTATTACTATGGAACGTTTATTTTCTTTTTTAAATTCTTCCTTGTATAAACATTTTTGCCAAGTGTCAGGAATATGTTTGAATTGCGAATTCTTCGATTTGTTGTATGTTTCGATGTTGTTTTCGATTTGTGGTATGTTTTATTGAATTATTCAGTTATAGCAATGTAACTGTATGATTTAATATCGTATAGCAATATCGTGAAAAAATTCACGAGTTTCCATCAATTAACAATTCTCGCTTACGGGCGGACATCTTCTTTAGCAGACTAGAATATTTGTTAAATTTCCTCACCTGTGCGTGGGAAGTTAATATAATGAATGCACTCTTTAAGTTGACAGATTACAAAATCAAAATACTTTTGAATAAAAATATTTTTTTTCTAAATTGACAATTTGATTGGTGTGTAATTTTATTTTAATGGATAGTTTCTTTCCTTTAGTAGACAAAATGAAAATTAAATGCTATATTTGTAGAAATAACTGTCTACTAACTTCTCCAAAAATAATACCATGGGCCAAGTATACAATGGTGTACATATACTCTGGAGAAGTTTGTGCAACTCTTACGTATAATCTCGCGCCAGTTGCTCTAAACGCAGTGCCCTCTAACTGTACATAGCTAGTTATTTTTCCCGTGACCTTGACATCCTTATTCTAGCAATATTCCAGAAACTTACAGAGAGTTCCCGTCACCGGACGCGCAGCTTTAATACGGTCCTCCCTTGCCCGCTAGGCTGGCTTCAATTTTCCTAACGCATGTTTCCAATTCAGACTCAAATGACGCTGCGAAATCTTTGAAAGTTTTGCGAATTTTTTGTTACCTTCATGGATTGTAACTCGTAATGTTGAGAAAAGTTTTTTAGGCGATTAGTATTTCTTTTAATGAAGAGACCTCGAGATTTAGACTTATTGCATACTCGGCGTAAATAGAAACAAATATTTATTATTGTTATTTTTTATAATGTATGCAGAGAAGTGTTATAAAATGAAGCAATAATATTTTGTAATAAACCTAGAACCTAATTATATTCTAATCAGAAAAGAAACTGTTGCAAACTCCAAAAATATTATATCATTTTTTTCAGCAATTGTATTTACAACAATGGTTGTATGTATATTTTTCTGTTTTCTTTTTATTACGTATTTTCTATTAGACGACTAAAACCTTACTACACTTCTTCATTTGTGCTCACGAAAACTATTTTAAAAGGTTTCCATGTAAGAGTTGATAATATTTGTTTCTGACGAAGAACGATATGTCCTAAAAATATGATGTGGAAATGTGTTAAAAGAATAATATAATAAATGTGCAGATATTGGAAACATAATGTGAATTTAACAATAGTCATGATAAGTAAAAACAATTATGACATCACAGTTAATTCAATTATTTCAGATTTCTAAAAAATTTAAATTTCAGTTATAGCCAAACAAAAAGTACGAATTTTTAAAATGATTCTCATTGCGAATCGTTTCAAATTTTCTTCTTCTTTTTTTCGAGGAAATACAAACGTGACTAATGAGTAATAAATGCGATCAGAGAAGTAGAAAGCTTCTTTCGCAATGAAAGGCTAGACTTTTAATTTTACTCATGATACATATTTCTATTTATTATAAGCAAAGTAAATTCTTCAACAAATATTCGATTTTCCCCGAAAGTTATTTCTCACGAAGCTCTGAGTGCACACCCTTGAGATTGACAGAAAACCACCTACAAAATTGGCAAACGCTATCCTGCGCTAGAAATACACGACGCACTTATGCAGTGTGCAGGTAGTAATTTGGAAGATTGCGCGGATTACAAGACATTGCCCTTTAGGCCCTGCCTACCGAGGCGAGGCGTGCCGCTTCGGATCATTCACTCGTTCCTCACGGCGCAGATCGGTCATTGACTTCTCCGTTGGCGATTCGTATTCGCATTAAGGATGCGCATATCTCGTAGAGCCGGCGCTTACGTGATCGTTATGCAAGGAACAATCGCGCTGCGTGGCGAACGCATTGTCGTGGAACGGTTGAGCCGACTCGCCTACTCGTTTCGGTTTTCGTGGCCGAACGGGAGGGGGGACGGGGAGAAATATTCGAAACCTGTCGTTGGCACGAGCGGGACAGAAAACGAAGAGCCTGAAACGTGCTAACAATATCTTATAGTTGCCCGTGGGTCGCGTTCGTAAAATTTAATACTCTTGCAAGAGGGTGGTGAACTATAAATTCGGGAACTAGCTTCATTCTTTCGCATGAATTTTGTGCAAATCGTTAGACACACCCTTCCCATCTGGGTATTTTTAAATCAATGCATATACCAATTTAAAGTTAATATATGTAGGTTTTTATTCACTGATTTTCTTTCAAGATTTTCTTTCCTATACAGTACTAAGAAATAGAAGTTTGTAGTCAAATGGATTACCAAAATTGCAGAAAATATTTCCTTGAATTACAAGAGAAACATCAACATCTTTATATTGGATTTTACTTTAAACTTAGGCCGGTCGTAATTTTAGAAATGAACACGTTTTTCAACATTTTCTCTTTTTGATATGCTATTGAATTGTTGACATGTCATTTGAGAATTTACATGTGAGACAGCTTAATTCTCGAAAAATGGACGTTTCTTCCCCGAATTTCCTTGCAAGGGTGGCGCTGGCGAGGGCTTCAAGGAAATGACAGAGCATAAGTTAGATCTTTATTTATTTATTTACGGTCAAAAAACAGTTAAAAAACTGCGTATGACGAGCTATGGGGAGAAGTGAATTTTGTGCACGTTTTTATAATTCTGTGGTCTCTATCCTAAACCATATTTTTGTCGAATTTTAATACAGAAAAGAGAGGTTTTTTTCGAGTGTTTTGTGACAAAAATATTCGCTCCTATATAATAAAATATATTTTCAAAGGTAAATTAGCTATAAATTCCTGCCCTGAACCCTCATGTTCTTCATGAAAGAATAATACTTTTTGCCGCGATAATATGAAAAACGATAATTTGAATAACTATATTTCCCACTGAAATTCAGAAGACGTGCACAAATAATGAAGTTACATTTATGTCCAGAAGCAAAACAAGGGACCATCTCAGCATTTGCTCAAGGATCAGGGAAACTGGACGAAAAACCTGATCGAGATGGGGGCCATCAACCCAGAAACTGTGGTACAATACTTGTTACAGGTTCTTTAGAATTATACAGTCCAAATGATAAATAATTACATTAACTATCATTGTTAAAATTAATTCTACTTTCCTTTTTGATGCTCGGTATAGTCTCGAATTGTATAGAAACAGTTATGCAGCAGAAAAGATTTTACTTGGGACTTAAACTTTTCTATTGAATTTAATCGTTTAATGTCTTCTGGCAAAGTGTTGTAGAGTAATGTACATGAATTGTATGTGAATTTTTTGTAGTGAGCTGTTGATACTGCCACCTGGTGAATATGATTACTACGTCGTGTGTTATACTTATAGACATCGGCGTTTGCTGAAAATATATTCCCGCCCTTAAGTAATCATTTGACAAAAACTAC